>OY744610.1:32781282-33293782 GCA_963556255.1 Allolobophora icterica | reverse complement strand
AGAGACAGAGACAGAGACAGAGAGAGACAGAGACAGAGACAGACAGAGAGAGAGACAGAGAGACGAATAAGGCACTGAAGGGAGATATTGTTTCAGGTATGTCTTAGCCTGGAGCCGAGTGAAAGTGTAGGCATTGGTTGTACGTTGAAGGGAGAATCATGCTGTACATTTGTGTGCATGCGATGAACGTATCTTCGTGTACTGCTGCAGAAGTCTTCCCTTCTGCCACAGGTCGACCCAGGTCAAATATCTCGGCATATTAGGGTGACCTAGATTATAAACTTCTATATGTATACCCCTATCTATATAGAAGTTCATGCCTAGATAGACGCCACAAGCGAAGACCGAAATATTCACGCATCTGTGGCGGCTGTGGCCCTGTGTTTATTAAGCATCCATCATATATTATATACAGGCTACAGTTCAAACTGCAGAGAGGCTGAGACCCACACGGCCTTGTAACCCTTGTTCTTGCACTTTTGAACAGCGTAGGCTACATGTCATCAGATGGAACAATTGTCAAAATATAAAATTTTTGCGCTAAATTTAATTTAATTTCTTTCTGGCTTAACCATGGCCGCTACTCTAGACCAGCAATCTTAATCCCAGTCTAGACCAAAGAAAGAAGCGAAAAAATGAAGAGTTGGCAGCAGCATCGTCTGGGTCGCAAAAGTTGTCTGCGCTCGGATTTATTATAAACTCAAAAAGGATGAAAGCGGATGCCTCATGCTTGGAAACATCAAATGACACAGCTTCAAGCCTTCTTCTACATCAAATTCAATAACTAATCACCAAGTTAATACACCACTATCAGACGTCGGCGTCGTTACTAACTCAAGAAGTGAACTGCACAAACAAGTTCAACCTCTACAGAAGTGTCCCGATGACATTTCCAATTCCAAAGGAGAACTGCATATAGCCCGGTTCAACCTAAATTACATGTTTACCCATGGAGATATTTTGGAGTAGTGATCAGACACGGCGCCTGCTGCTGTAACTTTATCGAGAACTAATTAGATTAACCTTTAGCTTATGATTCTTATAATCGTTTCAGACATGAACATAGACAAATAATAATTATCATTAAACTGTATTAATTGATACGGTGTCATTTATATAACTGGATACTTAGTTACATCATCACGCATGCTCTCGTGTTTAGCGCTTCTGTGAGATACTTAAAGGCGCTGTATAAATGTTCTGTGACATTACATTACATTACAGGCTACAGCTGAGCTGCGACTGCTAATTCAGAGTAACTATCCAAATCGGGCAATCCTACTTAAAATTATCATAGTTATGATTAAATGTTGAGTTGGGCAGCTGCCCGGGTTCCACTTTGACTCTAGTTACGCCACTGCATGTATGTCTGGTAACCGGGAGGTCACTTTATATTTACATTGATTTCATTTTTGTACCGTAACCCATGGGCGGCGATCCGGGGATCGATGGGGACAAGGCCCCACCTTTAACAGTGGGGGGGGACACCATGCATACCCCCCAATTTTGAAGAAACACCCAAAAAAGTTAACAAATTTCTTAACTAAAAAACACATAAAACTAAAAAACACACATCTAAACTGAAGCATCATCATAACTGAAAAACCATCATAACTAAAGAACACATCAAAACTAAAGAATTATCTTAAGTAGAGAACACATCTAAACTAAAGAACACATCTTAACTAAAGAACACATCTTAACTAAAGAACACATCTATACTAAAAGAACTATCTTAACTAAAGAACACATCAAAACTAAAGAACTATCTTTACTAAAGAACATATCTAAACAAAAGAACACATCTAAGCTAAAGAACTACCTTAACTAAAGAACACATCTAAACTACAGAACACATCTAAACTAAAGAACTACTGTAACTAAAGACAACATCTTAAATAAAGAACTATTTTACCTAAGGAACCATCTTAACTAAAGAACCATCTTAACCAAAGAACACATCTTAACAGTCTTAACTAAAGAACTATCTTAACTAAAGAACACATCTTAAATATAAAAAACTTAACTAAAGAACACATCTAAACGAAACAGCTATGTCAGCTAAACAGCACATCCTAACTGAAGAACTACCTTAACTAAAAACATCTAAGGAACGATCTTAACTAAAGAACTATCTTAACTAAAGAACACAGTTAAGAACTATCTTAATTAGAGAACACATCTATACTAAAGAACTATCTAAAATAAGGAATACATCTTCACTAAAGAACTATCTTAACTAAAGAACAATTCGTAACTAAAGAACACGTGCGTCTTAGCTAAAAGAACTATCTTAACTAAACAACACGTCTAAACTAAAGAGCCATCTTAACTAAAGAACGCTTCTTAACTAAAGAACACATCTTAACTAAAGAATTACCTTAACTAAAGAACACATCTTAACTAAAGAACTATCTTAACCTTTGAACACATAAACTAAAGAACACATCTAAACTAAATAACTATCTCAACTAAAGAAAACATCTTAACTAAAGAATCATCTTAACTAAAGAACACATCTTAACTAAAGAATTATCTTAACTAAAGAACACATCTTAACTAAAGAACTATCTTAACCTAAGAACACATATAAACTAAAGAACACTTCTTAACTCAAGAACACATCTAAACTAAAGAACTATCTCAACTAAAGAACACATCTACACTGAAGAACATAATTTTATCCTAACTAAAGAACACAGCTAATGAACATAATTAAAGAACACATTTTAACTAAGGAACTATAATAACTAAAGAACACATCTAGTAAGCTACCTGCTTTTTAAAACAGTTTTAGGCAATCACCCGATGGAAGGTCGAAACAAGGTGTTTAAAAAGCTCTCAAATTTAGAAATTTAGATACCAACGTCTGCATTGGTCATAACCCCTTCTCTCTCCGCAGTTCTCCGCATTTTAGTGACCCTCACCTCCCCTCATTGTGGACGTCCTTTATGGATGACCCCTCACGGGCGATCGCCTAGAAATGCCGCAATCACATCGCCGTGTCGAGTACAAACTGCAATATGATTGGCTGCGGAACATTCCCGCGTTCTATCTATATCTATCTATAATGAACTTCTATAGCGCCCCTTCAATAAATATACTCAGTGACGCTCCCGACCCAGGCCCGGTCAAAAAGAAAGGTCTTAAGAAGGCCGTAGAAAGTACCTGAGAGGTATCTAGGGAGAGAGCGAAGGGAGAGAGGGAGGTCATTCCAAGCGGTAGGACCCACCACGGAGAATGCCCTACGCTGCGCCATAGCAGAACGCACATAGGGGACAGCAAAATCACCCCGGGAGGCCGAGCGCAAGGCACGGCGCCCCACACAAGCGGAAGTTAAAGTAAAGAGGTCGCAGAGGTATGCCGGGACACAATGCCACGCCATGGTGGAGACCCTGTAATGAATGCGATGCTGGACAGGAAGCCAATGGAGAACGTCTCGCATAAATTCAGAGACGTGGTCAAACCTGGAGATACCGCCAACCAAGCGTGCAGCTGACCGCAAAACCCTCTCTAGACAAACAATGCAAGTCTGAGGAAGTCCAACAAAGAGAGAGGAGCAATAATCCAAACGATTGACAATAAATGCATGTACCAGAGTGGAAGCCGCGGAGAATGAAAGGGAGCGGGATACGACACGCAGTTGATAATAACAAGCACGAGTCAGTTCATGAATGTGCTTAGAAAAGGAGAGTTCTTGGTCCAGAATGACACCTATGTCACGAACAGAAGTAGAAAAGGTAAAGGAGTGGAATTCAGTGGCAAGAAACGTCAAATGAAGCTTGGCCAGCTGTTGACGAGTGCAGACCCATATATACTGGGTCTTCGAAGGATTGCGACGCAGACGATTAGATGACATCCAGGCATTAAGGGTGGAAGTAGCATCAGACATAAGCTGAACAGCAGCAGCAGCCTTAGTTGCAGAGCAGTGAGTGTAAGATTGGAGGTCATCGGCATAGCTGTGACTCGAAAGCGAGTAGGATGCAAGAAGAGATCCTAGATCAGCCGTGAAGAGAATGTAAAGTAGAGGACCAAGAACAGAGCGTTGGGGAGGCCAAAAGGAGCAGGAAGCAAGAGGGAACAAGAAGACCCTAAGACAACAGAGGAGGAACGATCAGAGAGGTAGGATGCAAGCCAGGCTAAAGGTAAGGCCGTGATTCCAAACGATAAAGAAAGGCGGCGCAAGAGAATATCATGATCGACGGAGTCGAAGGCGGCGCTCACGTCGTAAAGGGCCAGAAGAGTAACCTCGGATCTGTCAATAATGATAATAATTTTCGTTTAATATCTTCAAACTGACAATAACGCGCATATTACAAATCAGTATGAACGGATGATCACAAGTTACAGAAGTCGAATTTAACTGTACACGGCAGCCATGCAAGGCGCCCATCACGTCCTACATCTCATTTTATCAAACGCGCCATCTCGCGAATGAAAGGCTGAGTGGACCTAAATTTGGGAGGGTTGCGGGAAGCGATCCCGCTACCGCTTGCTCTTCACGCCAGTGATGTTACCACTACTCTATAGACCCCCCCCAATGGCACAATAGATATCAGAGAGAAGATGAAGAAGAAACTAAAAATTACAGAATGAAATTGTCAAAAAAATTGATGCGATGCCTACTAATCCTTGTGTATTTGATTTGGTGGGTGGACGCACGAGCGTCCAGTGCGTCACGATGCCGGCGCCCCTGCTAATACGCCACCGGTTAATTTTCCGAAACAAATTAGAGGGGAGTACAAAAATATTAATATTTTGTGAGGCGAGTATAGGGTCTCTAGGGGTGTAGTACACGCTGTATACTCGCGTATATACCCTCGACTACAGCCCTGGTTTCAACTACAATTAGAGTAGCGTGAAATAAGAAATTTTTGTCAATTGAACTTACTCTTTTCGCCACCGGCGTCCACGGTCCAGCCTTCCGCAAAACTTGACAATCGAAGGGATGATACCACGACAAAACTTTGCTCATTCCAATGAGTGAAAGTCGTTTTGTAAGCCAAGCTATTTCTTGATTATTGCCCTTACAGCTTAGTAACGGCGTGAGCAACGAACTAATTTCAATTAGTAGGCCTAATCAGTCATCTTGCGAGGCAATTGAGTTATTAATGAAGACAGCAAAAACGCGCAAAGGGGGTAAACCTATTAACATCTTTGGTCTAAACCGTCTAATGAAGCCATAATTAAGCCGTAACTAAGAAATATAGCATGACGTCATTTCATATTAACAATTCTATGCTAATAGTTGTTAATAAAAAGTGAAATGACGTCAAGCACAATTTGAAACCAATTCTTTCCTGAACAGGAAGTCAGTGCAAAGATTTAAGCAGAGATTCAAAGTGGGACGTATTAGTTATGGCGGATCTAGCCAAAGTTCCGAACCCTCTTCAGTCTGCAGCTTCACTGCCTCGGCATGTTTGACTTATTGATACCAGTAAGACGCGAGATGCAGTAATCTAGGCAACTGGAAACCAATGCATTTATATGTTAGTTTAACAAGTAGCGTAGGATTTACGTGCGCCGTTGCGTTTTGCATAATATGCTGCATCATTGTCTGAGGAGAAATGCAAATTACATCAAGCAGAGTAATTTTCAACTAGGCAGCAGTCTTTTGATTCAGTTGGTGAAATTACCAATCAGTTCAAATTTATATTACACAAAGACCTCGTGCTACCTAATTGGCACCATATTAAATTACATACATGGGCGTCCACAGGAATTTTTTAGGGGAGAAATTTTTGTGGGGAATTTCTTGGGGGGGGGCAAAATGACGTTTTTGTACAGAAAAATTGCATAGAAACAAATTTAAAATAAATAATGGTCAAGGACTTTACCTAAATAATTAAGTGTTTTCTCTCATTGAAAATCGTGTTGAGACTGTTATAATAATTATAAAAATCAAATTTTTTTATTTATTTTGTAATATTTGCAAAATCCAGGGGAATACTCCCCTTACCCCACTCCAGACACCCATAATTACACACATATATTATCTTTCTACTAGTTGTATGAAAAATTTATGACGACTTCAGTTCACGGTGAATAAGTTGGTCTCTGACGCGCCTTGTGTGGCGCTGGGATTTTTTTAGCTTTACATTACATGTGTCGAGTCTGACGTCATATCTCGCCTATTTTGAACCTCGGATATATCGAACTGTTGACGATGGTCCCTTGAGGTTTGATATACCAAAGTTTTGCTGTATAATGATAACAACATTGAATGTCAATGTGTCACAGAATGAAATTTTCAGATAATCAATTACATATATTAACTAACAAAATTTCGACAAAAAAAGAACACCACAGCAAGGCTGCATAGCACTTTGAAGTAATAATTCTATGAATACAAAACCACCTGAACACAATTCAAATGAACAGTAAATTGAGATCATAAGGTCTGATCTGACCAATCACATCCTACGCCCACAGATTTATAATTCAAGAACATTTTGTATAGTGCACAGTAATGCCATATCAAGGAAACACTGCTCGCTCACATAAAGTTGAAAAAACTGCAAAAATTATTACAGTATTTAGTCATCCATCACATCACCTCAAATAGGTGGATGATGGTTGAAAAACTTGAGATTAATAAATTTTAAGTTTCCGACATGACACATGTACCTGCTGTGGCCTATCGTTCATTGAACTATCTTCCTGAAACAATCCACTTGACAAATTGCTCAACTCCACTGGATGCAGCTTGGATTATTCCTCATGATGACTAAAGTCATAGCTAACTCTGCCCAAGCGTTCGCTGTGTATTTAGCTAAGATGAATTGCAGCTTACTAGAAAAAGTCCTAAAGGCATCTGCAGAGGGTGTGCATATATACAAACATGTTCATGCAAATTCAAATCAAGACAGATAGGATTGCAAACGAACATGTCAAGTGTGTACTTGATCAGAAGTGTTTAAACAGATCACTTAAACCCTGGATGCTTACAAACGCACTCAGCACACATGAGACTGCTTACAGCACTGACCTAACATGCACTTGCTCCAAGTGCACTGTAAACTTGGGACATAACAGTGTAGAAATGAGAAATCAATGCAGAAATAAAACAAAATCTTAGGAACATGTCATCAAATAACAGTAACTAGCATCGAAAGTATTGCTCCAGATCGTCAACATTATAAGAATGTAATATAAACAGGAAATAAATAAAACTACACAATGAAATGCTTAGTAGGCCTATTAACTGGGTAATGAACACAAAGAACACCAACTAAATGCATAAAATTAACAGGGTAAAGATCACAAATCGCTTTCTTGGTCAGGATGATAACCAGAGTTGAACAACACTAGCAAAGACTTACAATTATATTATAAGACTTTTTTTGCAAAGACAGCACTTAGGCCTACCACTGGCCATGTTTCATAGATAATCAACTGTGTTAGCTACTATCCATTGACATAAGCGTAAATGATACAGCAATTTGTTTAAAACCAACCTTGGTGCTTTATTGCAACTCATGGCATCTGCCATTCTAGTGGCATTTTGTAAATGCACTATTTTAGATATTGCACATTCGCCAATTTTCCCAGCTGAAAGACATGATAACCTTGAGGATTCACCTCTGCAGCAGAGATCTGCTTGCTCATGTGATTCTTGATTAGTTTAAAATTAAGATTCGACAATAGTAGACTAAGCTTCATCTTAAAGCAAAATTTCAATCCGTGGGGGTTGCCAGCAGCCTAAGAACTCGTCATTAGTTCACAGAGTCGATATTCTTTTTGCATGTCATTCACAAGTTCCGTTCAGCTTAACAGTGAATGCATCCCCTTTGTCTGATTTCAACAACAGTGTGCTCTCGTAATAACCTTTTGCCTTTGGTAGAAAGTCAAATGGTACTGAAAGATAATGGCGGCTCCTATCAACATACAGAAAAGGATCACTTACAGAAACAGGAAAACATATTCCACAAGCAAACTCAGGTTAAATAAGACTCACGAAAACATGTAATGCTCTTAACATGGGAAAATCACTAATAATTCTGATGGATTAAAAAAAGTTATTAGTATTATAAAAAATGTAACACGTACAAGGTCAAAGAAATGTGAATCTGAGGTTATATACTATAGACTGCCTCTCTGTCTAACGGACTGATCTTCTGGACATTGATCTGATTATGGCTTGCTTTTGATGTGCCATCGGTTGATACGTTGTGCATTAGATACAGGCGCTTTAAAAGTTACTGATTACAATACGGAATGCACGAGAGCCAACCATGACAGTGCTACATGAGGCTCAACTAAAAGACCCATATCCAAAGATCACAGGCTGCATGGTGGAATGTAAGGAGATAAGGTAGGTTCCTAATTTAAGCAGCATGCATGAGTATTGGCCTCAGGTTTTATTTAAGAGCAATAACCACCAAATTAAGACTACTTACTCCAGTTTGAGTTTCCTGTGTCTTGTGTAAAACGGTTTATCTGGTTCAGTGATCTCCATCTAAATGAAAGAATAATTTAGATGAGAGTTACAGCAATCCACAAAGCCATTTATAAAGACTCTGACAAATACACACACTATGTTCTGACCACATGTTGAGTGACATAATTATTAATTAGCAACTTCCACAATGCCAGTGTCTAATGCACAAGGCATCAGCAGATGACATGCCAAAATGAATCTAATTATGTCAACATCCACAATGTCAGTCAGCCAAGACTGCCATTGCTCCTCATGGAAATTACCTAAAACAATCTGACAGTTGGTTCTCATGCCCCTCGGCAGTGCCGGATTTTGACTTGGTCAGGCCCATATCTATATAAAGCTTTGAAGCCCCTTGTTAAAAAATTACACCAGAAAGTCTCACAAAACTTGAAAATACTATAACTTTAATTATTTTATAGCATGAATGGGTAACATGTTTAATCTATCGCAAGACAGTTCAGTGTCGCAAAGAATTTTATCACTCACTTTTCATCAGCTGTGCGTAGTTGGCGCCAACTCCGGCGAGATGGAATTTACTATACAAGCAGTTTGAAATGGTTCTACATAATATATATATATATATATATATATATATATATATAACAAGTTTTCTTTAAAAGCCCCTAAAAGATATCTGAATTTTGTAGGCTTCTGCAGATTGTGACGTCCTAAGATGTCACATTTTTAGCTTATGCCTAAATCCGGCACTGCCCCTTGGATTGTATTTCTCATGAAAGATAAAGACATTGCTCATTCCATAAAGAATGTAACACCTACAAGAAATTATATAAATTGTCGAGTAACTCTTTATAAAGGACTTACAATTATTCCATGGCTTACCATGTATGGTTTTGAGTCTCTGTTTTTCATGACCACTTTAACAGTACTTTTCTTGTTGACAGCTGAAACTGGGAAGGTCACCTCCAGTGGCATTACAGAGATTAAACTGTCTCTTGACGGTACTTCCACACTGCAAAAAACACAATCAAGTAAACGTAGTCTGGTAATCGACTATAGGCAAACAGTGCTTTTTTGACCCGGAACGTGCCATAACAGCATTCTGGCACCTTTTTTCAGCTACTAAAAATAATTTATTTATTTTAATAACAAAACAATAATTTAGTTATTTTAATTTTAGTGTTGTGAACTGTTTTCAGTGTTTACTGAGATTCCTCCCAACCTCCAATCCCGTTTTCCTTGGGATGTTAGCCCTTCCATAATTGTTCAGTTCCGGAACCTACTGTTCAGTACCGGAACCTTTTTTCTAGAAAAAAAGCACTGGGCAAAAGTAATCGCAAAATAATAATTTGTGAATAAGGAAAAGTGAAGTATAATATATGTATCTGGACTTTTATAAAGAGGAATCCCTCAAAGACGATAACGTTCGATACACCAGGCTTCAATGCATTTTGTAATTTATAATCCACAGAACCCATTTACCATTATTGGTTGATTCCAAGAGGACATGGTCAAACCAACTTGGCAACCCTGTAAACGTCCAAGTCTACAGGAATATTCTTGAAACTTACCCAGGAGAATCAGTGGATTCATCACTGTCCGCACTGGTTGTAGATAGCATTGGCCTATCACAGTAACTGCAGTTTGATCTTGAAACAGAATTGCAGTCACGAGACTCAGTGACACTCTAAAAATATTAAAATAAAATAAATTCACAAGAAATTTCAAAATAAAAATAACATATTCTTAACTTTATACATACATTTTATTTAAAGCCTGAAATAAAGGAATACTGGATGCCCCCCATATGATCTTGTTTCATGGCATACATAAATAAACGTCTTCTTGTCTGATAATTCAAATAGTGCCTTATCCACTTATTCAAATACATGAAAATTTCTCTATTAGTAAGCACCAATTCAAAATAATGCATAACTTGAACCCACAGCAAGACTAATTCAAAACTAACTGAATAAAATAAAATACTGATATTATGTGGGTATAAGTAAATCCTAGTCTTTGAAATACTAAAAAAAAAAACTTTCAGGTAGATCAGGATCAGTATGGTAAATGGTAAAGACATACGCTGGCAAACAGTTCAATCCTGGAGATCTGAGAAACGTTTTTCTTGAAGTCAGAAGATTCAAACACAACCTCCCAGAACTGAGAGTAAAAGCCAACTTCACGTGGACAGAAGCAAACAACCACCTGCAGAAAGCAAAACCAAACTAACTTAACAATTTAATGATGAGAGTGTACTAAAAGCGACTGGGAAACCAATGCAGCTTGTCGCTAAAGCGTTAAGGAACAACAAAGCAAGATTAACACTTTAATGATAGGAGTATGCTAAAAGCGACTGGGAAACCAATGCAGCTTGTCGCTAAAGCGTTAAGGAACAACAAAGCAAGATTAACACTTTAATGATAGGAGTATGCTAAAAGTGACTGGCAACCAAGGCAGCTTGTTGCTATAGTGTTAAGGGACAACAAAGCAAGATTAACACTTTAATGATAGGAGTATGCTAAAAGTAACTGGTAACCAAGGCAGCTCGTTGTTAAAGTGTTAAGGGACAACAAAGCAAGATTAACACTTTAATGATAGGAGTATGCTAAAAGTGACTGGTAACCAAGGCAGCTGTTGTTAAAGTGTTAAGGGACAACAAAACAAGTTTGCATGATGGCAATTATGAAGAATCATGGAGGATGAGGATCACATAGCCAACTACACTGCAAGACTGATCAAGCTGTAAACTAGTCAAATAATGTACATGAATGTTATGTAAGTCATTTAAGTCACATACCTTAACTTGTCCTCCCGGATGAAGAATTCCACTCTGCAGTGGTAGCCAAAAAACCGAGTAAAGCAGTCGTCTGCAGCATGATTGACCTGGTTTCTGCCAAGAAGAAAGTTTTTCAAAGTATATCAGGAAAAAGAGGCAGGAAAACGATTCTCGATTGATCACTGATCCATGGATTTGCTTCAATCATTCATTCTTTCGTCATTAGAATCAGCTCTATTTTAGCTAGGTATGTCACAACCACAACAATTATTGAAGACATCAACATATCGCAAAAGCAAAAATGTTGATTCATGTTATGCAGAATCACTATTCACCTCCCTAGAGTTTCCTAGTTTAAACTTGCTTTTGTAATACAAACTGCATTACACGATGCATTTTAAAACAAGCAAGAAAATTTCCAAATAAAAATAAACTGAACAGCAAGTAAAAATTATTGCTGTTTGGCTAACAAATCTTGTTCTTTGGTAAATAATTGTTAAGCCCTTTTCTACCTCACAAAACCTGGCTAAGTTACTAGTTTTCCACTAAAAATCTCAGTGCTATTTACCTTGATGTAGACCGGAGCAAAGGCAGTCATGGTCCATTTAAGATGATGCCCACTCAGATTACTTATCTCCAGTACTCTCTCTGCAACAAAAGCACCCTTAATAGTAAGTAAACATGTAGCATCTAGTCATTTGATGGGGCGTGGTGGCTCAGTGGTAAGTTGGGCGCCTTGTGACCGGAGGTTTGCAGGTTCGAATCCCACTCTAGCCGCTGCGTACGGACCTTGGGCAAGTCCTTCACTCGCAATTGCTCGTGGCGCTTCGGCGTGAAAATTCCGGCACAGTATCAAATGCTGTAGTCGGGAGCGCCTCTGAGTAGTAGTAGACTTCAAGAGGCGCTATAGAAATATCAGGAATATATAAATAAATAAATAAATTTGCATAGCATAACTGAAAGCATAAATAATCAAGTAATGCAAAATAGTCTGCACTCTTCTGCAAAACTGAGGAGGAAGAAGAAAGAAGTTCATCGCTGCTAAATTCTTTAACAAATTCATTTTAAAAACTCATCAGTTGACTTTTAAGATTCCTATAAATGGTTGAGTACTAGACAGTACAACTGAAATCTGATTATGTCCTTTACAAAGTTCAGAAGCCTACATTTAAGCTGGGTGACATGATCACCGACCAAGCAGACTAAGAGTTAAGCTTTTACTTTAGAGCAAAAGGTAGCCTCAGAAAGAGTGATGAGTATGAGTAGTTGGGGCGTTTCAAAAATTCAAACAGTGGGACCAGTTACTGTGAATGAGTGCCAGTCGAAAGCAAGAAGTGTACCATGAACAACACACTTTTTTCAGAATTACCATACCAACTAGGTTACGTACCAACTGGTATCTTAATGACAGTTGGTTGAAAATTAAGCCTTTGATGCCTGGTTGTTGTGTTTGTTTCGTCACCCAACTCAGCATCCGGAATAGTCACAGAACCAATCACTCCATCATCACACAGGCCAATTTCAGACCGGACACCTTCAACTTCGCTCTCCTGATGAGGCAATATACATTCTCCCTCTGCAATGATTTTCACACTCACATGCTGAAACAAATGATAAAGGGCACAGCTACAAACAAGCAGACAGGTTAAAAATCCCAGTGTAGCTCAAGTGTACAGTTTATTTTCACAAAATGCTGCTGTAGAAGATTTTAAATGGACAAATCACTAAAAGCATAAATACACATGAATTCAGTCATGAAAACCAAAGAATCACTCTTTTTAAGAGGACAGAACTATGCAGTACTCCACGTGTCGTGTATTGTAACCTGAAGACTTCCTTAGCACCTTCACAAAGACAACCTCACACAATACAAATGGCATCAATCAACTGACGCTTGTAAGTAATACTTGGCTGTACTCATATTCCTTAGACAGAAACAGTCAAGATCCAAAAGATATATCTGAGATTATTATATCCGAGAAATTAAATTCTTGACAAAGAAATTAAAAGAACCTTAGCTTCAGTTTCAGACAGGATTCTGATGACTCCAGACCACGGCAGAGGCAGACCTTTCTGTTGGAGTCCAATATTTGCACTCAAGCAAATAACAGTACTACTCCTAAATGAACAAAAGGATAATTTACAACTCTGAAACACAGAAACAGCAGTCCAGAACTTACAGATACGAAAATACAACAGTACTGCTCCTAAACAATATTTAACCTGTACTTTTTAACCTGGCTTCTTCAATGGATTATCATTTTTTATTGTGATATTTACTCAAAGCAACAATCGACTGATGTCTTGGAAGTTATGATAACGGCACTATAGAAGTCATTAGATTAGATTAGATTATAGAAATTAACAAATAACATCAGGATAATTTACAATTTTAAAACACAGAAAAAGCGAACCATAGTTTATTGCTGAATTCTGAATTCTATAAAACACAGTGCAACAGCACGAGGTAACGTTGCTCAGGAGGTACTCTTAATGACACTTTAGATCCAATGTGGTGGTACACAAAGAGACAACAATAACAACATGAGATTTTAAACATCATAACTAAAGCAACAGATGGCGCTGTAAGGAAGTATTTCTGAAGTACGTGTCATAATAATAATAATAATAATAATAATAATAAGAAGACGATTTATATAGCGCTGTAACTCAACTGAGGCCGAAGGGTGCTGGACGTGAGTTACAAGAATCAATGACAGTCAAATGAAAAGTCCTCATGCCAGGTTTCCGTCAGGCCAATGGTAGAATGTAGGAAATAAACACAAATAGAACTGCATTTGATATTGCCTTCTTTCCAAAGTTCACAACTTAAGACATGACCATACAACACATCATCAATAGTGCTGAGCAACTGTACTTGAAGGATATGCTCAAGGTCCAATACAGTAACTGCATTTGGGAGATTCAAACCATGTTCCAAGCTGAGCACTTAACCAATCGGCTACCATTCCACGTACCAGAATTACACACAAATTAGAGTAAGAAGCAAAGATAGAAAAAACAGGAACTTGTAAAAATTGTGAAAAATTAAATTTAAAAAATTCACTAACAGAGAAGTTCTTTAAATTATTACACTAAAAAACAGCAAGTTAATTTCGATGTTTTGAAAATTTACCGTGGCAGGACATTTCCAAGTTCAGGTGTGACTGTGATGAACTTTTCAGGCCATGTTAGCTTGAACCTATAAATGTTTTATAGAAAATAGTTTACTATTTATCAATTGTAGGTTTCATTATTTCTATGTTTTTCTTGACATAAATTTGGTTTCTGCATTTCTACTGTTTGGATGAAAACAATTACACTTTAACAAGATATTCTACATATTTGTCAGGTATTTGATGCTTTTATGTAGTCTTAAATGGCATAATATCACATCTTGATTACTACATACATACATAAATATCACTATATAAATACAGGTACATTTGGTACATACAGATATAGATACAATTTTCCTGGAAGAAAATTAAATGTTGATGCTTCTAAGACAAACACATTTCAGCAGGAAAATGAACCAAACTTTAAAATCATTATTCTTCGAAGAGTTTGACTCGAAACTTACGGCATGCTGTGCTTCGTGTAATTTATGATCTGAATTCGTTTAACGACTGGTTCACAGTTCACTGCAATTAATCGACAGAAAAACCGAATATTAAGAAACTATGAACTAAACGTGTCTAGTAAATCTATAAACATTAATTAAAACATACAAAGACCCCACAAAGTTTATACAAATTTATGTAAAATCATCATGGATTTTGCTTCAGTTTTACTTCAGAAGTTACTTTTTCAGATTACAAATAATAATTTTTAGAACACTTTACTGATTAGCCCAGTGCTCTAACTAACCGGCTGCTGTGCCCCAGTGGTCAGCTACTAGTCCCATGGTCTTCTGCAAGGTTTGGCGACGACTGTTCCTTCTCTGTTGCTGGACCCACTGCGTGGAACAGTTTTGTATACCGTGTGAAGAATGCACCATCAAATCAACACTCAAGACCTATCTTTTTATCATATGACTGTCGCTGACACTTTGAACACATGTACAGCACCCTTTTCTTCAGCCTCTGCTGAGCTATGGCGATATATAAATCATCTTTATTATTATTATTATTATTATTATTATTATTATTATTATTATTATTATTATTATTATTATTATTACTATTATTATTACTATAACTGGTATATTCTTCTATCAACCAGTCTTGCTGTCCTCGAGACCAAGGTAGTGCACTCGCGTTCATTTTTAAAAGTCTTGGTCTTGAGACCATAAGTCTTGGTCTTGGGGTTGAGGGTCTTGGTCTTGAGGTTCAAAGTCTTTGTCTTGATCTTGATGTTCAAAGTCTTGACCATGGTCTTGACAACAAGCCTGCTATCAACAGTACCAGAGCAAGCAGAGGGCAGTGATTCAGTGCAACAAATACAGAAAGTCCTTACCAGTTGCACAAGAGCTTGGCAGAGTTATCTTATCTGGTTTAACTGTCCACACGGCAGCCTCGTTGCGAGTTGTTGCAATCATGGATGGGTCGCTTGTTGTGTTCAAAGTGGGTGAAGTTGAAGTCAGAAAAGCGACTGGAACATCTCTTTCTGGTATTGCATGAATGCTAAAATGCCGAAAAGAATATAGTCAACAGCAGATTCGTTACAGATACAAATACAAAGTCGCACAATTCAAACACATTTTCCCAAAGTCAGCTACATGATGTGCAAACAATATAAAACGCATCTAGATTATCAAAGATGCTGGTTAGGTAGGTAGGATTGCCTAGAATAGAAACCTTATAACTAGAAATGTCTCATTGCTTAATATAGGACTGCACTGATGATATACTGTTAACTAACTTTCTTACTCATTAAATTTCATATATATTGTAAGAATTGACTGATCTATGACATATCTGGAACATGGCCTGATAAAAGAACCTCTGAGGGAGGAGTGAATAACAAGTAACTGTGGTGTAAGATACAACACCCGCCAAGTCGTTACAAGGGGTAAGGTGACAGTACTTGCCCTTCTTGACGTATCTGCTGCTTTTGATATTGCAGATCATTGTCTTCTTCTTCATTGTCTCAAGCACTGGTTTGGGATCTCTGGTCTTGCACTACTTATCTCAGTCCATGCACTCATCAGTGTATTTAAAAGGTAATTATTCATCTAGTACTTTGTTAGCATGTGGTGTTCCACAGGGTACTTACTGTGCTTGATCCTCTTTTGTTTATATTATACACAACACTCCTAGGAATATCGCTGGGATAACATTTCTATGCTGATGATACTCAAATCTACATTTCATTTGAAAGTCTTAACCCATCAAAGACTGAATTTCGTCTACTGGGCACTCCACAGCAACTTAAAAATTTGACCGGCTAAAATCAAAGAAACTGGGTGACTCAATTCTTGAGCTGGCAGACGTAGCTTGTAACTTAGGCATTGTTTTTTAACTATCTCTCACTGGCCATGTAAACAGCATTTGTAAGTCATCACATATGTTCATTCGTGACACATGCAAAATTAGGTGCTATGTGCCCATGTCTGCAAGGATATCTCAGACAAATGCATTGGTTTCAAGTCGCCTAGATTACTGTAACTCGCTTCTTATAGGTATCAATAGGTTGAACATGCTAAAGGTGCAGAGAGTTCATAACTCTTTGACTAGAGCCATAACTAATACATCCATATTTGAACATATAACCCCTGTGCTTAAATCTTTACATTGGCTTCCTGTTCAGCAAAGAATTAATTAAGAATTAATTTCAAATAATGGCTCAAAGTTTATAACACTTTGAACTCTGGTCACCCACAATGCTTAAAATCAGTTCTTAATCCCCGACTTATCATATTATTCAACAAGGTCATCTTTGGTCATACGTAAATAGAGAACTGTTCTTGGTGAATGAGCTTTTCAGATGCTGGACCTACTTTTTGGAACTCTCTTCCTGTGTCTGTGCGTTCTGCTCAGTCACTTGTGTCATTTCGTTCTCAAATTAAAACTTACCTCTTTCAAATTGCTTATCCACCATAGGCTGCCTCTCTGTCTTATGGACTGATCTTCTGGATATTGACCTGAATACAGCTTGGTTTTGGAGTGCCATCGGTTGAAGCCTTGTGCACTGGACACCGGCGCAATAGAAGTTACTAATTGCAATTACATTAACAAGTGAGCTCTTGACCTCCTTTTCTTTAGGCAGAAGTCCTGCCCAATCCTTGGCTAGAAAACCAGTTCGGTAGGCTCTGTTTGGTTCGAATGTACATCGAGGTGCTGACATATGAAGCGTTTTTAGCTCAAGTGGCTGTGACGTGTTTGTTGTTATGAAGTTGAAGTTCTGTCTGAACTGTCTGAACAGTGCTTCAATTTTGTTCGAATTTAACTGAATTGAAAGTAAGATGTGTTCTGCAGGTAAACAGGTTGAACAAGTAACCTCTGGAAGTGCCGCGGAAGGTGGGCACATGAAACAAGACCATTATTTCAGACCAGGGATCAATTAAGGGGAGTCCTTTGAAGCGTCTGATAGCAAGTGATGTCAGGTGGGTACCCCTCCTTAGAAAGCTTAGATTAAGACTACCCTCCTTAAAAAGCTTAGATTAAGAGTTATTTACAAGAGATCTTTGATTTCTATTGATTTCTGTATTTGCTCTGTAATTGTTAAACGAGAAGTTCATTTTGTGTTACAATCTAACAATACAAGAAAATCGATTTCTTGTTCTTTGAAGGAATATCATAAAGAAACTCAGACGGGGAGGTAGAGAAGAGAAGTCCGAGGATCTCGAATTCCCAGATGCTTGTAGAACTTCTACTGCATCAAACAGAAACTCAACATGGGTCATGCTATGGAAGAACATCAGACAACATTGGAAGGAGCTGATCCAAAAAGCTACGTTATGGCAGATAACTGAGGGGTGGTCGAGTTGATCAGACAGCTCTCCATTCAAGGGGAGATGCTAGGCTATCTGTGGGTCACCATGTACCCTGACTTGCCCGGGAAGCGAGTTCCCTTCCGCCCGAAGGCCTCGGACATGAAAGATGTCTACCTTGCTACTAGTTAAGTGATGGCAGTTAATCCACCAATTAGTGATTCAAACCCAGACTTTCTGTTTGAAGACACGAAAGGAGGGGCTCTCCTGGACAGAAACCCCAGTTCCCTACCTATCCGTTCTAGCATTGCTACCGTCCCGATATCCACCGCCCATCCACCATTTCTAGGCCAAAGGGGAGCGAGTGCCCAAGATCCCTGAGAATATAAGGACTTAGAAGCTGCAGCCATACTCCTGTGAAGAAATTTGCCGACGCACCGGGAACAATGGGTCGCCATGGCAACCTCTCTTGGTCGGCTGTCGAGCTAGAGCGGTTTACTTCGAGCCCCACGCCCGAGTGACGGTGTTTTTTTTAAGTTCTCTCTCTCTCTCTCTCTCTCTCTCTCTCTCTCTCTCTCTCTCGCCTATTGGGTCCTACCCCTCTCTCGCTCCTCTTCTGCTCTCTCCAGACGTTCTTGATTGACAGACGGCGTCTCTTTACGTCCTCTGTCCCTCCTTCTTTGTTCTCTCTGCAACCTTAGGCGGCGTCTCTTTATGTCCCCTCTCCCTCCTTCTTTACTGTCTTAGGACGTTCTTGATTGACAAGCAGCGTCTCTTCACGTCCTTTATACCTCATTCTTTGCTCTCTTGCAACGTTAGGCGGCGTTTCCTTACGTTCCCTCACCCTCCTGGGTTAACGTTAGGCGGCGTTTCTTTACGTCCCCTCTCCCTAAAGACAGACAGACACACCGATCCGGGCAGATATGGTCGATCCGCCGTACATCTTGGACGTTTTCAGTTATTATTTCTACCTTAATCGTGCAGTTAAAAATCTTCAGTTTCACTGGCTACCGTGTTCGTCGAATTCGTCTTTTGAAAAAAAACGTTCAACTATCGATCAGTAAGATAGACCACGGAGGCCAAACCGACGTGCCTGAAGGCAGCATTAGACAACCCTGCAGATCCCTCCAACCAACGACCCGGCCTGGTAATAGACGGTTGAGTGGGAAGTCTGCCACACTCCAATGGTCGAGTTCTGGAGGTATGAGCCCCGTAGCCAGCCCTGTGCCGTCTTGTTCTGGAGGGGAATTAAAGGTTCACCAGGTTCCGCCACAATTAAACACGTTCCTTTCTTTATGACGTCATGTCATTGCTATAAATTGAAATGACGTAAATCCTTTATTTAGAAACCTGTTTTCCGTCACTTAATATAGGCCTACTGTAGTATGCCAAACTAATTTCTGTCGACGTCAACAGCATTTGTTGCTATAATACGTCATTAAACTCTGGATCCATCCATTCATCCGTCACTTAAAAGTAGACTAACATCTGATAACTGCAGTGACTACTGAGGCCCCTAACACTCGTCTTCGCATGTATTGCATTCGAGAGGTTAGGGAATACCATATTTAAATGTGAAAATACACAAGAGAACTATTATCTGTAAATAAACCAGTTATGCTGTGGCCAAATAAATTTTAATTACGGTATATTGCCATGGGTATCCTTGTGGGTATTGGCCACATTATAGCGTTTCCATATTATCGGCCACTGACTTTAAACGGTGTTGTTTCATTTCATGCCCCTCCAATCAGAAGCATTGAATCGGATGGAAAGGACATATATAATAGTCCCAAGCCCGGATAAAGAAGGAGGGCGACACTAATCATCTTTGTTATGACACAGTGTCGTCAAACAGCAACTAACCAACCTAGCAGGTATCGCTGGATTTTATTTATCTCTCAAGACTGGGACAATACAGCAATTCTTGTTATTCTATCTTGACTTACTTATTTCTAAAAGATAACTACTATATGAGAAGGCCTATCACTGGGTGACCAGGCATGCGGAGATCCGACGCAGGACTCTTGTAGGTAGTCCCTCCGATGGTCGGCATTCGTTCTTTCCCGTGGGCTCAAGGCGTAGCTTGCGGGAAGTAGCCTTAGGGCGATAGCCACCTATACACTCTACACCGCAGAACCCATCACTAAGTGAGGAGTCGACGCACAATTCCGACGCAAGACAAACATAGTCCCTCCGATGGCCTGATGGCAGACTATATACTTGCCAACATACTCTGCAACGTAGAAACCCCATCGCTAGGTAGACGAGTCGATGCAACATTCCGACGCAAGATAATGTAAGCGCCCCGAAAACCTGTTCTTTGTTCTTTCCCGTCTGATACCAGGCGTGCTTGCGGGGAGTACTGGCGAAATTGGTAGCTGCCTATTCTACACCGTGGATGCGCTCAGTGAAGGCTTCAAAAACTTAATCTCGAGCAGCTATGACTCTTGCCAGTAGTAGAGCACTAGCTGGGAGAGATATGGGTGAAATCTTAGCACAAGTCACTCAAACCTTTCTGTGCTGTAAAATATCTTACTTATTTATTGTTCAACTGTATATTTCTTGAAATCCTGTCTACCTTTTTATGAATAACACCCACAATAATAATAATTAATTGTGGTAATAATAATAAACAGTAATAATGGGATTACTCACTTACTCAAAAGTTTGTTACCAGTTGAGGCCTGCCTCACCAATTCCATACGATCAGGCGAGCTTGTTATTCTATCTTGACTTACTTATTTCTAAAAGATAACTACTATATGAGAAGGCCTATCACTGGGTGACCAGGCATGCGGAGATCCGACGCAGGACTCTTGTAGGTAGTCCCTCCGATGGTCGGCATTCGTTCTTTCCCGTGGGCTCAAGGCGTAGCTTGCGGGAAGTAGCCTTAGGGCGATAGCCACCTATACACTCTACACCGCAGAACCCATCACTAAGTGAGGAGTCGACGCACAATTCCGACGCAAGACAAACATAGTCCCTCCGATGGCCTGATGGCAGACTATATACTTGCCAACATACTCTGCAACGTAGAAACCCCATCGCTAGGTAGACGAGTCGATGCAACATTCCGACGCAAGATAATGTAAGCGCCCCGAAAACCTGTTCTTTGTTCTTTCCCGTCTGATACCAGGCGTGCTTGCGGGGAGTACTGGCGAAATTGGTAGCTGCCTATTCTACACCGTGGATGCGCTCAGTGAAGGCTTCAAAAACTTAATCTCGAGCAGCTATGACTCTTGCCAGTAGTAGAGCACTAGCTGGGAGAGATATGGGTGAAATCTTAGCACAAGTCACTCAAACCTTTCTGTGCTGTAAAATATCTTACTTATTTATTGTTCAACTGTATATTTCTTGAAATCCTGTCTACCTTTTTATGAATAACACCCACAATAATAATAATTAATTGTGGTAATAATAATAAACAGTAATAATGGGATTACTCACTTACTCAAAAGTTTGTTACCAGTTGAGGCCTGCCTCACCAATTCCATACGATCAGGCGAGCTTCAAGAGCAATCTCTGCACTTAACAGCGATTATTTAATGGTTATTGCCCACAATTATGTGAATGGTATGCCTAATCTTCATCAATGAATGCCAGAAAAGCAAGGGCAAAGCTCATATTAGGAAGCCAGTACTTTATTTACAATCACTTGTTATGATTTCCCTATACTAGGCAAATAACCCAACACCAGCTAATAATAATAAACAACTAATATGTGTTTTTGAAACGCAGAATAAGTAACGCAATGGATGGAAGCGAGGACGCGATGAAGAAGAGGCTGACGACAGCGACAATGAACCTGTGGACATGTATGATGACAATTCAGAAGTCACAGAAGAAACAATAAGACTAATTTTAGAGAACATTCCAGTGATGAGGAAGGCTTTCATAGCTTTGAGTAGATTTATTTACTTTTGTTCCAATAAAACAACGTTTTTCACAATGTTGTTGCATGCTGTATTTCCTTCATAGCTCTATATAAAGAAGCTATGTTGACTCAAAGCTAGACATTGCTAGTTCTATACTCTATGCTGTCTTAAGCCTTGAGTAATTTCCGCCATGATTTAGATCTACCAAAAGAGGTAGGTTAGGTGATGAACTGCAAAAGGTACAAAGCCCACACATATCAAAATAGACTATTCAATTTATAGAATTATGCAGAAATTAATATTTCAATCATTAAAAAAATACTTCAAATTGCTCTTTTACCTGGCTTAAAAAGTTATTCATGCTTTACCACTGAACAGCGCTGGTGAGAATTTAGAACACTTACCTTGTCAGATGAAACGTGATTTACAGACATGACTTATATTGGGGTCAGTACATTTTCTCACTTTACCAGCCAAAAATTTAGGGGACAAGTTATACTCGAAGCCAACTTATTCTCGATTATATATGATAGTTGAATCATACAGGTTCAAACACCACGGAGCACATTACTGGAAAAATGTGGAGTTGATTTGATACACCTAATAACTCAAACTGTCGTGTGATTAAGTGATTAAGATTGTAAAGACAACAAAGACAATCCCAGTACTAAAAGACCTAAGATGACAGGATGATCAATCAAGAGGGAATTCAAAAAGTCCATTTGAATGGTCATCTTAGGATGATCATTTGCAGAACCACACCATGGCGTTAAATATGCTTACCAGTATAATGATCAGTGTGACACGTGACAGAATTTGGTTTAATACATGCATTAACAACAATCACATTAACTGCTATTCTCATCACTAACATTCCAGCGAATATCAGTGGGAAATTGTCTTACTTTGTGTTGCGGTCTTTGGATTGGTGCAGTTTCACCGACAAATGCCGTTTGTTCGAAATGACATCATCTTCAGGAGACTCCAATACCATTTCCTTCAAGTTGCCAGCATTCTGTTGCTCAGATGTGCCAGGCATCCGATTGCCAATCTCAGCCGATCGCAACTTCTGTTTCCCATGACTTGACTGGCCATTTAACGGTTTGTTGAGTCTCATACGATTAGATTGATGTCGATCTTTCAGATGATTACTAAATCCTTCTTGCATTGCCTGACAGTTAATCTGATCGTTCATCCCTTCTTCCAGTGAGAAACCCTTCATCTGATGACTGAGCGATTTTCCAGGTGGATTTTCTAAAGATCTTCCCCTCAACCCAAACAGTCGAATCTTGTAGAACGGACCATCTGGTTTTACCATTATCAGCAAAATACTGCAACCCAACAAAAAGTCAATCAAGCTTTGTTTCTTAATTTTAAAATGTCAAATACTACAATTCAAAAACATTTAATAGATCGTTATGGTTAGGATCAGACAATGTTCCCTCCCACATCATTATCATAAGTAAGGTCAGTGCATATGTCATGACAGAAGAATCCCTTTAGATCAACTCCAAGAGGCAGCTGTAGGAATGTTCTGTAACGTGGGTGACAAGTCTTCTATTCTGGAATTGAGACTGGCCATCCATTCACCCAGCACTGAATTTCAACTGGGCCTCTCAAACAATGATTTGCAGAAATTAGTTTAACTGGAAACAACCATTAATCTGATTCATACCTTGGCATTATAAACTAATTGTACTACTGGATTTAACTAGATAAGATTAGAAATCTTATTATACGCCCAGATTAGATATTATGTCATCTTATACTACATTTCAATTAACATAAGCGAAAATTTTTAAAGCACAATATCAAGATTTTAGGACCCACTGTCAAACAAAGCAGACTTCAAGCACTTGTGGAACAAGGAAGGTGACGGGCTGATTAGCTCACTTCTGATTTAAAAGGAAGACTATTCCAGGACACAGAGCCAACAATGGTAAAACTTCTGTGCTGGGTAGCGGACGACCTAGCCCGAGATCCGATAAGGCAGGGGTTCTCAAACTTTATTTTTGTTGTACCCCCAGGTAAAAAAATCGAGTGTTGGCGTACCCCCAGGAAAGGTACCGTCTGATCAGAAACAACAGGCGAGCGCGAAGTGCCCTTGCAATTAGCGTAGCACCATGGCATAGGTAGACCAATTTAAAATATAATTTTAAGAATTAAATCATATTAACAATAGTTAAAATTAAATCACTATTACAAACTGTTAATGTGAGCTGTGGGCCTGTTTCGACAAGCACAAATTTACAATATCTGGTTTAATATTTGTCAATTTCAAACGCAAATCTGGTTCGAGTTCAAGCACTGTTCTGTAGGCCTATTTGTTTTTGATCGTTCATAGAAACAAACATTCTTCTTCGACGGCCTGTTCATGTTCATATCTAACATGTACACTCTCAATTGAGCAAAGTTTGTAACATCTGTACTCTCATCTAACTGAATCGCAAAAAATTTGCTATGCTTGATCCTATAAATGAGGATCTTCTTTACTTCAGAAGCTAAATCTTGAATGCGTCGGGAAACAGTGCTGTTCGACAAAGGAACAACGTCCAGTTTTTTGACAGCATTTTGTCCCAGCAGATAAATCACAATATCTTTGGCAGCAGGCGATATTAGACTCTCCCCAATCGTGTGCGGTTCCCTGTTTGAGCTATTCGCAAACTGACCAAATGAGATGCTTCTAATGCTTGTGAGCTAGCTGCAGTAAACGACTTTAAACTTTTCTTACTTTGTAGCATTTCCATTTTCCTTCGTTTAAAAAATTCAAGTGGTTTACCTTGAAGAAGTGGATGTTTTATATTGAAGTAGAGAAGGTTTAATTGAATTATTTGACAGTTTTTCACTGCAGATGACACATTGAGATTTCGGTTCATTTTCATCACCACACCACGTAAAGCCAAAGGATAGCTCTCGTCATACTGTCTAATCTTACGCTGAGTACCAATGCCGTCGTCCTCGTTAGGGTCTATAGGCTACTCTGGCGTCTAGCGAGTCAGCCTCAGTAGATTCAGTGCTAACGGTTGCGTTGAGAGGTTCTGGCTTTCTTTTAAGCAGTTGCTTTTTCAACCATTTATCCATTGTTGGTTTTAAAATAATGATGCTACTACACAGTATTGTAGCGTAGTTACTTACAAGTATAATTATTTGTTGTGAAAAAAATAAAAGACGAGGCTGTGACGTTTCAACATTAAAAATATATCATAGAGATAGAATAGCTAATCAAAGAAAGATGGACCTTAACTCAACAAATTTAAAGAAAAAGAAGCGTATGGTGGACGTAGAATGGTGACTTCATTAGTCAATAGCTAATCAAAGAAACATGGAAATAAACTCATAGAAAATTTCTGTTTTTCAATTTTTTTCGCGTACCCCTTAGCGACACGTGGCGTACCCCTAGGGGTACGCGTACCACCGTTTGAGAACCCCTGCGATAAGGATACCATGTGTAGCCAATCGGAGGGACCTGCGACCAGGAATAGATGAAGCAGAGAGACACAAGGATTTGAGATAGGATCGGGCAGTTCCCACTAGGCAACTTCACATGCGAGTTGGATCTTATACTCAACTCGTTGAGATACAGGTAATCAGTGCAGACTGTCTTGTACGTAGGCAGAGACATGGCCAAATTTTGGTAAGCAGATGCATTTAGAACACACTGCAATTTCGGGATAAGAGAGTTCAACCTGGAGAAAATATCATTGTCAAAGTCTATTCTAGAGGAGACACAGGCATGGATCAGGCAGCTTGCGAGGTAAGCGGTCACCGCACAGTGCAAAGCTGACAAAGATGATTTATCAAGATCGACAGACATTGTTAGTGCTTGATCAAGGATGATGCCCAAATCTCACACAGGAGTGGAGAATGTGAGATCTGGAATATAATGGCAAAGGGCAAGCGGCCTCTGACGAATCCTCACAGTCCACAGGTCATCAAATTGGGCAGTTGATGTACTCATTTTATAGACAAATTCATATGGCAGTGTAGCCAACTTTAATTCTGAATAAATGTGTTAGTTTACACCTAAAATTAGCAATTCATACCTGGTAACTTCGACGGTTGTTGAATCCAAAGTTGGTTTGAATGTTATTGAGATGTTTTTCTCTTGTGCTGGTTCAAGGATAAATTCCTTAGGATTGACCTCAAACATGTCACAAGACATCGAAACTTGTAGACTGACCCTAATATGAATGTTGCCTGCATTCAACATCGGTACGGAGAAGACGTCTTGTTGACCCTCGACAAATGTAAGTTCCTACATAGCAACATTAATGCAATTATTTTGTTCTCTTACCACTAGATTATTGCTCGTCCTAAGATGGTTTACAAACAATTTGGGAATGTATTTTTTAATGTGCGAGAAATTTATTATGACCTTCAGTTTAAAAATTTGCAAAAATTCACCCGTTTAAACCCATTAGGTAAATAAGTTTAAGCCAGTTTTTGCCACCTAAGTAAATTAGTTTAAACCTGTTTTTAGCCGTTAGTTTAAAACAGCAACTGTTTACAGTATATTTAAATTTACGTTGAATTAAGTGTGAAACAAAGGTCTCTTGAAATGTCGCCATTGGAAAACAGTGACATCATTGGTCATGAATATTCATTAGTTGGAAGCGGCCAATGAGAGGAGCGTAACAAAAAGTTGACTTCATGAAGGACTTCATGACATTTCTGTCTGTTTATATTATTAATTACTGTTCTGTGCATTTATAAAAAGAACACAATTTCCATTTATTACATTTAGTCACCAAATACCAGTCTATTAGCTTGGTCAAAGGTCCAAGTTCAACTGGCAGGTTTGGTGAGACATTTTAAACACCATCAAAAATAACAATAATAGTCGTAAAATAAAATGACGTTTTGCCACATGCTGACACTAAAATGGAAACTTGCAATGAAGGCAAGATGCTTTGAACGAATACAAGACAGCTTTTCTTAACACTTTAACGATGACAGTGCACTACAAGTGACTGGGAAACCAGTGCAGCTCGTTGTTAAAGCATAAAATGCACCACCTATTGACGTGAGTAGCAGCATCTTACTCACACACGATGTTGCCAACAAAGTGAAGTATTTCTGGGTAATTTCACATTTCATGAACATTATAGCATTCACTATTGGCTATTTCTATTAATTGTCTTGTAAATAAATTCATTGTCTTGTAAATAAAATATGTCATAAACCACAACAAATGAACTAAATAATTAGTAAATTGCATAGGAAACTATATCAATAAAAAAGTGACAACTAATAATACTAACCAATTATTGATATTATTAACTTATTTTTTACATGACATAAAACTTACGAATTACGAATGAATCGAGAAATATTCAACAAATGTAATAGTGAAATTTTTCTATTAATTCAACGATAAAAATTAATTCGTACATTCATGTCACGTGGCACATGTATCTTGGCTGTTCCGGCTTTTCCGATCAGCTCCACTATTCCAAGATGGAAGGGAGTTGAAATTGCATCAACCTCTGCAACAACCCGTCCTCTGAACTCTTCCACAGCACCTGAATTAAAACATCAAGTAAAACCAGAGAGGTGGAATAAAGTTTTATAAAACCAAACTATTTTTCATGTAATATGTGCTTCTTTCAGGAACCAAATTAGTAATTGATGCTGACTAATATTCTATTTTTTTATCTTGTAAGTACCTAAAATATTTCTTTGATTAAACTTAAGTATTTCTATAATCAAACCAAAATATTTTCATGTAACACATTTTTATGTTAGGAACTGGGTTATAATTGTAATTAGAAATGTACACAGCACCACAGGCCAATCTCTCAGCTGACCTACAATGTCAGTAAGTGTTTAAAGTTGATGATTATCATTCATCACTTTCATTCTCTTAATTACTTGAGAGCACTTCTATAATAAAATTGCAAGGTCAGCGTTATTACCGTATTGTCGGTCGGGTGAGACAAAATGGATTGGAACTGCAACTGGTTTAAAACAACCAGTGACATCCATGGATGGCAGTGTGCAGCTATAAATCAACGATGTCAAGGGATGACGTTTGCTCGGGATCTTCGAAGTATGTGATTCCGATTGTTTTTCAAATGAAAAACAACAGTTGCTGCTTATCTACATAAACAACATCAACTTAAATCAGATTTAAAACTTAATAAAAACAACAAATGCTCTTCATATTAAAAAAAGCCACTTAATTCAGGTTTAAATCTTAAAAGTGATAAAATACTTTTTCATCTAATAAGCAACCTTTGAAATGATATAATGATCACTGATTTCAACCAAAAGCACAGAAGAAGAAAAGAAATGTAAACAAAGTGTCAAAATGTTCAGACTTCTGTTCATAATACTGATCACCAGATGTCATTTCATTTCTGTATGTAGGGTTTAGAACACATGGCATATAAAGTGAAACTGAAAATTTCTGCTACAGACACAAAACATGTATGCAAAGTGTCAAGCTGTTGAAGTACCATCGTTGTATGTACTGGATACACGCATGTATGTACCTGGACAATTATACCCCACATTTCACGAACCTCACAATGGCACTGTATTCATTATCCATCCAAAAGAATACCTAAATCCGCACTCTGTGACCCTCACAATCAGGACTTCACCTCACCTTGTATTTCGAAGAAAACTTTGAAGCAAATTCATTTGTTGTGGATCATGATACATAATACTTACAAGGAAGCACGTCTAATCGATAACATTGTGCATTACTGACAACTAATAAAATAACCATTAATAAATGCCATTAAATTATTAAACAATTATGAAGACAGTAAGTAGAAAAGACGCTGATGAACAGATTACAAATTCTAACCGATGATATAGCCAGGCGGACAGGTATAGGTGCTCGCCCACGGTTGATGAGACAAACTGTTCCACTTGAATGATTACCCCATGGAATCGGACCTACATGAAGGTTACTTCCACCTCCAGCAGCAGTCACCTGTAGCAGGGTACAGACATACATATACAAGATTCGAAACAAACTTGTAATGGTCAAATACATCACTCATCAGAGTAGTACCTCAAGACAAACATGACCACAGTATTCTGAGCAACTTGCCAAATTAATTCCCACACCAACTCCATACTGTGCTTAACAAAGCACAGCTCATACACTTACAACTTACCTCATCTTAACTCGCACCTGATACTGGTAGCTGTGTGCAGGGCACTTTAGGCAGAAGTGCCATAAAAACTAATAAATAAATGTTGTATATACTCATCTCAGGTGAGCTCTTACTTTGTATACCGAGTACTGTGCTGTTACTTTAGAATAGTTGATCTAACTGAACGGACTACTGAGAGTTTAAAACCTTTAGAATGCAAAGAAGTACCTGGATGGATGGCTTTTCTGCAATGGCTTGCAGGGTGACCATGATTGGCAGTTTGCTAGACTGTGTTGCAACTTGGTCTGATGACACAGGACTGCTGTGAAGGCAAAGCTGGGCCACAAACACCCCACTCACTCGTGGAACAAAGATAATCTGCACAAACCCAAAAATAACTGTCATCAATTCAGACTTTAACAATGAAAATTGCTGTCAAAGTAGATGCAGCATTTATTAAAATTGTTTGCAGTTTTTAAAGAAACTCAATAAATTACGTGAATTTCGATAACCTACACTACCTTTCTCAACCTCTTACTGTCTCTAGCCCTAATTATCCGTTCCTTAACATTGCAGCATTACTACATTAGCGAGTTCTGCATTTCTGCTTCCAGTCAATATACGGTAGTCAACAGTTGTTTCATTCAGCAGCCCATGGAGATCTGTTAGTCCTGTGCTTCCATACAACGATGTGGTGACATCGTGCTTCCTCATGCATTGGACCATTCTCCTAGGACATCTACCATTCAGCTTCTATGAACTATTTCATCACAGAGAGCTCAAGAATCATTTTGAAGCCATCTTAAGATGCATCTCTTTAGATCTGTTAGATTGTCATGTTAAGCGCCCTTGTGAGGTTCTTAAAAGGCGCTTTACACATGACCAGATTCCACTCCTTCCTTTGCAGAGTGACCATGTTTCACGATTTCAAGTTTTTCAACATACATAAAAGTTAAATTATATTAAATGTATGACATGATGATGCAACAGTAAACTTTAATTGCAAAGGCTGGACTAATGGGCATAACCACCACCTCCTCTTTTCCAGATTAGGGTGACTCCTCTGTCCACCCTCCTTCCAGACGTGCTTAATAGATAAAACAACTACAAAAGTCTTCTCCACACCTATGACACAGCTGACTGATTTCGCACTCACCTTGACGCTCAGTGTACAGTTTCCACCCTGTGCCATGACGCCAGTTCAGAGAACTAGAGCCAGCATTCAACACACCATTGTTTACTGCCATCAGTCACTGTAGCCTTATCATTAGATATATAATGGTATAAAATACATGTATATAATTACAGAAGCTGGCACATTATGGCCTAATGACGATGTATTAGCAAACAATATACTGGCTTGAATTTAATTTCAACCTTGATTTCTTCTGAGTTCTTTGGCTCAATCACGGTCTTGTTCTTCAGGCTGAAGGGACAAGTGAAGCAGTCGTTCATTGGTTTGCCATCAACTGTCACTTTGGTGACCTCAAAGGTCACTTTCACCCAATTCTCCGATGGATTCTGAACCTGCAGCGTGTCTTGGGTCGACAATCCAACACAACAGACATCTCGAACACGAACTTCAAGCGGCACAATCAGAGACTTTCTGCCTGAAGTTTTGGCTGCAAGCAACAGTACAATTTGAACAATAAAATACAAAATGACTCTCACCTGACAATGGAATTTTGACACATTGAAGTTCCAGAAGTATGTCTCAATGACATGGGACTTTATTTGTAAACATCAATAATTTTTAGAAATCATATTTGAAATGAATATATATATAATATATATAAATAAAAAAATATGTCTAATGTAACTGACATTAATTTACTTTACAGTAAATGACTGACAATGATAACTACGCTGTTTCAAATCACTGAATAATTTTAATAAACAACCTTTCAATAATAAACATTGTTTTAATATAAACATCCTGTTTTAATAATAAACACTGTTTTAATAATCACCCTTTTAAATCATTTAAACTTTGTGGGTCTTTGTTATTTGTGCCAGTAACAAAAACTAAAACGGCAATCAGAACTTTTGGGTCGCTGGCCCTGCCTGGAACAGTCTTCCTGCATTGATTCAGGAAGTCAGAAGCCTTTATGTTTTTAAAAGAGTTAAACCTGTACTTGCTAGGTAACTGAGCATTAGCAATTGCGCTGACAGTGCTCAGACAGTGTGTTTACGTAAAGCATCCTAGAAGTAGCTTGCTACCGATGATGCTACATAGATAGTCGTACAATATTCAGTTTAACATAATCACTAGTTTAAGAGTAAGGCTATCACTGATCTACTGCACAGCTTTATCAGCCAGTCTGCAAAGATGTACCATAGTTTTGTGTTTAAAAGATCAATCACTACGGTAGTTCTAAATGCAGTTCTGAAAGCAAAAGTATGAGCAATTCAGTGCTAACTTCTTTTACAGGCTATATGGCAAAAAATAGATAATCAGATAGCTCATGGATCTACTATTCTCCTCCACCTTCAACAGATGAAATAAAACATGCTCAAACGTAATAATAGCAAATTTTAAGAAAGAACATACCCGTGTCGAACTGTGGGCCTGCAACATGTTTTGAAGACAAATTGCTAAAACTGATACCAGATGTCAACGGAGTTTGTGATGAAGACTGGCCAGACAATGAGCTGAGATCAATTGTTGTTTGATCTTTGGAGGAGTGAGGTAAGGTTTGAGTGTTCTGTGGTAAATGTTTAGATGAATCAGACAAATCGTGTGTGGACTGATTCTCCGCTGATAAGAATCGACCTATAGCAAAATTCTGGCAGCTTTTGTCTTTAGACTGTTTCTTGGACGGGTGCGGAAGAACTGACGATGCCATGCTTTGTCCTACAGTTTCCAATATAGCGCTGGGTAATGTAACTGTACTTTGCAATGACGTTGAAACTTGGATTGAAGATGTACTTGGTGCCGATGTTGTATCAGGTTGTGTTGTTGGGATGTGTATAGGAGCACCATTTGACACTAAAACTGCACTTTGTGCCGACATTGCATCACCAGCCACTAGAGCACTGTTTGTTATATTCACAGCTGGTATCGATTTTGCGCCTTCAGCCTTGGAGGTATTAGATTTGAATTTATTAGCATGATTGGAAGTACTACTCTGTTTAACGTTCACATATGCTGCAGCTGTGGTACCAGTTGTAGGCAACTTATCGTTTACAGTTAAAACTGACTCATGTACAGTGTTATGGGTGTTAATTCTCACAGATGAAGGTGGTTGATTTGCTCTGTTCCACTCAGATGATGTAGTGCAAGGAGTAGCTCCTTGCACTACAGTAGTTCTAAATGCATGCATCTTCTGTCTGTCCTGTGCAGCAGAAGAACCAGAAAAGAACGAATCCTTGTTCAATCCCGACAGGCTACCGACTGCATCTGTAGGATGATTCTGTTTCTGTGCAACAGGACAAACTGTTTTCTCATAATTGTCCGCACCTTCAAAAGGACTTGCCACGTGCTCACCAAAGCTGTCTGAAACAGGCCCATTTGAAAGCCGTTCAAGTTCAGTTCCCGGACTGATTCCCCGGTCGCACCCAACTCCCTCTCTGGTTTGTCCACCCTCAAAGGCCAATACCTGAAAAGCACCAGCCCTATTTACAGTGTGCGAGTCTCTCAACAGTTTTGACGGCAGTCCTATAAACATTTCGGAAAAGTTAGTTTGCACGGAAGAGAAGGACATGGCATCATCGTCCGCATTCACAGCCCCAGGCTGTGGCAGAATCTTGTCACCAGCAGGCTCTGCCTCATTGAGACTAATAGTTACACCAGTATTCAAAGCATTTTCAGGAGATAGGATCACAGACGTAGTTGACAGACGATGCCGTTCTGAATTAAGGCCACTTGAAGCGCTGGATCTCTTTGGAGTCTTTCTTGGGGACTTCCAGCTGATGTTCCTCTCAGAATTTTCCACAGATGGATCATTCCTATTAGAGTTTGTTACTGGTACAACGTTGACTGCTTGTCGATTTCTGACAAGTTTTGGATCTACATTTTCTTTGTTTCTTTTGCGCTTATCCCTTGGTAGCATTTCGCTGTGTTTCTGTATGCTGGCATCTTTACAGTTTATTTGGTTACTAGCAGAGTTTGTGGCATTTCGAAATTTCGTGCCCAGTTCCCCATTTGCGGCCATGACCTTGATCTTGTTGAGGATCAGTTCTTGCTCAACTGAAGCTCTTGAAGGCTTCTGACTTTCTTCAAGTCTCAGCTGCTCCACTGGTTTGTCCCTTTGCTTAGACGGCTGAGCGCATGGTGTAATGTAGCTGCTCGAACTGAGCATCAAAGACCTGAAATCTGTTGTCCTTTCAACCGTCAGATCTCTTGGTCCATAATTAGGTCGGGTCACAGACGAGCAACCTTCTCCTGCTACTGCTAGCTCCTGAGTGTATTCTGCAGTTCTGTTCGTCCAGGTTCGTGAATTGTCAACTTTAAGTGAATAAAATTCTGGGTTATGTTTGAAGTATAGACCATTACTATAGAACAAAGGCTCGTTTAGTGGTGTCTGCAAATTCAGACTGGATTCCGATGATGACGGAGCCATTGACTGAGATGTCACTTTACTTGACTGAAGATCATCTTTCTGCTTTACAAACTTGCGTACCACTGGCCGAGGTATGGTATCATCTAACACAGGCTGAGGCAAATTAACACCCGGCTGCACATCACTGTTACCGGAACAAAGTTGATTTCCCTCTCCAGTCTTCTCCAGAGAACCGTTAGTCCGAGTTTCACGGTTCTCATCACTCATATTCTGAGACCGTTCAACGCTGTGTGATTCGCTCAGTTTCTCCATCTCATTAGTTATTCTTGAAGATGAAGCTGAGCTGTTTCTTTCACTTGGAACTTCTACAATCACATCCAAAGGCTGGACAAACGCAGGTCTAACGCGATTTCTTAATGCTGTACGCGTACCAGCGCTTGTTCCTCCACTGCTTGGTACTAAGTCTTCGTTCCCAGTCTCAATATCTACTTGACTCATTGAATCTTTAAGTTTTGCAGAGATAGATAATTCTTGACTACTCTGCTGACAGGGATTGGTGTCCATTTTTTCAGGCAGAATTATCCTGTTACAGCTCGTCAGAGTTTCGTCCATCGATGATGAGTACAAATCTGGATCTGGAGAAATAACAACAGAGCAATATTAGTCATGCCTTTTTCTGTGTTGGACTTTCTCCCAGGACAAACCTTCCATCGCAACTTAAATATTCTAACATTTGGCTCTGTTCAGTATACATTTCTTTACTATGTTCAGACTTATACATTTCTTCAAACTGCCTTAAAACACATTTGTTTAGCTCCAGTATGTGTGCAGGACTTGTTGTGAGGTTTTAGTACCTAAGAAGAACATACACATTGATACAATCAGCAGTTGAGCTGCAGTAAAACAACAATTCTTAATACATCCAGACAATGACAGAGACATGTGGTTAGAATGGATAAACACAAGCAAAACATGAACAATGGAAATTTTTCAGTTTATTAAAGGTTCATTAAATCAAGTCTTGATGCCCCACAAACCAAGAAGAAAATTTCCAGGCAAGTTGTCTTATTATTATTAGTAAACACTTTTAAGTGCCACCATCTAACGACCAAGAACCGCTCAATGGCACTCAGCAGTTGTGAGCGAAGAACTTGTCCAAGGTACTTCCATAGTAACGATCTCAGTGGAGGAGGCTTGAACCTGTACTCTCTGCATTACAAAACAAGCACTCAACCAATTGGCTACAGCGCCTCTGATTAGTCAACACTGTGAGAGGTGCCATATAAATGTTCGGACACAATACAATACTGTGTTCCACAAGTTGTCTCACTTTAGAGATATCAGGAAAGAGTTAAGCTCACCATCACCTGGCATGGGATACGTGGCTTCAGTATCTGAACCATCGCTTTCACAAACTAGGTCCATCAAAGGCAATGGCTTCCTGTTTTGAGGTGGTGTAGAAAACTCAGTTCCAAAAGTTGGCTACAAAGAAGAAAGTATTTCACAAAACAAGGTGTTTTACCAAGCAAATGGAAAATCCATTGTGTATGACTTTATTTTATAATCATTTTCTGATTGTAACTAGGTCACAATTCTTGTCAACGACTCAATACAGTAGCACTACGAGTTAAAACAAGCATAAACAATAACATTTTGTGATTAATAGGTAATGTAAATGCATTGTAACCAAAAAGTAACTTTTAAATTGTGCTCAAGAACCAAAATCAAAGGCATCATTCATTCAAGATGCTCTTCGTGGTTCAAGATTCGGAGGTTGGTGCACCCCAAAATTACATAAGATATGCTCATAGAATAGTTAAGACAGCATTAGATTAAATTTAAATTTATGTACTGCATTAGAAATCTTTCTTCTAATCTCTGATAAACAGACTTTTGCAAATTGAAACTGGACAATCGCAGCATATGGATAATTAATTTCTCTTAACATTCTAAACCTAGTGCTTATTAAGCTGTTTATTGTAACAAACATGCAACTATCCAACATTAAATAAATAAAGTGAGAAAAACTCGAGATGAAGGGTCAAATGTGCTCACTCTCTCGGAAGTTCCTTCTGTACCAAGTGAACCTAGCGCTTCTGTTTTTGAAGCAATGAACGACCCGATGGACACCCGAAGGCAATCTCGGACGCTCTCTTCCATGCTTCCCATGAACGAAGGAGGAGACAGTGTCAGATGACTGCGCAGCGACCAACTGTCTGGCAGACTCAGGCACGATGATTCCAAGCCATTTATCACATCACACTTGATAAATAATGACAAGCAAAATGAAAATCTTTAGAGCTACACGAGAAAAGAACATCTTCAGAGTATTTTAAATATAAACAGCCAATAAGACTTGTAAACATTAACCCAAGTTAGTTCATATGTATGTAGGTATCTATTTAAGTACATATGTATATGTGATGATGATATTCGTTTTATTGATTTACCAGATGACAAACCGCACCGTGGCTTACAGATAAATGAGTCAATAAGATAAGATAACAAAGATATTTGACTAAATTGTTTAGAATGTTAAGTTTACATTTGTTGTTGGCTTAGATGGTTTAAATGCTTATATAAAGCCCTTGGTATAAAGTTTTTATCGTCCTTACAGGGCAGTTCAAAACCGTGGGCTAGTGGTCGGAGGGCATATTGGAATTGGGTTAGTGGCGGGAACAGGCGTCGCAAGACATGGTCTCGATTCCCCTCGATGGCCTTGAGGAGACGGTCCTCAGCTACCCAAACCTGCTTCTCCATTGAGGCACCTCCTTCACATGTATGCACATATGGATGTTTATTTGATAATGCCCTATTTACGACAGCTCTAAAATGCACATAGTCAGCAACACCAAATATTATCAGCCTTAAACAGACTATAACAGCAAAATAGTTTTAGTATTATTACATTTACAAACAAGTAGTGTGTTCCAATTCCATGTACTAGATCCAGTGACTGCGAGTGAATGCTGGCCAAACGCACAATGTGTGCCAGGAACAACATACTTTACAGGACATTGCGACTGAAGAGGAAATGATCAACCAGGAATGATAGGTAGAAAGATCCCCGATGATTTGCACATGCTCTCATATACGAGTATATGAGGAGTGCCAACTTGAAGCACATACTGTCAGAAACAAGACAATGCTACACCTACTATCATGTCACCTGCATTACTGAATAACATGTCACCTGATCATGTCACCTGCATTATTGAATAACTTGATCTTACCTGATTGAAAATATTTTCTCTCTCAAATTCCTTTTCATCTTCATCTAGCATGGCCATGCCAAAACCTAACAAACAGCCAATTTCGATTTATGATCAACCCGTTGGACAGCAGAAAATGATTCACAGTGCCATCCTAATTCACTACTTAATGGAAGAGAATCAGAGTTCAAGAGGACAATAAAGTAATGAAATAGTTGACTTTGAAAGAATACAAGTTGTTTACTCTCTGGAAAGTTACAGAAAAGCTAAGAAAGTCCCTGCAGTGGTGCTGTGTCTTCTACCATCTGCAAAGCACCACTGGACGATGAGTCTATCGTGTGCTGCGAGCTTTATCGGCCGTCGTTATTACTCTTCTTTGATGCTATACTGTAGAGGAACTCTCAACATACTGTCAACTCTGGATGGGAATTCGTTGCTCGGCTTCTGTATGCAGCCCCAGCATGGTGGGGTTGCGCTACCATTAATGAACGTGCCTGCCTGGAGAGGTTTCTGGGCCAAATGCGTAGAATGAGTTACTTGTCGCCTGATGTGCGGGATGTGGGGGCCATGGTGAGCGACACGGATGGTAGCTTCCTGCGGTCAGTCATTTGGTCCAGGACTCATGTGCACCATCTCATCTTCCCATCAACAATTGAGCATTGCTATAGTCTGAGACCCAGGCTGCATGATTTTTCCCTGCCCCTCAAGGATGACAGAAACTTCATCTCTAGGGTCTTGTATAAAAATACCCAGTAGCCATGCCATCAGTGTTGTCCCTTGCCGGAACAGTGTCTTATTTAAATTAACTTTTAGTTAAGCGGCTCTGCTCTTATTGAAATGGTTTGCGGTGTGTCAACCCACTGATTGGAAATAAACGAATATATGTATGTATCAGTGTAATAATGATCATAATACCTGCTTTAATGACGAGCTGCATTGGTTTCCCGGTCACTTTTAGTACATGCTCATCGTTAAAGTGTTAACAATGGCTCCCAAAACCAAACCCATATCGTGACATTCTTAATCAATTAGCACACAGGACAGTTGTTGCCTTTTGCATCAAATTGGACGTTTCTACGGAAGTAATTATTTAAGCAACGTTCTCAGACATGTTCATATCAATGATCATGTTCCTTAATTATGCAACAACTAACTGAAGATATCATCATCATCATCAGTTCCTGATGCCAGCCATTTGGCGGCGATGGGTACGAATAAATGATCTCTATTCCCCTATCATCAGTAAATGCTAATTAGGGTGCTATAATTATTTTTTTGTAACTGTTTCATTATCTGTGCATTTAGAAAGTAGCCATACCTCCAGAAAGAAAAACTTCATCAGCTGCATTGGCGTAATCAGCTTCTGCACTTGCCATCTGACAAATAAAACTTGACCATTTAGCAAAGCTGTAAATCAATTCACATGACAATTAGCCAAGTCCTCTCTACACAAGTTTCACTGAAGAAACAAGAAGTAACCTACCCGAAGCTCTCTGAATTCTTAAAGCAACCACAAACTAAAAGCATTCACGAACAATCCAGTGAATGAGATAATTTCATATAATTTCAAGCCCTCAGCACCCGCACACCTTCCTACCTTCAATCACTACTTACTCCTTACATCCCTCCTTATGGCCAGTGATCATCAGGTAAGGGTCTTTTAGCTGAGCCACGATGCAGAACAGCTCATGTGCATACCATGCCTCTGCACCTAAGGAATGGAATCAACTGCCATTCTCTTTTCGTAGCTAAGATTCACTTCCTTCCTTCAAAAAGCGGCTCAAAACTCTATTTCTTCTTGGCTTCCAAGCACTTGGATATCTAACTGTGTCTTCTCCTGGCGACTGACTATCCGCGCCTCAGATTCACATTTCGATGTGACCGCGCATGTGTTACAAATTTAATTAATAATTATAATAATATAGACTCAGAGCAATAGGTATATTCTAGTTATTAATACAGTATGCCAAGTCTTCACGCAAACATGCACCCGGAGTAAAAGCAGCACATGCGGTTTGTATTCAAAGTACATAAAGTGTTGTGCAGCATAACCAAAACCTAATCTATTTAACCTGAAATATGACTTGTTTTACCCTTCAGCAACACAGATATTATACCCTGCAATTCTGGACGGTTTAATAGTTCTCCCACTCTGAACTGTCACTATGAAGCAAGGAAGCTCTTCTAGTTCGAGTTTTACTATCAAATGTTTTCATCGCTCATACACGGGAATAATATCGGCACTAAAACGATATATTTTCATCGCAATTCCAACTTCTAGTTTGACTTTTATTATGTAATATTTTAATCATTCATCCGGCTTCTAGTTTCATTGATATTTTCATCAATCTTCCAACTTCTTGTTTGAGTTTAACTGTGAAACGTTTTCATCGCTCATGCAATGTAAATAGTTTCGGACGCTAAAGCCCAGGATTACCTTCATTACTATGTAAGACGACTTAAAGTTCGCTATTTAAACTACAGCTATCCAGTGGACTAGGTAAAGACTAGGTTGAGTTAAGAAAGAATAGCAATATAGTGTCTCGATGAGTCGCGAGTCGCATTTCTACTTAATGGGGAGGCTCCACGTATGAAATGGGGTTTACAATGCGATTTACTCCACACGCATTAAGCTTAGATTACAAAAAACCGAATGACAAGTTTCCTTTTTTATTCAATACGAAAACAGTATTACACACCTCAGATATTAAATACTACTGCAATATCTGATTCTGCAAATTGGCTCATTGAATTTTGCGCCGAATCTATATTATGGTTTACCCGGAAGTCGTAAACAGCCAGCAGATGTCGAGGCAAAGACCCATTAAGTAGAAATGCGACTCGGTTGCATCGTCACCCACAGATGTCGCTCGCTTCAATTTTATGTCTAATATTAAAAAATTTCAGTGACGTCAACGGCCTATTAGTTAATAGGCCGCTAAATCTAATATTAAATAATTTCAGTGACGTCAACGGCCTATTAGTTAATAGGCCGTTGACGTCACTGAAATTATTTGATATTAGACATAAAAATTGAAGCGAGCGACATCTGTGGGTAACGATGCAACCGGATATTATAATATTTTAACGAGTCCCCAATACCTCGACATCAACGAGTTAAATAATAATAATAATCTTTTTCTTTATATATATTTATTCTTTAATTAAGCGCCTGCAAACGCACTGCGCTGTACATGTACATGTTATGCGATAAATCTTAACTAGTTAACTACTAACAGAACAGACAGCCTGCAATACACGGCGCAAATTGCAGCCTACAAAGCATGTCCGCCTATGGGACTCGATCCTTGTACCTCTCGCACTCTACGCCAGATGTTTTCCAATGCGCTATCTTTAATTAAGCGCCTGCAACGCACTGCGCTGAACAGTGAACATACATACAGTAGAAACGGCAGCCAAGCAAGGCGCCATACATACATGTACTAAGTAGAAGCACATGATAAAAATTTTACAGAAGTCGAATATATAACTGCTTATCCGGCAGCCAACCTTTCATCATACGGCGCCAAATCACGGCCTAGTATTCATTTAACCACCGCCGCCGCCTAGCGAGTGGAAGGCAGAATAAACCTTAAATTAACGGGTGTCTACGGGTTCGATCTTGGTACCTTCAGCTCTTCACGCCAGTGTCTTATCCATTACTCTTCTGCATAGATTCCTTCATGCCGAGGTAAATTGCAGTTATAGGCTAGCAGATTAGGTAGCAATGATGGGAATGAATTTGAATAATGATGCCGACGACGCAGTAATCAGAGATTTTCAACGGTCAGTTTCATTGAGTGCCTCATAATTGTATTGTAATTGCAATCGTACACTTATATGGCGCCATTCTTTTCAGCGGCCTCCTCGACCAGCATCATTGACAGAACCGACAAAAAGAAAGGTCTTCAAGCATTTGAAGCGTAGGCCTATCCTCGAGGGAGCCGTGAACTATTATGGTGTTGAACACCTTTCATCATTGTTGTATAATGGAGAGCTATCATAATCTCCCTACCAACTGCAATAATTAAGTTGTTCATAACGTAAAATTTTATTAGTAATAACCACAATGAAAATTGCCTGGTTTTAGTTTTCAGGATTAATATGATCTCAAGTTCTCAACTGATTACTCAGCTTCATAGCATGATAGCAAGACTTAGTTTGATGTTTATGTGAGTCTTTATCAGGGAGGTTAAAGTTATGAGGTCTGTCTCTAAGAAAATAGGGAGTTAAATGACAGAACCGACAAAAAGAAAGGTCTTCAAGCATTTGAAGCGTATCCTCGAGGGAGCCGTTTATGTTTATATTCGTTTATTACGTAGAACAACAGGCAAAACGCAGAAGGTGTACATGAAAAATAGAACTGAGAAAGTAATAGCTTAGTACGAGTTGGCGAATAACATACGAGAAATAAAGTTTCGTGAGTCTTTATCAGGGAGGTTAAAGTTATGAGGTCTGTCTCTAAGAAAATAGGGAGTTAAGTGATGGCTAGGGAAAAGGCATCTTAGTGAATGGTTTTCATTACACAGGACAGCTTTAAACAATACAGTTTCAGCTTTGTTTGCAAGCTCTGCGATAGAGGGAGAATTGGCTTGAATATAGGCCGGATCGTTTAAGTTTGTTCATTAGGCGTTCCAGGCGAGATTTGTCTTTTTCGTCAGCTAGGCCCCACCAGGTAGGAGAATCATACATTGTTCTTGCTATAATGGTTGTATTGGTTATCAAGTGAAGAGAATCTACAGATGCGCCGTGTATATCAGTATATGACATATGTATACAGTATAGGGACCTGCGAAGCTTCGATATTCGATTCGAAAACGAATCGGGCAGCGGTATATTCGATTCGATTCGAAAATGATGTCATGATTCGAAAAATTTCGAATCTTTTCGGAAAAATGATTAGCCCTTTGTTGTTAACTATTTGTTTAATTGTTTACTGCGCGTGGATTGGTTGTTGAATTTCTGCGTGCAACGCGGCACATGACGACAGCAAACCCTCAGCAACAGTGAATTGAAAAGGAAATTTTGTGAAGTAGGCCTACCTCTGATTTAGTTCTATAAACTGTACATTTCTCGGGATTCTTACCCTTCACATAGATTTCATGCCCTGAAAATGGTTGCACTGTTTCCAAGCACCTATATTCGCGAATTCGTGAACAGTTCTTCTCAGAGATGAAACTAACAAAATGTAGAAACGGATGCAGACTAACAGGTGACAATCTCTCCAATGAACTTCGAATTGGCACTTCGAACATTAAAGCAAACATTCCGGATTTGTGTGGTGGGAAGAAGTGTCAGATCTCACCTTAATCATTATTATGTATTAAATATTGCACATCTAGCAAATGGATGCATTGTAGGGCCTACAGACTAACAGTTTTATGTATTTTTAAAACTGAAGAAACGAAACATATTTTTGTTTTTTTTACTGTAGTGTAGAACTGTAGGCATTAGGATAATTATGTTTTCATCATAAAAATTATTTTCATTTATTTTAAACTTGAAGTTTAACCGATATTAATATTGTCTCACTTTCTGGGGCAAATTAATCTGCAAAAATTAGCCTACGATTGGCATACGGCTCCAGAGCTGACTTTCAAATCTTAGGGCGGCCCTCTATTAAAAGAAGTTGCCCATGCCTGGCTTAGAAGAATGTACACCAGTGTGGTTATGCAATTGGTACAATAAAGAATATACTTACTTACTTAACTCAAATTATCTGTGAGTTATTCTGTTAATTAGCTTAATGTTTAGTTTACTTGATTTTAAACTGCAGAAATGTTATTGAGATATTGATACTGTGGTACGCCTGTGCTATCACATACACACTAGGCCTATTTGAATATCAAAACATGGTTTTGGTACCGCTGATTCGATTCGAGATTCGATTCGAATTCGAATCTTAACCCCCGATTCGAATCGAGATTCGATTCGACGGAAAATTTGTGATTCGCAGGTCCCTATAATTAAGTGTCTGAATACGGCAAATATCTTAGAGTGGCCGCAAGCTATGTCGTTGTTGGCCATGCGAATAACGAAAATTTGTCCCCGGCAGATCATCCGCAGATGCTATTGGTTGCCCTCCACTTTCTCCAGGCTTTGGGCTGGCCCAACGGGTTGTAGCCAAGGCGTACTTCCTGTCGCAATCGAAGGTCGCCCTGTCGTGTGTTTGCCGTGTGTTGATGTCGACCCTCGACTGCTTGTTCTTTTACTTGCACTTTTATTTAACGTGCCTAACTTTTCTATAGAAGATTCACGACGAACTTTGTTTAATTAATAAATGAATTTAATTAAAGAAACAAATATATACAATAACTCTACGGGAGCTTCCACGTAGTATTAAAGCGTTTAGATATTAAATCGGACTATCTCAATGTTGCTTCGTACAGCCTAACTACAGATCGTTCTTTGCGTCAGTCTCTGAATCTGACGGACTATACTCTGCCGCCGACGCTGGTCGTTCCTCTCGATGTTGATCGCTCGACCGATGTTCACACGTCGCCCTCGTCAGTAGTACAAGTCCCGTATTCTCCTTTTCCTTCCGTTAAGTAGGAACTTCAGCGTGCATCGGTCAGCCCCCTCCCCACGTCAAGCTATCGTCAATTAGTGTCAGATTGCTCCTCGAGACGCGGGTCGTCGCTCGCCTGCAGCGCGGGCGGTGTCTGGTTACACCATAGCCGCGAGGTGTCCTATTACACCTTGGCTGAATGGTGTCCGATTACACCTCGGCCTCGCTGCCTTCATTGTTGACCAAGTGGAGACTGGCTTTCGTCCGTCATCATTCTATCTCGACCGCCAACGACGCCTCCATCGTGATGATGATGACATCTCGTCGTTGTCGTCGATCTCCTCACGCGACACCTCCCTTCCCGGTGGAGGACAAAGCCAGTCATTGGTTCGCCTCCCGGCTGAGAATGATGTCGTTCCCTCCATCGATTTCCTCCAGACCATGTCCTCGTCGTTCCCATAAAAATACAAAATATCAGCACAGTTAGAAATTATATTTACAGTTGTCGCGGTGCCTTACATGGTAGTCCGCCTTCTCCTCAATCATAGTCTGGACAAAAGATCAGCGGGAATATTCAGCGCCCCAGGTCGATATTTAAAAGCGATATCAAAGTCCTGGAGTGCCAGAGCCCATCTCGCAAGTTTAGCACTTGTGGGCGTAGAAGCAGTTAGGAAAGTCAAGGGATTGTGATCAGAATAGAGGGTGGTCCTTGACATAAAAATCCAATTCCTAAACTTCTTCAACGCAAAGATTACGGCATACGCTTCGCGTTCCACAGTGGACCAACGCGCTTGCGTAGCATCTAATTTAGAACTGGCGAAACATATTGGCCGTTCTGTTCCATCGTCTTGAATTTGGAATAAGCAGCAACCGACTGCTTTGTCTGAAGCGTCAGTCGATAGACCAAACTCTCTGCCGTAGTCAATTGTCTGCAAACATTCAGCGTTATTCAAATCGTGCGTAAGTTTATCTAGCGCATTTTGGTGTTCAACTCGCCAGGGTATCTTAGCAGGCACCGATTTCTGGGTCAAGTCAGTGAGAATTCTGGCTGTCTCAGCCAGGTTAGGGATGAAGTTCCTAAAATAACTGAAGAAACCAATTAATCTCCGTATGTCCTTTTTGGACTCGGGTTGAGGGATTTTCCCTAGCCCTGCGATTTTAATAGGATCCGGTTCAATGCTCCCTGATCCGATCAGGTGACCAACAAACGTTGTTTGTCGCCTAGCAAACGAACTCTTCTTAATGTTAAGGGTCAGACCCGACTGTTGAATAGTCATTAAGTATTTCTCTAGGTGTTTCATGTGATCCGGCCACGTCATCGAGTGTACTGCCATGTCATCCACAAACGTCTCAGTGAAGTCGCGAATGGGATGAAGGACCTTTGACATGCATCGGATAAAAGAATTTGAGGCTGATTTTAAACCAAAGGGTAGTCGCACGAACTCAAATAGGCCAGCGTCGCATACGAAGGCTGATAACCAACGAGAGTCCTTGTGGAGTCCAATCTGGTAGTATCCTTGACGTGCGTCAAAGCAGGATATGAAGTTTGCACTTCCTACCTTCTGTAACACTTCCTGGATGTCGGGGGTGGGGTATGCGTCACCCGCCGAGAACTTGTTTACATACCGGTAGTCAATGGCCAGTCTTAAACCGCCTTGACCTCCCTTTTTCACAACGCACACAACGGGACTAGCCATTTCACTATGTGAGGGAGTGATGATACCTAGGGCCAAAAGTTCGCGGATCTGCTTCTCCATCTCCGGTTTGAGCAGTTCCGGCACCTTATAGGCTCGCAAACTCTTCGGCCTGAACTCCGCGCTAACAGTGATCGAGTGTTCCAGGACGGGACAGAAACCTGGTTTGTCCGAGAACACATCTGGAAACCTGTCTAACAGATTAAACAGCTGTTTCCGCTCGGGTACCGTTAAGTGTGCAACGGCAATAGGGTCTACTTGTTCACTGGGCCGTGTCTGACTCGTGACGAAGCTACCCACCGCTTCCACGTGACCGAAGTCTTCGTCCTTCTCGAACAGAATGGAGCAATTGTTAATCAATGCTTGCTGTATTCTTTCGTTATATTTGCGAATACGATTTGCATGTAATAAGCGGCTTTTGCCCCCTATTTCCACGATGTATGTGTAGGGCGATTTCACCTGAGCGATGGTGGCCGGGCCTTGCCATTGGCCCTCCTTCTTTGCTCCTCGCGCTTCCGGTGATTGGATGATGACTTTATCCCCTACTTCGTAACGCCTGTCCATGCTTCTTAAATTGTAATGAGTAGCATAGCGCTGCTGTTCAATGTCTGAATAATATTCGGCATATAATTTAGACATTTCAAGGTTATCCCTTAATTGGTCCAAGTAAGCTGCGGCGCCTGCGCCCAGACTTAATGGAGAATCCCGCTCTCCCGCCCATTCCTCAGAAAGGACAGATAGAGGTCCTTTAGGCAGGGTACCATACACCAGGGTGTAGGGACTCACGTGGGTGGTTGCCGAGGGGCGTTCCCTTAAGCTCCAAAGCACGTAAGGTAACAGTCTGTGCCATCCCCTCGGGTTTTCTTCTGCCAATTTATGAATCATGGTCTTCAGTGTGGCATTGCAGCGCTCCACTAGACCTTGTGACTCAGGATGTGCGACTGGCCCAAAGCGTGGTGAGCACCCCATACGATGCAGAAACTCTTGGGTTAATTTGCTGTTGAAATTCGACCCGTTGTCGGACCTGATCGTTTTTGGAAAACCGAAGGTCGTGAAGATTTGCATGTATGCATCACATGTCGCTTTTGCCGTTAATGATTTCAGAGGATAGGCCATCGGCCATCTTGAAAATTGGTCAACTACCACTAAGGCGTAGTTGTACTCGGGTTTTGGGCTTGTGGGGTCTACGTTGGTAACTATAGGCCCTATACAATCTGCCACTAGACAACCGAATCTGGTCTCGTCGTTGCGAGGGATAGGAGTTATGGGGGCACGCTGCGCCACTCGCAGCGGCGCATGCCTTTGGCAAATGTCGCAAGATGCACAATATTCCTTCACTATATCCTCCATGTTGGGAAACCAGAAATTCAGCTTGATTCGGTCCTTAGTCGTTTTCAACGCCATATGACCTGCGAACGCAGCGTCATGTGCTAAGTTTAAGACCTTGTCTATTCTTTCTTTAGGTAAACACAGTTGTTTTACAGAATGCCCAGCTATTTTGTCTTTATGAAAGAGCAAATTGTCTTCAATGAAGAAGTTCTTCGCCCCAATTTTCCCGTGGGCCAAGAATGGTGCTAGTGTCGAACATTGTGCTTGTTCGGCCGCCATCTTGTTTCTGCCTACTGTTGTGTCTTCCTTGGGTGGGGGTGGTATCTCAGGATTGAAGAATAGCTCTTCATTATCCGTTTCTTCGGGACTGATTTCTCCTACACTCCCACTGTCTGCTTGAGCGACCGTGAAGTAATCCTCGCCTATCAGCGTCCTAAGTCCCTCTACCTCCTCCCCTCTCTCCTCTTCCTCATTCATCTCAGTCCTTGCGACCGCCTGCGCTTCTGAAATTTGGTCTATTTCAGGAGCGCTGGCCGCGTGACTCGAGTACAACGCTGTCTCGCGCAGCAAGTCGGCTCTAGTGGGCGTGATAATTAACGGTTCATTAAGGTCTTTAATGAGTGCCGCCCATATCCGAACATCAGGGGCGTAATTTACCTCCCCCTCCCTGTCCTCGCCGGCCTGAGACCCCTTTAGTCTCAGCCGCACCACGTCCACAATCATTGATTGACCGTTCAGCCCCTTCACCTCTATCTGCTTGACCACAGGTAGGTTGAGCGGCCTGATTAGATCAGCTCGCGCACAATTGTATTCGGCCCCGCTATCTATTAGAGACGTTGTCACAGGGAGCCCTGAAATGTACACTTTCATGTACTCCCTTTCATATGTCTCCTCCACTTCAATGCGTCCGGGTTTGTCGGCAATGCATGCTGGTCTATCTCTTGGATCAATGGTGGTCCGTCTTGTCGCGTCTCACTTTGTCTGTCTGCCTGTCTGTCTTGAGCTCTGGTCACGGTTGGCTGGACCGCACACGCGCTCACCTGCTTGCTTTTAGTTTGTTTGTTCTTCGAGCACAGTTTAGCTCTGTGGTCTGGAGAAAAGCATAGGAAACAAAGGCCACGCTTTCTAATCTCGTCGGGGGTTGGACGTCCGTCTGTCCTGTTATTTGTCTGTGTCCCTCCCGGTCGGTCAGTCCACGTGTCCGTCTGTTTAGCTGTCGTCTGAGGAGGTGCTGACGCTTTCGCGTAGCATGCCTCCGTCTTACCCGTGCCTAGACTATGCTTCGCATAGTCATTTTCCCAAGGGTGTGTAGCAGCGTAAGTGTCAGCCGCTTCGGCTAACTCTTTGTGCCCTAACCACTTCTGCTGCTCTTGACTGAGGATGAAATTCAAACATCCTCTGGGCAACATTTCTTTCATCTTATCTGCAATCAAGAGACTCGTAACCTCATCAAACGTCATTGCCTTGCGATCTTGCAGATAGTAAGAAAGTAGATTATGCTATCTCGAAGCTAATGTTGTGTATGATTCATCTACCGCCCTTTTTGCGTTCATGAATCGTTCTCGTAAAGAGACTGCGCTCACTTTGAACTCTTTCAACAAGAAGGTTTTTAGCTTCCCGTAATTATCAAGCTCCTCTTGTGTGAGTCTGGCCGTCAATGCTCTGGCCTGATTATCTAGACATGTCAAGAGTAATCTGCTTCGAAGGTCGTCCGGGACAGCGCAAGAGTCGAATAACCTTTCACAATGCACAAGCTTTCACTATACGTTTTCATTCGTCCTACGACCGAATGCCTTAAGTTATAGTCCCTTTCGTCTCTGAGTCTCCTCTCTGCGTCCCTTTCCTCTCGGACTTCCTTCTCTCTCTTCTCTGCCTCCTCCTTTTCTTCTCTCCTCCGCTTCTCCTCCTGAAGCCTTAACTTCTCAGCCTCCTCCTTCTCTTCTTTCTTCCGTCTTTCTTCTTTCTCTTCTCTTCTCCTCTCTTTCTCTTCCTCTCTTCTCTCTTTTCTCTCCGCTTCCTCTCTCTCTTCTCTTCGCTGTTTCTCCTCCCGAAGCCTTAATTTCTCCGCTTCCTCTTTCTCTTCTCTCCTCTGCTTCTCCGCTTCCTCTTTCTCTTCTCTTCTCACTCTCTCTATTCTCTCCGCTTCCTCTCTCACTTCTCTTCTCAGCTTCTCCGCTTCCTCTCTCGCTTCTCTTCTCAGCCTCGCGGCTTCCTCTCTCTCGTATTTTAAGCGTTTTAATTCGTATAACTGCGTTTGCGCTGCCGAATCGATACTGCTTTCTATGCTACCCGTGCTTATTTCCTCACTTATTTCTGGCGGTGTCTCCCGTCCAGACACAATTATTTCAGCACTAGCCTCTCGGAGCTGGTCCGTACTCATGGAACCCAATTCCTCCTCTCCTAGTCCCATCTTTATCAGATATGCGACTAGTCTGTGACGGGGCATGTTCAGCACCCTCACTCTTTTCCCTATCGACAACTTATCCATCTTCCAACAGTCCGCTCACTAATAGAAAAAGATAAGTAAGTTAGAGGAGAGTCACCGTTGGTCAGAAATCAAAGAAAACAACGTCCTAAAATTCTACCACAAATACAACAAGAACAGAACTGAGCAAAAGGAGCTACGCAAAAGCCTCGGCTATTCGCACACCAATCCTCATCCAGACCTCAACCGCAACCTCACAGATTACCACGACTACCAGTAAGGACTTACCCTCTGAATACGTCGAGCGAGCTCCGTCTTTTGGTATCTTGGCTGATCCGCTGTCCTCCGTTGCCACTCCCGTCCGTCGTTGCTAGCAGATGGTCGGTCGTCCGTTGGCGCTCTTGTTCCTCGTCCTTGCCTGTTGCTGTCGGTTCCTTCGAGTCCTTCGTCTTCGGAGTCCGGCACTCGATTTCTCCAGTTGCGAAGGGTTGTATTCGCCGCTGGTCCCGATCTGCTGAGATTCCTCTTTCCGTTTCCGGTTCCGCTCTTCGTCGTGACGTCTTCAGTTGAAAATCCTGTCGACTGCGCCAATGTCGCAATCGAAGGTCGCCCTGTCGTGTGTTTGCCGTGTGTTGATGTCGACCCTCGACTGCTTGTTCTTTTACTTGCACTTTTATTTAACGTGCCTAACTTTTCTATAGAAGATTCACGACGAACTTTGTTTAATTAATAAATGAATTTAATTAAAGAAACAAATATATACAATAACTCTACGGGAGCTTCCACGTAGTATTAAAGCGTTTAGATATTAAATCGGACTATCTCAATGTTGCTTCGTACAGCCTAACTACAGATCGTTCTTTGCGTCAGTCTCTGAATCTGACGGACTATACTCTGCCGCCGACGCTGGTCGTTCCTCTCGATGTTGATCGCTCGACCGATGTTCACACGTCGCCCTCGTCAGTAGTACAAGTCCCGTATTCTCCTTTTCCTTCCGTTAAGTAGGAACTTCAGCGTGCATCGGTCAGCCCCCTCCCCACGTCAAGCTATCGTCAATTAGTGTCAGATTGCTCCTCGAGACGCGGGTCGTCGCTCGCCTGCAGCGCGGGCGGTGTCTGGTTACACCATAGCCGCGAGGTGTCCTATTACACCTTGGCTGAATGGTGTCCGATTACACCTCGGCCTCGCTGCCTTCATTGTTGACCAAGTGGAGACTGGCTTTCGTCCGTCATCATTCTATCTCGACCGCCAACGACGCCTCCATCGTGATGATGATGACATCTCGTCGTTGTCGTCGATCTCCTCACGCGACACTTCCCGCCTCGACGCAAGCAGTCGAGATAACCGTTAACGATCTTGATGTTGAACACCATAATCATCGTTGTAAAACAGAGAGCTAATTATAATATACGGCAGCCAATCGCCTTCGTCCGAAAGACACAAGGCGCAATATATACCCTGGATCAGAGCCTTCTATTATAGTAGAAGGCTCTGCGAACCCCCAACCGATGAAAGTGAGTAAGATCGCTTTGCACAAAGAACAATTACATTTTTCAACAGTGCTAAGTGTCTGAATACGACAGTCATCTCAGAGTGGCCACAGCAATGTCGTAGTTTGCCACGCGAACACCGAAAGCTTGTCTCGCTTCTAATACAATGGGTTGTACTCCGAATTCTCCAGGCTTTGGACTGGCCCGACGGGTGGTAGCCAAGAAGAATTTCCCGCCTCGAAGCGTATCCTCGAGGTTGCCGTGAACGATTTTGGTGTTAAACACCATAATCATCGTTGTAAAACCGAGAGCTATTATAGTCTACGGCAGCCAATCGCCTTCGTCCGAAAGAAACAAGGCGCAATATATACCCTGGATTAGGTTTCTGAAAAACGTAAGTGCGCGGGGTCAACTATCTCTCAATATTTGATTACGAACCACCATCCGATGAGAGTGAGTAAGATCGCTTTGCAAAATGAACAATTACATTCTTTCAACAGTGCTAAGTGGGCTGGCCCAACGGGTTGTAACCAAGGCGTACTTCCCGCGTCGACGCAAGCAGTCGAGATAACCGTTAACGATCTTGATGTCGAACACTATAATCATCGCTGTAAAACGGAGAGCTAATTATAATATACGGCAGCCAATCGCCTTCGTCCGAAAGACACAAGGCGCAATATATGTCCTGGATTAGGTTTCTGAAAAACGTAAGTAACTACGCGGGCTCAACCATCTCTCAAAGTTTGATTACGAACTTCCAACCGGTGTAAGTAAGTAAGATCGCTTTGCACAAAAAACAATTACATTCTTTCAAAAGTGCTAAGTGTCTGGTCTGAACTCTGAATACGACAGTTATCTTAGAGTGGCCACAGCAATGTCGTAGTTTGCCACGCGAACACCGAAAACTTGTCTCGCCTTTAATGTAGTGGGTTGCCCTTCGAATTCTCCAGGTTTTGGACTGGCCAGACGGGTGGTAGCAAGAGGATTTTGCCGCCTCGAAGCGTATACTCGGGGTTGCCGTGAACGATTTTTGTGTTAAACACCATAATCATCGTTGTAAAACGGAGAGCTATTATAATAATTACTAGCTGTAACCCGTGAAAAATCACGGTATATAAAAAACAATTATTATTGCAGTGATAACAATAACGTCATATTATAGGCCTATAGCCGTCGTCAAGACAACCGTCGCCAAGGCGGCAGTATAGTGACGTCACAATAGTGTTTGTTACGGGACGGACAGACAGACAGACAGACAGACAGACAGACGTACAACGGTTATTATGTAAGTTAATACGGCAGCCAATCGCCTTCGTCCGAAAGACACAAGGCGCAATATATACCCTAGACTAAGTTTCTGAAAAACGTAAGTAAGTGCGCGGGCTCAACTATCTCTCAAAGTTTGATTACCGAACACCAACCCATTTAAGTAAAATAGTAAATAACATCGCTTTGCACAAAGAACAATTACATTCTTTCAACAGTGCTAAGCATGGGCGGAGTTTGGTTTTAGTTCATGGGGGCTAAAGCATACCTTCACCTCCTCGCCGCAAAGCGGCGGCCCCTTTAAAACAGAGGGTTTGGGACGATTTGAGCCCCCCAAAAGCCGCCAAATGCATTTTTAGCATACTTGGTACTAATTTCGGCCTTCTGGTGAGAAGATTTGGAGGGATTTTACTGCTTAAAAAATGCCCTGACCCACAATACCTTAATGACGCACGGTCAAGTCGGTGGGTTCATGGGGGGCTTAGCCCCCCTAGCCCCTGATAAACTCCGCCCATGGTGCTAAGTGTCTGAATACGACAGTTATCTTAGAGTGGCCACAAGCCAAGTCGTTGTTGGCCATGCGAACAGTGAAAGTTTGTCTCGCCTCGTATGTAATGGGTTGCCCTCCGCATTCTCCAGCCTTTGGACTGGCCCGACGGGTGGTAGCCAAGAGGAATCTTCCGCCTCGAAGCGTATACTCAAGGTAACCGTGAACGATTTTGGTGTTAAACACCATAATCATCGCTGTAAAACGGAGAGCTATTATTCATTCATTCATTCAATCATTCATAAAATTTAATATAGCGCACCTTCAAGAAACCTACTCAGAAGCGCTCCCAGCCCAGCCACGGCAATAGAGATTAGATTCGAGGAGCTTGTAAAAAGCAGATGAGTTACCCCTGGGGAGAAGACGAATCTCTAACGGAAGACCATTCCAAATGGATGGCCCAGCTATAGAGAAAGCCCGGCGTTGCCTAATTGTGGAACGAACCCGAGGAACTAAAAGTTCTCCACCAGTGGAAGACCGAAGAGCACGCCGACCAACTGAATCAGAGACCGGGCGGCAGAGCTCACACAGATAGGCCGGGGCACAGCCTAAGAGACAGCGCCAAACCAGTACAGCAACCCTATAGCAGATACGCTGCGGGACAGGAGGCCAATGCAGCACATCACGCATATATGCAGAAATAGGGGCACATTTAGGAATGCGTCCAATTAGCCGAGCAGCTGACCGAAGAACCCATTCGAGGCGGCCAATCAATCCAAGTGGCAGACCAACGGTCACCAACCAAGATCACACTGCAGTGAGCCAGCCTGCTTGTTACAAAAGCATGTATAAGGATGACAGTAGCATCATGAGACAGAGAACGAGAAATATGCCGCAACTGGCGCAGTTGATAATAACAGCCACGGGTAAGCTGGTTAACATGTTGGGAGCAGTATGAGAATTGCAGAAAAAAGACTGGGGGGTTAGACTTTGATTCATGTGGAGTTTGGGTGTGCAATGAAGACTTTACTATGGGATCCTAAGAATAACTAGGGGGGTTGAACCCCCAACCCCCCCGACAATTCTCACCCTGGTTGGGAGAAGCTAATAGTACGATCCAGGAGGACTCCTAAATCCCGAACCACATCCAGGAAGGTGATATGGGGAAAGGCTTCTGCCACCAGGAGCCGGTTGACACCCGCTAGTCGCCTACCACCACCCAGCCAGATAAATTGAGTTTTAGTAGCATTTAAAAGCAAGCGGTTGGAGGCTAACCAAGCAGAAAGGACCGCCATAGCTTGAGTCATCTGCAGTACAGCAGCTACCACCCCATCCGGGCGACAGTGAACGTAAGCCTGAACATCGTCAGCATATAGCTGGTGAAAAATCCCGCATGCCTCCAACAAGGGGCCAATACCAACGGCAGCCAATCGCCTTCGTCCAAAAGACACAAGGCGCAATATACACCCTGGATTAGGTTTCTGAAAAACGTAAGTAAGTACGCGGGCTCAACTATCTCTCAAAGTTTGCTTACGAACCACCAACAGATGTAAGTAAGTAAGATCGCTTTGCTCAAACATCAATTACACTCTTTCAACATTGCTAATTGTCTGAGTACGACAGTTATCTTAAAGTGGCCATAGCAATGTCGTAGCATGCCTCGTGAACACCGAAATTTTGTCTCGCGGCAGATGGAATGGCTTGCCCTCCGTCTCCCTCAGGCTTTGTACTGACACGACGGGAGGTTGCCAAGGCGAAACTCCCGCTTCGAAGTGTACACTCGAGGTAACCGTGAACGATTTTGGTGTTAAACACCATGATCATCGTTGTAAAACGGAGAGCTATTATAATCTACGGCAGCCAATCGCCTTCGTCCGAAAGAAACAAGGCGCAATATATACCCTGGATTAGGTTTCTGAAAAACGTAAGTAAGTGCGCGGGCTCAACTATCTCTCAAAGTTTGATTACGAACCACCAACCGATGAAAGTGAGTAAGATCGCTTTGCACAAAGAACAATTATACCCTTTCAGTAGTGCTAATTAAGTGTCTGAATAACACAAATATCTTAGAGTGGCCACAAGCAATGTCGTTGTTGGCCATGCGAACATTGAAAGTTTGTCTCGCCTCGGATGTAATGGGTTGCCCTCCGAATTCTCCAGGCTTTGGACTGGCCCGACGGGTGGTAGCAAAGAGGAATTTCCCGCCTCGAAGCGTATCCTCGAGGTTGCCGTGAACGATTTTGGTGTTATTAAACAACATAATAACCGATGTACGTCCGTCTGTCTGTCTGTCCCGTAACAAACACTATTGTGACGTCACTATACTGTCGCCTTGGCGACGGCTATTATAGGCCAGCAGACTAGCTGTCTAGCTGTGTTAGGCTGTCTTGACGACGGCTATAGGCGTTATAATATGACGTAATAATATAACGGGGAAGTTAGCTTAATTGTTATCACTGCAATAATAATTGTTTTATGTATACCGTGATTTTTCACGGGTTACAGCTAGTACACCATAATCATCGTTGTAAAACGGAGAGCTATTATAATCTACGGCAGCCAATCGCCTTCGTCCGAAAGACACAAGGCGCAATATACATCCTGGATTAGGCTTCCGAAAAACGTAAGTAAGTGCGCGGGCTCAACTATTTCTCAAAGTTTGATTACAAACCACCAACCGATGGAATGGGTTGCTCTCCGAATTCTCCAGGGGTTGGACTGGCACGATGGGTGGTAGCCAAGAGGAATTTCCCGCTTCGAAGCGCATCCTCGAGGTTGCGGTGAACGATTTTGGTGTTAAACACCATAATCATCGTTGTAAAACGGAGAGCTATTATAATCTACGGCAGCCAATCGCCTTCGTCCGAAAGAAACAAGGCGCAATATATACCCTGGATTAGGTTTCTGAAAAACGTACGTGCGCGGGGTCAACTATCTCTCAATATTTGATTACGAACCACCAACCGATGAAAGTGAGTAAGATCGCTTTGCACAAAGAACAATTACATTCTTTCAACAGTGCTAAGTGGGCTGGCCCAACGGGTTGTAACCAAGGCGTACTTCCCGCGTCGACTCAAGCAGTCGAGATAGGCCTAACCGTTAACGATCTTGATGTTGAACACCATAATCATCGTTGTAAAACGGAGAGCTAATTATAATATACGGCAGCCAATCGCCTTCGTCCGAAAGACACAAGGCGCAATATATACCCTGGATTAGGTTTCTGAAAAACGTAAGTAAATGCGCGGGCTCAACTATCTCTCAAAGTTTGATCACGAACCACCAACCGATGAAAGTGAGTAAGATCGCTTTGCACAGAGACCAATTACATTCTTTCAACAGTGCTAAGTGTCTGAATACGACAGTTATCTTAGAGTGGCCACAGCAATGTCGTAGTTTGCCACGCGAACACCGAAAGCTTGTCTCGCCTCGAATACAATGGGTTGTACTTCGAATTCTCCAGGCTTTGGCCTGGCCCGACGGGTGATAGCCAAGAGGATTTTCCCGCCTCGAAGCGTATCCTAGAGGTTGCCGTGAACGATTTTGTTGTTAAACACCATAATCATCGTTGTAAAACGGAGAGCTATTATAATCTACGGCAGCCAATCGCCTTCGTCCGAAAGAAACAAGGCGCATATATTATATACCCTGGATTAGGTTTCTGAAAAACCTAAGTGCGCTGGCCCAACTATCTCTCAAACTTTGGTTACGCACCGCCAACCGATGTAGGTAAGAAAGATTGCTTGTCACAGAGAACAATTATATCCTTTCAGTAGTGCTAATTAAGTGTCTGAATAACACAAATATATTAGAGTGGCCACAAGCTATGTCGCAGTTTGCACGCGAACACCGAAAGTTTGTTTCGCGGCAGATGTAATGTAATGGGTTCCCCTCCGCCTCCTTCAGGCTTTGTACTGACCCGAAGGGAGGTAGCCAAGAGGAATTTCCCACTTCAAAGCGTATACTAGAGGTAACCGTGAACGATCTTGGTGTTGAACACCATAATCATCGTTGTAAAACGGAGAGCTATTTTAATCTACGGCTGCACGGCAGCCAATCGCCTTCGTCCGAAAGAAACAAGGCGCAATATATACCCTGGATTAGGTTTCTGAAAAACGTAAGTAAGTGCGCGGGCTCAACTATCTCTCAAAGTTTGATTACGAACCACCAACCGATGTAGGTGCTTCTGAATCGTTGCATCGATTTCCTTTCGATTGTTTACGAACTATGGCACTTAAATCTCTGCTATTATTATTATTATTATTAGGTAAGAAAGATTGCTTGTCACAGAGAACAATTATGTTCTTTCAGTAGTGTTAATTAAGGGAATAAATACGACAGTTATCTTATAGTGGCCACAAGCTATGTCGTTGTTTGCCACGCGAACACGGAAAGTCCGTCTTGCGGCGGACGTCATTGGTTGCCCTCCGCCTTCTCCAGGCTTTGGACTGGCCCGACGGGTGGTAGCCATGGCGAAGTTTTCCCTTTGAAACGTATCCTCGAGGTAGCCGTGAACGATTTTGGTGTTGAACACCACTAATTAGTAACCATAGTATGATCCTCAACCAATAATATCTCATCTCTCTCTCTCTCTCTCTCTCTCTCTCTCTCTCTCTCTCTCTCTCTCTCTCTCTCTCTCTCTCTCTCTCTCTCTCTCTCTCTCTCTCTCTCTCTCTCTCTCTCTCTCTCTCTCTCTCTCTCTCTCTCTGTTGTAATGCATTGCACATAGTCCCCACCAGTCTTATGGGCCAATCCACCACCAGTCTTATGGGCCAATCCACCAGTCATATTGGACAATTTCCAGCTGGTTATACTCGGGATTAAAAAGGTGTAGTCTATCCCACCCATCCTGCACGTTCAATGTATGTCGCAACAGTTCAAATGTTTATCAAACACAAATTGGTGTACGGTTTTTCGATCCCTGTCTCTTTCCACTAACCTGCATTCGCAATACAATAGACCTAAAGTTCACTATATAAGAGAAAGTTTTCACTTCAGTTTTTTTAAAGGATTTTTGGATATCACAGCTTCTAGCAATAGAATGCAGTAAAGCAATGAACCATCTGACCTCTACACTTCTATCCGACTATTTAAGCAATAAACCATCTGACGTGTATACTTCTATCCGACAATTTGTGCCAAAAGCAGTGACCAGGACCAAGTTTCTATCGACAGACACTGTTATATCTGCTTTACCCTCTTTAATGAATTTCCAAAAGGTACGTTGACCATACTGCTCGCCATCTTTCGTAAACAGATAGATGAGATGGCCAGTTTGGCCACCACTCATAAATTTTGTAGGCCAAACGTACAGACAGTTGGACAGGTCACAAGCTACAAAGTCTTTAGGTCCACCTATGTCTAACGGAATAACGTATTTTGATATTTCGGAAATTATTGCGATCATAAGCGTTAATGATCTTAGCGTCAACATGTGGATTATAAACAAAGGAGAGTATGAAATTTCGTTCCTTATAGTAGTAACGCTATACAGTTATGCCTGTCACTAGCTGTGTTGCTAATATGTTTACATATATTGGCACACGACCCGAAAGACAATATAAATACATTATCAGAGCGCTTTCACCATAATCTTCACCCAATAAAGGATTTGCAATATTCCAGCACAACGGTATTAAAAGTATATATTTAGCATTTCCTGCTTTTCTACAATCATCCGAGGTTTCTGATTTTTACTTGCAGTTTTCTAATAGGGCCTACGTTTTTCGTTTCCACCACACATGTTCTCTTTATTTCAGTGGACTAAATTACTAATTATAACGTGGGTCTTGACATTAAATTGCTTAGTTTGCCATCGGTTGATGCCTTTTGTCTTAGACACCACCACTACAGAAGTTGCTAATTACTATCAATAATAATGTCACCACAAAAAGCATTAACTGAATGTAACTTTGAAATGAAACCTCATTACAATCTGATTTATAAACATTGCGATACATTACAAATTACAATGTGAAATTGCAATATTACAACTACTATTGGGCCTACTATAACATTGCAATACATCACATATTCAAAACATTACAATTACAGCAGCAATAAATTACAACACAATTGCATTTCTCATAACCAATAACCACACTTTTGCGAAATTTATAGTTTTGAAGCAATGTCTTTTTAAAAAAATGGCTAAAACATAGACGGAAATGGATGCAGAAACGGAAATATTTCCAGCGTCCTTAACATAAGAGATTGCCATCTTCAAACCGTTTTATCTTCTGCGAAACTAAAGATAGTCAGTGTATTGTATTCCGTAACCAGTAGCTCATCTCCATCTCTGTTGTAATGCATTGTAGGTCCCCAGAGGCCAGGCCTATATGGAGCAATTTCCAGCTCGTTATACTCGGCATTGAAAAGGCGTAGTCTATCCCCGTGATTCCCACAACTCAATGCAATAAGTCTGTCGTGCACGTCCAAGGTATGTTGCCTGAAGATCATATGTTCATCAAACACAAACTGGTGTAGGATTTTCCCGTCCTTGTCTACTTCCACTATTCTGCATTCGCCACTCAAAGTCTCGCTATAAACGAGAAAGTTTCCATTTAATTTTTGGAAAGGACTTCTGGATACACGTGCTTCTGGCAATGGAATGTAGTAATGCAATGAACTATCCGACTTATACACTTCTATTCGACTATTTGCACCAAATCCAGCTGCCACGACCAAGCTTCCATCGTAAGACAATGATATATTTGCATTACCGGTACGATCTTCAATTATTTTCCATTCAGTAGCTTGACCATACTGCTCGCCATCTTTCGTAATCTTGTAAATGACATACCTGCCTCCGCTTATCGAAAGGTACAGACAACTTGACAGTTCACAAGCTACCATGTTTTTAGGAAGACCTATGTCTAGCTGAATAAAGTTTTTCATAGTTCGCAAATCATTGCGATCATAAACGTTAATAAAGGGTTCAGGACCGTCAAAACAGCCATAAAAATCATCATCGTAGACTATGAAAATTTCGTTCTTCATGGTAGTAACTCCTAAAGCTATGTTTGTCAATGGCTGTCTTGCTAATATGTTTCCATATATTGGCACAGGACCTGAAAGACAATATAAATTCATTTTCAACGCACTTTCTCAATAATCTAGACCTAACAAGAATGTTACACATATATACGCCAGAATAACAGTAAAACCATGAACTTTGCATTTCCTGCTTTTTGACAAGATTTTAGATAGCCTATCTATTATATAGTTTACCAGCACTGTGTATAAACCTGTCTGTCGTCAGACTAACGCTATGACTCATGCTGCTTCAGAATCCGAAGCACGACTGCAGTCGATTAGTGGCTGCAGTACATGCATCCCTAAATTAACTTCCGCCCTACCTCTACCTCTCTTTCGCTTTCACTCCTTCACTCCATCCAATACGGAAATGAGGAGGGAAGCATCGATTGGTCACGTCCAATACGTTTTACCTATCCCTCTCCCTCCCCGTCCTTCCCTCCCGGCATGTCCCTCAATATGGCACACGATTTGACGGCTGGTTGAGGGGGAAGCATAGATTGGTCATGTCCAATACGCCCTACCTCTCTCCCTCCCCCGTCATATATGACGGGCAATCATCTATTAGGGTTAGATTATATTTCCTAATACATTAAGCCATTTCAAGACAATGCAGTTTCAGCATAAGACTTACTACGTTCAGCTGATTTATCCACCATAAGTGCTCTCTCTATTTCAATCGACTTACTAACCTGGTCTTGACGATTAATGGCTTAGTGTGCCATCGTTTGATGCCTTTTGTCTAAGACATCGCTAATACAGAAGTTGCTAATTACTATTAATGATAATATCACTATAAATAGCATTGCTGAATGTAACTTTGAAATGAAACCTCATTAAAATCTGATAAACATTGCAATACATTACAAATTACAATATAACATTGCAACATTACAACTACCGGTACTATAGGGCCTACTATAACATTGCAATACATCACATAATCAAAACATTACAATTACAGCAGCAATAAATTACACAACACAATTTTATTTTTCATAACCAATAACCACACTTTTGTGAAATTTATAATTTGAAACAATGTCTTTAAAAAATGGCTAAAACACACGGAAAATGGATATAGAAAAGACATGTTTCCAGCGTCCTTAACAGAGAAGATTGTCATCTTTAGACCGTTTTATCTCCTGGGAAACTAAAGATAGTCAGTGTAGTATGATCCGCAACCAGTAGCTCATCTCTATCTCTGTTGTAATGCATTGCAGATACGTGTCCCAACATGTTATATGGGGAAATTTTCAGCTCATTATATTCGGAATTTAAAAGGTGTAGTCTATAGCCATACCTCCCCTCCTCACAACTCACGAAAATAAGCCTGTCGTGTACGTCCAAGGTATGTTGCCTAAAGATCAAATTTTCATCAAACACAAACTGGTGTAGGATATTTCCATCCTTGTCTACTTCCACTATTCTGCCTTCGCAATTCAAAGTCTCACTATAGAAGACAAAGTTCCCATTTAATCTTTTGGAAGGACTTCTGCACAAACATGCATCTGGCAATGGAACGTAGTAATGCAATGAACTATCCGACTTATACACTTGTATTCGATTATTTATGCCAAAACCAGTTGCTATGACCAGGCTTCCATCGAAAGACACTGTTATATCTGCCTTACCGATATGCTCTTCAATTATTTTCCATTCAGTAGCTTGACCAAACTGCTCGCCATCTTTCGTAATCTGGTATATTTTATAGGAACCTCTCATACATGTTCTTATCAAAACGTACAGACAACTTGACAGGTCACAAGCTACCATGGCTTGAGGAAGATCTATGTATCGCACAATAGAGTTTTTCATATTTTGCAAATCATTGCGATCATAAACGTTAATAATGAGTGCACCAGAGTCATCATCATCATAGAAGAGTATGAAAATTTCGTTCTTCATGGTAGTAACTCCTACAGGTTTGTTTGTCAATGGCTGTCTTGCTAATATGTTTCCATATAATGGCACAGGACCTGAAAGACAATATAAATTAATTTTCAATGCGCTTTCCAAATAATCTAGACCTACTAAAGAATGCTATGCATACACATGCTGGCATAACAGTAAAGCCATGAACTTTGCATTTCCTGTTTTTTGCAATCACCGAAGCTTTTAGATAAAGATTATATTTACTAATAGGGGGCCTACATCATGCCATTTCAAGACAATTCAGTTTCATCTTAAGACTTAGGCCTAGTATACGTTCAGCTGATTTATCCATCATACATGCTCTCTTTATTTTAGTCTCTAAATTGTTTCATCTTCTGTGAAAGTCATGATAATCAATTTAGTATCATGCTCAACCAACAGTAACTCATCTCTCTCTCTGTTGTAATGCATTGCACATTGAGGTCCCCACCAGTCACATGGGGTAATTTCTAGTTGATTATATTCGGCATTAAAATGTGTCCCAGCCATTCTCCCAATTCAGTACAATAATCCTGTCATACACGCCCCTGGTTTGTCGCAAACAGCTCAAACGTTTATCAAACTCAAATTGGTGTACAACTTTTCCATCCTAATCTGCCTAATCCTAATCCTAATCCTAATCTGAAACTAATCTGCCTTTGCAACTCAAAATAGTCTCACTATATACAACAAAGTTTTCATTTGATTTTTGGAAAGGCCTGATCTTAACAGCTTCTGGCAATGGAATGTACATAGCAACGCAATGAACCATCCGACTTGTACACTTCTAGTGTACAAGTCAGATGGTTTTGCGCCAAAACTAGTTGCCAGGACCAAGCTTCCATCGACAGATACTGCTATGTGCATTACCCTCTTTAATGAATTTCCAAAAGGTAGGTCGAAAATACTGCTCGCCATCTTTCGTAAACTGATAGATGAGATGGCCAGTTTCGTTACCTCTTATAAATTTCGTATGCAAAACGTATAGACAACTGGACAGGTCACAAGCTACCAAGTCTTTAGGTCCACTTATGTCTAACGGAATAACGTATTTCGTATTTCCCAAATTATTGCGATCATAAGCGTTAATGATCTTAGTGTCATCATGTGTCCAGATTATAAACAAAGGAGAGTATGAAAATTTCGTTCTTCGTGGTAGTAACCGCTACAGTTATGCCTGTCACTGGCTGTGTTGCTGTTTCCATATATTGGCACACAGTGGCGGCGATCTTGTTTGAGAGGTGGGGGCGACAATTGGGAACTAATCTGGTCAAAAAAAGAGCTTTGAACTGATCTGGTCAAAAAAGAGGTTTAAACAAATTTTCGCGCTAGCGCGCGAAAAATTTTATAACCTGAGCACGAAAACATTTGATGACCTTTTTTGATGTTTCTTCAAAATTTGGGGGTCCGATGTATGGTGTGTCCCCCCCACTGTTAACGGTGGGGGTCTTGTCCCCCTCGACCACCCGGGATCGCCGCCCATGTTGGCACATGACCATAATGACCTCAAAGACAATATAAATTCATTTTCAGTGCGCTTTCGCTATAATCTACACCCCTAAAGGATTTCTAATATGCCAGCATATGGGTATTAAAAGTAGGCCAAGGTTTTTAGCATTTCCTGCTTTTCTACAATCATCAGAGGTTTCTGATTTTTATTTAGGCCTACAGTTTTCTAATACGTTTTCCGTTTCAAGACATTTAAGTTTCATCTTAAGACTTAGGCCTACTACGTTCAGAGGCGCGTTTACACGTAGGCGCACAAGGCGCGCCTAGGGCCCCGAAATCTGGGAGGGCCCCCAAACGATGGAAAATAGTATTTTCAATTATAGAATTATCCAATACAATTTGTGATGAATTTATCACAATAATGGGGACAATTTAAGCGCTCAATTTATTCAAGAAGTAAAAGATGGCCACGTATTTCGCGTTGATTGTTGATTCAACACCAGATGTCAGTTTTTTTTACTAAAATCATTAAATCAAATAACTTCACATTCCTTGAAAATGGCTTCTATAACTAACTAGTGTATTTGCCCGTCATAATTATGACGGCAGTGTATATCGTTGGTCGTTGATCGCCGTCGTCAAGACGGCAGTACTGACGTCACAAACGGTTTCACAATAGAACAGAAGCCGTTTGTGACGTAGCGTCATACAACGGACACATTTGCATATAAGGAAACTATTATATAGAACTAGCTGTAGCCCGTGAAAAATCACGGTTAACAGTTCTATCGTTCTAGACTAGAGAATAAGCCCGTTATATTATGACGTCATAACCCTCCTTCAATAGTGTATTTCCCCGTCATAATTGCTCTAAACGCCGTCGTCATGCCCGTCGTCGTCAAGACAGCCGTCGCCAAGGCGGCAGTATAGTGACGTCACAAAAGTGTTTGTTACGGGACAGACGTACAACCGTTATTATGTTGTTTGATTATAATTACAGTGACAGTGTCAATAAAACTCATAAAACGGCTTCAAGTTTTCCTTCGTGTGTTTTTGCACAGCAGCACATGATAGGCTAAACACCAACAAAGTCTCAGACTCAGTCTATAAGTTCAGAAGGGCTCCAAGAATGTTTGCGCCTAGGGCCCCGTTTTCTGTAAACTCGCCTCTGACTACGTTCAGCTGATTTATCCACCATACATGCTCTCTTTATTTCAGTGGACTAATTATAATTATAATATAATTCAGTTTCAGCTTGACTTACTACATTCAGCTGATTTATCCACCATAAATGCTCTCTCTATTTCAATCGACTTACTAACCTGGTCTTGACAATTAATGGCTTAGTGCGCCATCGCTTGATGCCTTTTGTCTTAGACATCGCCACTACAGAAGTTGCTAATTACAATTAATAATAACATCACTATAAATAGCATTGTCTGAATGTAACTTTGAAATGAAACCTCATTACAATCTGATAAAATTGCAATACATTACAAATTACAATATAACATTGCAACATTACAACTACCGGTACTATAGGGCGTACTATAACATTGCAATACATCACATAATCAAAACATTACAATTACAGCAGCCATAGGCGTAGACTCTGGGGTTCAGCCGGCGCACGTGCCCCCCCAATAATTGAGGAGCCGGGGCAATGCCCCCCAAAAATCGAGAGGAGAATTTCTTAAAATATTAAAATATTATGTTTCAATATAGACAAATTTCTTCAGAAACAGAAAAACAGAGACACAGAACTGAAATACTATCAGAAATTCATAATGAAAACAGAGATTTATTTTTATCTTCAATATCTTCAATATGAAACAAATTTGCATGTAAGCAAAACGCCCCATTTCATACGCATTAACTTAACACCGGAAGCCTCTGCTGACTGTCCAGACCAGAGGTGAAAAAAGTTTTTTTCGGATATTGGTTTAAAAAAAAGAAAACCACAAAATTTGTTTTTTTTAAATAACTCTCATTTTTCTAGATGTTGATTTAATGATTTTTAATTTTCGGAAATCGAAACTGAATTAAACTGAGTTGGAGCTCTTGTTCATGCCATTTTTCATGATTTTTATGATTCGAAATCCGAAAATCTTAAAAAGAACCAAAACAACAAGAACCATAAAAAGAAAACAAAAACAAACAAACAAAAAACAAACAAAACTTTTTATCTTGAAAAACTTGTTTAAAAAAGCAACTTTTCATCTTGAAAACACTTATTTTTTGCTCCTCTGGTCCAGACCTCATGCCTCCCCCAATAATTTGGACAAGTTCACGCCAGTGACAGCAGCAATAAATTACACAACACAATTTTATTTTTCATAACCAATAGCCACACTTCTGTGAAATTTATAATTTGAAACAATGTCTTTAAAAAATGGCTAAAACACACGGAAAATGGATATAGAAAAGACATGTTTCCAGCGTCCTTATCAGAGAAGATTGTCATCTTTAAACCGTTTTATCTCCTGGGAAACTAAAGATAGTCAGTGTAGTATGATCCGCAACCAGTAGCTCATCTCTATCTCTGTTGTAATACATTGCAAATACGTGTCCCAACATGTCATATGGGGAAATTTTCAGCTCATTATATTCGGAATTTAAAAGGCGTAGTCTATTCCTGCCATACCACTCCCCCACACAACTCACGAAAATAAGCCTGTCGTGTACGTCCAAGGTATGTGGCCTAAAGTTCAAATTTTCATCAAACACAAACTGGTGTAGGATATTTCCATCCTTGTCTACTTCCACTATTCTGCCTTCGCAATTCAAAGTCTCACTATAGAAGACAAAGTTCCCATTTAATCTTTTGGAAGGACTTCTGCACAAACATGCATCTGGCAATGGAACGTAGTAATGCAATGAACTATCCGACTTATACACTTCTATTCGATTATTTACACGATAACCAGTTGCCATGACCAGGCTTCCATCGAAAGACACTGTTATATCTGCCTTACCGATATGCTCTTCAATTATTTTCCATTCAGTAGCTTGACCATACTGCTCGCCATCTTTCATAATCTGGTAGATTATATAGGAACCTCTCATACATGTTCTTATCAAAACGTACAGACAACTTGACAGGTCACAAGCTACCATGGCTTGAGGAAGATCTATGTCTAGCGCAATAGAGTTTTTCATATTTTGCAAATCATTGCGATCATAAACGTTAATAATGAGTGCACCAGACTCATAATCATCATAGAAGAGTATGAAAATTTCGTTCTTCATGGTAGTAAGTCCCACAGTTATGTTTGTCAATGGCTGTCTTGCTAATATGTTTCCATATAATGGCACAGGACCTGAAAGACAATATAAATTAATTTTCAATGTGCTTTCCAAATAATCTAGACCTACTAAAGAATGCTATGCATACACATGCTGGCATAACAGTAAAGCCATGAACTTTGCATTTCCTGTTTTTTGCAAACACCAAAGCTTTTAGATAAAGACTATATTTACTAATACATTATGCCATTTCAAGACAATTCAGTTTCATCTTGAGACCTACTATGTTCAGCTGATTTATCCATCATACATGCTCTCTTTATTTTAGTGGACTAATTATAACGTGGGTCTTGACAATTAATAGCTTAGTCAGCCATTGGTTGATGCCTTCTGTTTTAGACACCGCCACTACATAAGTTGCTAATTACTATTAATTAATAATAATATCCCTACAAATAGCATTGACTGAATGTAACTTGAAATGAAACCTCATTACAATCTGATAAACATTGCAATACATTACAAATACAATAAAACATTACAATTTGCAACATCATAACTATAGGGCCTACTATGACATTGCAATACATTACATCCTCAAAACATTACAATTACAGCAGTAATAAATTACAACACACAATTGCATTTCTCGAAACCAATAACCACGCTCTTGAGAAATTTCTAGTGTTTGAAGTAATATCTTAAAAAAGTACGTAAAAGACGGAAAATGGAAAAGGAAGGCAGAAACTGAATTGTTTCCCATGTCCTTCACAAAGAATACCTCCGTCTCTAAATTGTTTTATCTTCTGTGAAAGTCATGATAATCAATGTAGCATCATGCTCAACCAACAGTAACTCAACTCTCTCTCTGTTGTAATGCATTGCACATTGATGGTTAAGCAGTCACATGGGGTAATTTCTAGCTGATTATATTCGGCATTAAAAAGGCGTAATGTATCCCAGCCATTATCCCAATTCAGTACAATAATCCTGTCGTACACGTCCCTGGTGTGTCGCAAACAGCTCAAACGTTTATCAAACTCAAATTGGTGAACAACTTTTCCATCCTTGTCTACTTCCACTAATCTGCCTTTGCAACTCAAAATAGTCTCACTATATACAACAAAGTTTTCATTTGATTTTTGGAAATGCCTTCTGATCCTAACAGCTTCTGGCAATGGAATGTAGCAACGCAATGAACCATCTGACTTGTACACTTCTAGTCGACTATTTGGGCCAAAACCAGTTGCCAGGACCAAGCTTCCATCGACAAACACTGTTAGGCCTCTATATCTCCATTACCCTATTTAATGAATTTCCAAAAGGTAGGTCGAAAATACTGCTCGCCATCTTTCGTAAACTGATAGATGAGATGGCCAGTTTCGTTACCTCTTATAAATTTCGTATGCAAAACGTATAGACAACTGGACAGGTCACAAGCTACCAAGTCTTTAGGTCCACTTATGTCTTACGGAATAATGTATTTCGTATTTCCCAAATTATTGTGATCATAAGCGCTAATGATGTTAGTGTCATCATGTGGATTATAAACACAGGAGAGTATGAAAATTTCGTTCTTCATGGTAGTAAGTGCTACAGCTATGCCTGTCACTTGCTGTGTTGCTAATATGTTTCCACATACTGGCACAGGACCTGAAAGACAATATAAATTCATTTTCACTGTGCCCTCGCCATAGTCTAGAGTCTAGACCCACTAAAGGATTTTTAATTTGCTGGCATAGACCTAAAAGGATTAAAAGTATGTACTTAGCATTTCCTGCTTTTCTACAATCATCAGAGGTTTCTGATTTCAATATACATTACATTTTCCTATAACATTTTTCCTTTCCGGATATTTAAATTTCAACTTAAGATTTACTACGTTCAGCTGGATTATCCACCATATAATTATGCTCTCTCTATTTCAGTGGACAAGTAAACTGGGTCTTTACTTGGGCTTAGTGTGCCATCAGTTGATGCCTTTTGTCTTAGATACTGCCATTGCAGAAATTGCTACTTACTAGTGATAATAACATCACAGTATAAAGTGCACTGACTGAGTGTAACTTTGAAATGAAACCTCAGTACAATCTGATACAACGTGCAATACATCAGCAGTTCCCAAACTACTCAGTGTGACGGACCGGCCGGAAGATACTTTCAGCGTGACGGACCGGCAGGAATTTTTCCATTGCAGCAGGACCGGTGCCCAATATATTAATTATTTTTATCTATAAATTCGGTGAAAAAAGTTTTAAAAAAATTAATAGTAGCGCGGGTAGCCTATACTAAATTCAGTACTGAATATCAGCTGAATAGCCTACTTTGTACTGATCTGATGCGAATCAAAACGTTGCATTTTTTTTAAATGATAAAATAATGTACACTGTATATGCTAGTGCTGTTTATTAATATAGTTATTATTTTTTAATATTTCTTTTAACGCCCAAGGGATGAAAAATCCCTCAGACTCTAAGAAACTATATAACAGAAGTGTGTCTAAGTTTGGAGAACGCCGTCCTTGTCTCCGTGGTGTGGTACTTTTAATTGTTATAATTTTCAAAATTTTAATATTATTATACTTATAATATCGAATCTAAAAGCTGACGTGTTTATACGTTTACCTTTATTTGGTAAACGTACGTTTTAGCGTATTTAATTATTGGACGAAATGTCCACGTTCGCTTTAGCGTAATTAATTATTGGAAGCTGTATGAGCAATGAAAATAGAAATCAAACTGGAAGCTGGATTAGCGATGAAAATATAAGTCAAACTGGAAGCTGGATTAGCGATGAAAATGGAGATCAAACGAGAAGCTGGATGTGCAAAGAAGGTAATCCTCCACGTTACGTGCGTTCATTACATGTACACTCTTATAGTGGATAGTTATCAGCAATTGTGATGACTGATGAAAATATACCTCAAACTAGAAGTTGGATGATTGATGAAAATAGTACTGAAACTAGGAGCTGGATAAATGATGAAAATATTACATAATAAGTCGGAAACTAGAAGTTGGAATTGCGATGAAACTATAATCGTTTAACGCCGATATCATTGCCGTGGATGAGCGATGAAAACATTTCATAGTGTAAAACTTAAAATAGAAGATGGATTTGCGATGAAAATGAGCTAAAAGTGGAAGCTGGATGGATGAACGATTAAAACGTGTAATATTAAAGTAAACTAAAAGCTGGAAGGTGGATTAAATAATTATTTACGCTATTCATTTTTCCGAAATCCTGCCAATAATTAAATACGCTAAAGCGTACGTTTACCGTTTATTTTCTATTGACGGAAGCAGTGACCAGGTTATAAAAGACGAAAGACATACATCACATCCGGTTTCTAATTGCCGGTCAAAAAGTTTACAAAAACCGCAAATGTTACGATCAAAATTTCTAGTAAAGGCGAACAACAAATTCTGTTTGACCTGTCAGCAATTCGTCAAATAAATAGTTTTGGGCAGTTTTTGTTTACAATAGCTGAAATACATTTACTCCCAGAGCAAATATTTTTAATTTATATGAAAAATATGGTTTTGATTGCGAGACAATCGTGTTTATTGAAGATAGTTTGAAGCGAGAGCTTCGAGACCCAATTGAGAAAACGTCTATCGTCTTTTTGTTCAATTTCTTGACTCACTTTGCGGACCGGCAACCAGGCCCGGGTTAACCATTGGAGTACACGGAGCACGTGCTCCAGGGCCCCCGACGACCAAGGGGCCCCCAAATATGAGTCGTTTCTTGTATGTCTCAAGATGCAAAATGAATTCACTTTTGGTGAAAAGAAATGGAATTCATTTTGATTAAAATGCTGCGACAAATCACATATTACTCTGCACTCAGCCTAGACTCCTAGAGTAATAGTAATGTCAAAACTCTAGATATATTTTTATTATCCCTGTGGTTACGTCATCATCTTGTTGACATGGTGTGCCGACTTGTGCGTAACTAACTATGGCAACGTTGATGTCGAGTACAGAGAGTCTTTTAAGCGTGCTGCAAAGCGCGAACAAGTGAAGCAAAATCTCGAAGTGTTAACTATCACCCCAAAACTGACAACGTTCTTTCAAAGTAACGTTATCTGATAGTGTGCCTGTGACTGTGAGTGGAAAGGCTATGAATCTCAGAGTTACTCATCAGAACAAGCTGAAGACAAAGCAGTCGCAGTAAATATATCAGTTTATTTAAAATTTAGTATTAATGGTATAATACTAAATATACTATGTAAAGGAATTGCTTTCCTGTGAAAACACAAGGTACAGACCGTACGGTTTCATTCTCTAAAATACAAAGTAGGCCTACAATTCCATTTTGTAATTTTCAGATACTTTTCAAAAGTATTGTAATATTGTATTTTCAAGATATATCTGTCACGTGTGTCAGTCTATTACATTTTATTTCTGTAAAATAGGCTACCGTACTTTTGCAAATCTAAATAACCTTGCATAACAGTAACAGTAGGCCTACTGTCAGTATAAAAACACAGTATAATTATTTATACTGTGATAAAAATACGAAAATTGTTAGTGTTTTGCATTTCTTATAACTTTGCTATTTATCTGATTCATTCAATTCTGTTCACTCAATTTGAGAATACAGTTTGAACTAGTTAGTTGTGCGTCTTATGTGAGCTGAACTTAAGGTGCTAATATGATCGCTGTGAGGCACTGACAGAGTCGCTGTAGCCTGCTGCCTGTATTCATAAGCCGTTTGTCGCGTTTATTGCACCGGTCCGCGGATATAACACTGCAACATTACAACCATACTGTAACATTGCAATACATTACATCATCAAAACATTACAATTACAACATGTAGCAATAAATTTAAACATACAATTGCATTTCTCATTACTGTTATAAACAATGCTTTTGAGAAATTTCTAGTCTTAGAAGAAATGTCTTCTAAACATAGTTAAAACACTTGCAGAAATAAACTGGTATGGCATCACATTCAGTGTCACTTACATGTGCTCTGATACATTTGATGACATTGCTGTAAGACAGAGCTTACTATCTAGTCTGTCAATACATCTGCCTTTTAAAGCAATGTAAAAATGCTTGTGCAGCATAGCCAAGTGGAACAGTACATACATACAATGCCACGAGCACGGTCCAACACACAAGAATACATGGTGGGATGAAGTTGATGTGCAGAAGCGCCACACACGCACGCACGCACGCACGCACACACACACACACACATGTCTCCATGGACCACAGAGAGCAATGTTCACCCAGTTGACTAGAAACTGGGACGCAGAGCCTTGACGTGTGCCCCAGCAGAACTTGAACTAACCAATGAAGCCCACACCCAGAGGAGAGCCTTGAACTTCATTCTTTCCATGACAGGAAGCCAGCAGAGTTTATGTCTCATACATATGTAATTTGATACAAACATTTTGACATACTGGCCCGTAGTCATGCGGTGCAGTTAAGGAAGGATTGACACGCACAGATTCTGAACTGCGGTAGGCCTGCAAGGATGGAATTTCAATAGTCTAGGTATATCAGGATCAAGTAATGGATGAGGGCTACAGCGCCAATAAGTAACAGATTGTGCTGTATGATCAATACATGATGCAGCAGAGTAGCAGTCCTGCAGCAGGAGATTACATGATCAGGAGTGGATTATAAATTATTAACTTAAGATATCCTGTACACAATTATTAATAATCTAGATAGTTTTAGGAATGAACATTAATCTATCCACATGCCGAAATTTGTTGTCACAGTATTAGTTACTTAACTTTCCTTTATGTTTAAACTAGTTCAGAAAACCAAATGTTGGCACTGTCCGCAGGGCATGTACATGGTAATCACTGAACGCCCACCTTCATCAATCCACCCTCAAATAGACTGACTACGTTGACACACCACCTTTCCTACTTTTTCTCTGCTATAGTAAATTTAATTATCCGATTTATCCATGAATTGATAAAATTTTGCATTGGCTTAACAGCAACAAGCCATACGGTTCTATCTATCAGTGGTGCACCAAAACTAAGCCATAATCAGGTCAACATCCAGAATCATCCACTGAGACAGAGAGACAAATATAACGCTCTAGTTCAGCTCAACCCTATTGCCTTACACGGAAGTAAATGTTTGTTATTACCAACTTGTGAATTGCCTTTTAGGAACTCGCCTAAACTGTCCAAAGTTCTCTCAAGAACAATTTGAAACCATTTTGTAGTAAGGCGATAATTCCACTGCGACCACACAGTTCTCAGTCGCTTAATTAACCGAAGTGACTCTCGTGTCCAGATGCTCTTGACCAGTTTTCCACCTCTGACTGTCTTCACAACTGATTTCATGAGGATGTAATCCAGCACTTCTACCGGGATATCCTGCAGCTAAAACAAGCAAATCAGTTCTCAGCAACTCTAATACTGTTACATAAAAAAAACCTTTACTTAACTTGCCTAACTTTAGTATTCCTATAAAACATTCAGTTGTTATTAATTAGTTATTAGTATATAATGCTCAACGCATCTACCGATGGTGTACCCAAACCAAGCCATAATCAGGTCAACATGGATCCAGAAGAACAGTCCACTGAGACAGAGAGACAGCCTATGGTGGATAAGTAATTAATATAATAAACAGGTAAGTTTTGCATTGAGAATGAAATGACGTGTGACTGAGCAGATGCAGGCAGAAAATTCCATATTTTAAGTCCTGCATCCAAAAAAGCTTTTCACCAGCACAATTCCAGCTTTAAGTATGACCAGAGAAAGGCAATCAGATGTCCTTGTTGAATAGCTATAAGACCAAGGAATGAGAACTGATTTTAAATACTGTGGTTATAAACCAAGAGATTTTTGCTGAAGAGGAAGCCAATGCAATGATTGAAGTAAGTAAGTAATTTATTTGCCACATTCAGGAAAGAAAATGAACATGAATTTATCAAAACTCAAATAAATTCACTGGCAGGCCGCCGGTAAAGCCACACAGGACTCAATACAAATAATATTGTAAAACAGATAATACACTCTGTCATTTTACAAAATGGGTTGAGAAGATAATGAAGATTATATAGGCAATTAATAAAACTTGTACCCTTATAGAATTAGTCAGATACACAGGGAAGCTCTCATATCTAACTTTACAGATTCACATCTCAGGCTAGCCTGGTCCATATATGGGGTCCCCTTAAACAGCATGGCACCCATTAAAAGAGAAAACCGCAGTGAAGGATCTCACCCGATCAATTCATTGAAAATTGAGCAGGTGGAGGCCACATGGTTGCTATAGAAAAATTGTGCATTTACATTTAATCTTTAACAAGCATTTGAATGTTTGGAGAGATGCTTTATTTCTATTTTGATGAGGTAATTCATGCCACCAATTTTCCAACAGTAACATAATCAAGGAAAATGGAATGCGATGCTTCATTGGTTAGAAATTTGGACCATAGACAGGAGGACATCAGAAGATTGGTGCTTTATGACTTACATATCAAAGGACTAATTGACCCATTTGGCCAAACCAGCCTTGCCTCTACTCTAGAGTTTGTAGGGTGTCAGTTCACACCAGTTCCCTTGCAAAGCAGCACTTCAGCTTAAATGTGTGCATACTTTGAGTGTTCAAAGTGACAATGTAAATGTTTCATAAATGAAACCTCTAAGTATAGTATATAAGTAACTTTCTCGCCATTTCATGTAAAAGTCAGTAGGGTCACAAGAATTGAGTGCTAGGTCAAGAAGATTGATCATCTAGGCATATGTCGCAATCGAAGGTCGCCCTGTCGTGTGTTTGCCGCGTGTTGATGTCGACCCTCGACTGCTTGTTCTTTTACTTGCACTTTTATTTAACGTGCCTAACTTTTCTATAGAAGATTCACGACGAACTTTGTTTAATTAATAAATGAATTTAATTAAAGAAACAAATATATATACACTAACTCTACGGGAACTTCCACGTAGTATTAAAGCGTTTAGTTATTAAATCGGACTATCTCAAATGTTGCTTCGTACAGCCTAACTCCAGATCGTTCTTTCGCGTCAGTCTCTGAATCTGACGGACTATACTCTGCCGCCTGGCGCTGGTCGTCCTCTCGATGTTGACCGCTCGACCGATGTTCACGCGTCGCCCGCGTCAGTAGTACAAGTCCCGTATTCTCCTTCTCCTTCCGTTAAGTAGGAACTTCAGCGCGCGTCGGTCAGCCCCCTCCCCACGTCAAGCTATCGTCAATTAGTGTCAGATTGCTCCTCGAGATGCGGGTCGTCGCTCGCCTGCAGCGCGGGCGGTGTCTGGTTACACCATAGCCGCGAGGTGTCCTATTACACCTTGGCTGTGTGGTGTCCGATTACACCTCGGCCTCGCTGCCTTCATTGTTGCCCAAGTGGAGACTGGCTTTCGTCCGTCATCATCCTATCTCGACCGTCAACGACGCCTCCATCGTGATGATGATGACATCTCGTCGTTGTCGTCGATCTCCTCACGCGACACCTCCCTTCTCGGGGGAGGACAAAGCCAGTCACTGGTTCGCCTCCCGGCTGAGAATGATGTCGTTCCCTCCATCGATTTCCTCCAGACCATGTCCTCATCGTTCCCATAAAAATACAAAATATCAGCACAGTTAGAAATTATATTTACAGTTATCGCGGTGCCTTACATGGTAGTCCGCCTTCTTCCTCAATCATAGTCTGGACAAAAGATCAGCGGGAATATTCAGCGCCCCAGGGCGATATTCAAAAGAACTATCGAAGTCCTGGAGGGCCAGAGCCCTCTCGCAAGTTTAGCACTTGTGGGCGTAGAAGCAGTTAGGAAAGTCAAGGGGTCGTGATCAGAATAGAGGGTGGTCCTTGACATAAAAATCCAATTCCTAAACTTCTTCAACGCAAAAATTACGACATACGCTTCGCGTTCCACAGTGGACCAACGCGCTTGCGTAGCATCTAATTTAGAACTGGCGAAATATATTGGCCGTTCTGCTCCATCGTCTTGAATTTGGAATAAGCAGCAACCGACTGCTTTGTCTGAAGCGTCAGTCGATAGACCAAACTCTCTGCCGTAGTCAATTGTCTGCAAACGTACAGCGTTATTCAAATCGTGCATGAATTTATCTAGCGCCTTTTGGTGATCAGCTCGCCAGGGTATCTTAACAGGCACCGATTTCTGGGTCCAGTCAATGAGAATTCTGGCTGTCACTGTTTTGGCATGATTATCTAGACAGGTCAAGAGAAAACTGCTTCGAAGGTCGTCTGGGACAACGCAAGAGTCGAATAACTTTTCATCATGCACAAAGAAACCAGGGATTTGCGCATGGTCGCTTGGGAACCTCGATAAGAGTCCTCGCAAGCTTTCGCTATACGTTTCCATTCGTCCTACGACCGAATGCCTTAAGTTATAGTCCCTTTCGTCTCTGAGTCTCCTCTCTGCGTCCCTTTCCTCTCGGACTTCCTTCTCTCTCTTCTCTGCCTCCTCCTTTTCTTCTCTCCTCCGCTTCTCCTCCTGAAGTCTTAATTTTTCTGCTTCCTCTTTCTCTTCTCTCCTCAATCTTTCCGCTTCCTCTTTCTCTTCTCTCCTCCGTTTCTCCTCCTGAAGCCTTAATTTCTCTGCTTCCTCTTTCTCTTCTCTCCTCTGCTTCTCCTCCTGAAGCCTGAGCTTCTCAGCCTGCTTTTCCTCTAGCATTCTGAGTCTCTCTGTTTCCTCCTTTTCTTCTCTCCTCCGTTTCTCCTCCTGAAGCCTTAATTTCTCTGCTTCTTCTTTCTCTTCTCTCCTCCGTCTCTCCTCCTGAAGCCTTAATTTCTCTGCTTCCTCTTTCTCTTCTCTCCTCCGTTTCTCATCAAGAAGCCATAGTCTCTCATCCTGCATCTCCCTAAGCAGCCTGCTCTCCTTCTCAAGCAGCCTGATCTTCTCAGCATGCTTCTCCCCAAGGAGCCTCAGTCTCTCTTCTTTCTCTTGTCGTCTCCTCTCTCTCTCTTCTTCGATCCTTCTCTGCCTTTCCTCCTTCTCTTCCTCTCTCCTCTCCGCTCTCTCCTCAAGCAGCCTGAGTCTCCGCTCCGCTTCCTCTCCTTCTTCTTTCCTCAGTTCCTCCGTTTCCTCTTTCTCTTCACTTCTCTGCCTTTCTTCTTCCTCTTCTAGTCTCCTCTCTCTTCTTCGATCCTTCTCTGCCTTTCCTCCTCCTCTTCTTTTCTCCTCTCCACTCTCTCCGCTTCCCTTCTCTCGTATTTTAATTGTTCGAGCCCGACTAGCTGCCTCTGCCTTGTCGAGCGAATACTGTTCTCTAGGCTACCTATGCTTACTTCCTCACTTACTTCTGGCGGGGCCTCCCGTCCAGAAACAATTATTTCGGCGCTAGCCTCTCGGAGCTGGTTCATATTCATGGAATTCAATTCCTTCTCTCCTAGTCCCATCTTTCTCAGATATGCGACTAGTCTGTGATGGGGCGTGTTCTGCACCATCATTCTTTTCTCTACCGACAACTTATCCATCTTCCAACAGTCCGCTCACTAATAGAAAAAGATAAGTAAGTTAGAGGAGAGTCACCGTTGGTCAGAAATCAAAGAAAACAACGTCCTAAAATTCTACCAAAATACAACAAGAACAGAACTGAGCAAAAGGAGCTACGCAAAAGCCTCGGCTATTCGCACACCAATCCTCATCCAGACCTCAAACGCAACCTCACAGATTACCACGACTACCAGTAAGGACTTACCCTCTGATACGTCGAGCGAGCTCCGTCTTTTGGTATCTTGGCTGATCCGCTGTCCTCCGTTGCCACTCCCGTCCGTCGTTGCTAGCGATGGTCGGTCGTCCGTCGGCGCTCTTGTTCCTCGTCCTTGCCTGTTGCTGTCGGTTCCTTCGAGTCCTTCGTCTTCGGAGTCCGGCACTCGATTTCTCCAGTTGCGAAGGGTTGTATTCGCCGCTGGTCCCGATCTGTTGAGATTCCTCTTTCCGTTTCCGGTTCCGCTCTTCGTCGTGACGTCTTCAGTTGAAAATCCTGTCGACTGCGCCAATGTCGCAATCGAAGGTCGCCCTGTCGTGTGTTTGCCGTGTGTTGATGTCGACCCTCGACTGCTTGTTCTTTTACTTGCACTTTTATTTAACGTGCCTAACTTTTCTATAGAAGATTCACGACGAACTTTGTTTAATTAATAAATGAATTTAATTAAAGAAACAAATATATATACACTAACTCTACGGGAACTTCCACGTAGTATTAAAGCGTTTAGTTATTAAATCGGACTATCTCAAATGTTGCTTCGTACAGCCTAACTCCAGATCGTTCTTTCGCGTCAGTCTCTGAATCTGACGGACTATACTCTGCCGCCTGGCGCTGGTCGTCCTCTCGATGTTGACCGCTCGACCGATGTTCACGCGTCGCCCGCGTCAGTAGTACAAGTCCCGTATTCTCCTTCTCCTTCCGTTAAGTAGGAACTTCAGCGCGCGTCGGTCAGCCCCCTCCCCACGTCAAGCTATCGTCAATTAGTGTCAGATTGCTCCTCGAGATGCGGGTCGTCGCTCGCCTGCAGCGCGGGCGGTGTCTGGTTACACCATAGCCGCGAGGTGTCCTATTACACCTTGGCTGTGTGGTGTCCGATTACACCTCGGCCTCGCTGCCTTCATTGTTGCCCAAGTGGAGACTGGCTTTCGTCCGTCATCATCCTATCTCGACCGTCAACGACGCCTCCATCGTGATGATGATGACATCTCGTCGTTGTCGTCGATCTCCTCACGCGACAGCATACTATACAGCTACCGAACATTGAAGATGTTAAGACTATCACATAAGTTTTCAATATGTTGTGTTGGCCTAAACTCAGTATGACATTGTTGTTCAGTCCTTTACATCTAGAAACTCTTCATTACACTGCATTTAGACAATTTCTTAGTGCATTTGCAGTGTATTTAGTTATATTACCTGGCACTTTATAAATCTCTATATATTAATAATAATTAATAATAATAATTGTTGATCACCATGTCTTGATTTGTACGCAGCATGAGAATGTTCAATATGCCCCATGCGAACTTAACCTACCCTGTCTAAATCAAACACTTCAATTCAGGGTTTAGCCAAAATTTGTAAATTTAAAAGTCAAATCTTCAATAGAAGTTTTTAACTAATGCACTATAAAACCGCTGACAGCCAGGGCTCCACTCAGAACCTTGCTGGAGAGCTTAACAACTAGGTCAAAATGCCCTAGGTACCATGCTAAAAAAAATAATGTGTCCCAGCCATGACAAAAAAATTTCACAGCAAACCTCTCAGTTTTTTAATTTGCAAACTAACTTTTTACAACCAAATTTCAACAGAAATTTGCTACAATATGCTTTAACAACTTTGGCACATTGGACCATTTACGGAGCTCACTAGTAATCACTAGGTCAAAGTCAATCACTCCAATCTTGACTGAAAAATTCAGGCTGATGCAGTCATTTTAACCCCAAGGCAAACCCTATTTTATGTACCAGTTACCTTTTAAAAATTAACACTGGTAAAGGAATGGAATTATGTCAAGCCAATGCTTTAATCCAGACTCTTTATCTGTACCTTTGAACCTAATGTGATTTAATCCACAGTCTATATTTCATAAATCCAACCTAACTGGGTAAATTAATTTTAGGGCAATCTGTTATAACTTATTTAAGCTAAGATAGGATATTAATGTTTACAAAACACTAGAATTTTGTTCCTTATTTATGTAAATGCTTTCAGCTTCAAGGGAGCTTTGCCCGGGGACTCCATTTGACCACACTCTGGATTCATGTAAAGTGTGAAGGCATCACATGCCCCTAAAGAAACTATTCAAAAACAGTCCTGAAATTGAAAGATCATTTAGCTGAAACACAAGGACAACCACATCAATACAGTTCTTTAGCCTGCAAACTTTGCAAGATATAAGTATGACACAACAGAACTCACCGTTGTTGTGCTAACTCGAGTAACATTTTCACCTGATTCAGCCATGATACCGTGCTACAAGAAAACATGAGTAACTATTTATTGATTGCATAATTTATATTATCTAATGGTACAATATGTCACATTGTAAGGATCATGCTTTACTGGTATGGCCAACACACGATGCTATAGAGCAGCGGTTCTTAAAGGGGTGGTCCGTGGACCAACTCTGGTCACCTGTCCGTAAAACAGTCCTTAAAAATTCATAATTTTTCAACTTATTCGCGAAAATGAATAATAAACAGTTTAAATTAGCAGTAACAGAATAGTTGTGATAAACAGTGACAATGTTATATGAAATTTAATATAACATGTCACACATGTAAGCTGACGTTGAAAAGCACCGGTCCGCTAAATGGCTGGTAAAGCAATTACTGGTCCACAGCATCCGAATGTTTAAGAAACACTGCTATAAAGGGTCTACATAAACATCCGAATCAAAAAAAGGGGAAGCAAAACTGCTGTGAAAAGCAATGGCATCAAACACTGAATTGTAATAGTAATACACTGCAAAAGGGCATGAGCATCTCTAGTGTCATTAGTTATACAATATAGCTGCCAAATCTGCAATGAAAAGCATAGGCGTAATTTTGTGGGGGGTACGAGGGATACCTTTACTCCACTCCTTGGACTCGGGGTACAGAAACCCCCACTTTTTGAACAATGCCAATCAATATTTTATTATTGTGCCTTCCCAGAAATCGCAGTCTGTGCCTTGCTTTGTGTATGTAAGAAATTGGTACCCCCACTTTTTACACCAACGTTACGCCCCTGATGAAAACTATGCAAGTACTATTAATTGGGTCGAGAGTCTCAATGATGACACAACAAATGACAGTATAGTACAATTGTGTTGTATTTTGTGCACTTTCTATCTGCTGCCAAGTTGGCTTTGCTGGCGACCACAGTCCAAGAGATTGGCAGGTATGACACTGACAGTGTTTTTTCAGTGGCATCCCATATCAAGGCAAGGTCTGTCTTCTAAGCTTCTCCACTTTATTATTATTTTATTGTCATTACTATCTCTGTAATTATTATTATTACTATTATTGTTATTATCATGATCACCATCATGGTCAACATGATGACGCCCATCATTATCGTCGTCGTCTTCATCATCATCATCATCATATATTACTACTGTTGCTGTCACTTACACTGTTAATTCTTCCATTGGCTCTGTATTATGCACATTAATTTGTACCTTTCATGTAACCATATGCACATTTCTTAAAACTAAATCAAAATTCATTGGTAAGTTTCTTTGAAATGTTCTTAATTTCTTGAAACTACTGATTCACAAACACGTACATGTTTTCAAATAGCGAATATATGAAACACAACCGAGAAATATTATACTTAGAATGCAAAATATTATTTATTAATTTCTAAAACTTACCAATTCTTACACATTAGAAAATTACTCTACTCATGCAGTTCACAGTACTTAAACACGTTTACGTACCAACCGAAACTAATGAACCATGACTTTGCACGAATTGTGCAATTTCAAAGATCTTAAATCTGAGGATATCACGTGCGTTCTTCCACTCTATAGCAGCGATTGCACAACATAGTGACCGCTATTGCATAACATACCTATTCTTAGGTGTTGGTTACCAACCAACGACCTCATATATATACAGAGCTTCCTATGTTGAACTGTCCAATGACGTTGAAGCATCGTGGAAAGACCAGGAAACAAGAGTACATGGTATCCGACCTTGGAATGCGAGAATTGCGGATACATGTAAACAAACACACGCCTTTGCCCGTACAATCGTCGGTTCGTCCTTTCAACTGCAATTAATTTCTATTAATATCAGGGTTTAATTTAAAATAAATTGATGTTGCGGACTACACTTACAGTTAGGTGTAATGGAATGTAAAAACTGTACATTTCAAGCGTTACGAGGTTCTTAAGCCAGATCAACAGAGAATGGGCTTGATGCCAAAATAGACTTTTACTTGCCTTAAGATTTCATCTCAACGGATAAGCACTTTCATATTCTTTATGCATGTATAAGGACATTTCTATAGCGCCTTCACAATTACTTGCCAAAGGGCCTAGGAATGTAGTTCACAGATTTGAATAGACCATCAGGTATATACAGTCTTGTTGTGAAGACCTTAAACCTCAAGACCAAGACCTTGAACCTCAAGACCAAGACCAAGACCTTGAACCTCAAGACCAAGACCGAGACCAAGACCCCAAAAAGTCACAGTCGTATCGAGACTTCTATTCCTTACTAAAAATTGTCCAGTCGGACTACTCGTTATTTTAATGAAAACATTAGTTTTTTCTTTTATTCAAGCAAAACAACTCTAAATGGAGACTGCAGAGAATTCCGAATTCGTATATAAAAAAGTCCTTCATGCGAAATGTTATTCCAAATGCCTGTTGAATTTTATAAAAACCAATTTGCTCAGAATTTTCTGACCAAGACGTGACCTGTGGGGCCTCATAAAAATTCTGCCATGTGAAAAAACACGGTCTACAAGTGCTGAAATCCCTAGCACACAAAGCAGCTTTTCAAGAACCGGATGTAAATGTACAAATTAATCATGAGTCTGTTTTGAAATCATTCCATGGTAAATTACCGGAAGTCAAAATAATTGTCCAAAACAACAGTGAAGCCTCATTCACACCGTTTAAATACTAAAGCAATAACTGTATGAGTAATTGTTGGATTAATTTTTAAAATTCTAGCCGTTTGTTAAAATTAATGACTGTTCATATTGACAAAAGTCTTGGTCTTGGAAAACCAAGACCAAGACTTTGAACCTCAAGACCAAGACCAAGACCTTGAACCTCAAGACCAAGACCTTTGGTCTCAAGACCAAGACCAAGACTTTTAAAAACGAACTCGAGTGCACTCGAGACCAAGACCTTGGTCTCGAGGACAACAAGACTGGGTATATATTTAGTGGGATAAAGTCTAGCTTTAGGTAGAAGAGCACTAAAGCTTTCAGAGTGCTATGAAGTGATAACATCAGTTTTCTTAGCCTCTCCACATCATCTGTGTTCAGTGAGTGTACGCAGTCTTGTTGTCCTCGAGACCACGGTCTTGGTCTCGAGTGCACTCGAGTTCGTTTTTAAAAGTCTTGGTCTTGGTCTTGAGACCAAAAGTCTTGGTCTTGGTCTTGAGGTTCAAGGTCTTGGTCTTAGTCTTGAGGTTTAAGGTCTTGACAACAAGACTGAGTGTAGGTCTATTCATTATAGCAGAATGGATTAGAGGTGCAAGTGGATCGTATATTTCCAATAAAATTTCTGCTCTGGCAGGGATTTGAAATCCCGTCCTCATGATTGACAGTCCAATATGCCAACCACTAGACTATCGCATAATGATGACTGCATTCTACTAACAGAGAATTTCTGCATTTGTAGTCTGGCCACATGAGTATCGACTGCTGTCAGACATTGCACTTAATTGAGTATGTAAGCAGCAGGTAAATCTACATATGAATGAATTCTTAAAATCGCAAAATAAAATAATCATGTCTGAACCTCTCGTTTATTAACACAAGAAAGACAATACACAGTGTAGCAGTAATGAAAACACAGCTTTGTTACAATAATTGCCTTAACTTCAAGAAAAATAACCAAACTATTCAGTGGCATTTTATCCTTTAAGTTAACACTTGAATTAAAAATTCCAGAAATTTACAACTAATCTGACAGAGTTTACAGTTAAGTCTTTTTGTACAAACAATGCGATACATTGCAAATAAATAATGAATCAAGTATTATTGTCCTTTGAAAATGACATTTCTTTAACCCATAACAATTATTAAGAACAAATTTTTATGATAAACTTTGAACTTGTGATAGAATGCTTAACAGGGGGCCCGATAGCGCATTGGTTAACATCTGGCGTAGAGTGCGAGAGGTACAGAGATCGAGTCCCATAGGCGGACATGCTTTGTAGGCTGCAATTTGCGCCGTGTATTGCAGGCTGTCTGTTCTGTTAGTAGTTAAGGTTTATCGCATAACATGTACATGGTAACAGGACAATAACCCCTGGACAATAACTCCCGGACAATAACCCCGGGACAATAACCCCCCGGACAATAACCCCCGGACCGGCTTCTACATGTAGTTGTATTTATATTTTAATCGGTGATCCCGCTTCTAGTGTTAGTTATATTTTAATCGTTGATCCAGCTTCTAGTTTTATTTGTATTTTAATCGGTGATCCCGCTGCTAGTTTTAGTTATATTTTAATCGTTGATCCAGCTTCCACTTTTAGTTATATTATCATCGCTGATCCCGCTTCTAGTTTTAGTTATATTTTAATCGTTGACCCAGCTTCCAGTTTTAGTTATTTTATCATTGCTGATCCAGCTTCAAGTTTTAGTTATATTATCATCGCTGATCCCGCCTCTAGTTTTAGTTATATTTTAATCGTTGATCCAGCTTCCAGTTTTAGTTATATTATCATCACTGATCCCGCTTCTAGTCTTAGTTATATTTTAATCGTTGATCCAGCTTCCAGTTTTAGTTATTTTATCATTGCTGATCCAGCTTCAAGTTTTAGTTATATTATCATCGCTGATCCCGCTTCTAGTTTTAGTTATATTTTAATCGTTGATCCAGTTTCCAGTTTTAGTTATATTATCATCGTTGATCCAGCTTCCAGTTTTAGTTATATTTCATGTTTGAGACAAATATCAAGTTATTAATAGCTTATTAGCAGTCCTATATAAACTGTCTAAACACATATAAGTTGATGTACACCAAAATGCGGTTTGCAATTGGTTCTAATAAAGAATATTCTATTTTATTCTATCATCGTTGAACCCTTAAACAATTCTAATTAAATTGTAACACATATCTTTAAATCCTTTAATACATGTCTAATAAATTAATATATAAACTATGAATACTATGCATTTCTTGTATATTTATATAATTAATATATCAGTATAGGGGTTATTGTCCGGGGGGTTATTGTCCCGGGGGTTATTGTCCGGGGGTTATTGTCTGGGGGTTATTGTCCTACAACCCATGTACACGTACAGCGCAGTGCGTTTCCAGGCGCTAAATTAAAGAATAAATATTATTATTATTATTATAAATTGCCATACCATGGAGTAACAGATAACGTACCCTAAAAAATTTACAGAGTTTAAACTGTAGTTAAGTCTTTTTATACAAACAATGCGATACATTGCAAATAAATAATGAATCAAGTATTATTGTCCTTTGAAAATGACATTTCTTCGACCCATAACAAGTAAGAACAAATTTCAATGATATACTTTGAACTTGTGATAGAATGCTTAACAGTGAGATCAATTACCATACCACATAGTAACAGATTACTGACCCTTAAAAATTACAGTTTTACTCAATACTGACCGACAGCTTTGACCTTGCACTAAGCGTGTCACAGTCTTGCACTGGTGAAAGAGTCTTATCAAGGTATATTCATTGGCAATATTTCTCATTAGCATTACTCGATGACTTGATAATGGCTCATTACCCAAATCATGATCCGAAAGGTCATCAAAGACAGCACTACCAACCAGAAATGCAAGTACATTATTCACAATTGTAGCATTTACACCACATCCTCTCAGCGGCTTCTGGTTAGGAAGCCGCTGAGGCTGAAGCGTGTTCTGCCCTCATAAGAAAGAACTACGCATCTGCAAGAAGTTGATCTTGAGATAAATGCAAAAAACATAAATTGCTTGTTGCCAAGTAGATCCTATATTCATATTCATTTTTGCTTTTAACCAACATATGTAACAAAGAGCTACCATTTTTAGACAATGCCAATCAATATTTTATAACTGAGCCTTCCTACAAATCGCAGTCTCTGCCTTGCTTTGTGTATGTAAGAAATTGGTACCCCACTTTCTAGACCAAAGTTACGCCCCTTGGGGTACGAGGGGTACGCGTACCCCTACATTTTTACTGGTGGTACCGTACCCCCACTTTTTAAACAATGCCAATCAATATTTTATTATTGAGCCTTCCTAGAAATCGCAGTCTCTGCCTTGCTTCGTATATGTAAGAAATTGGTACCCCACTTTCTAGACCAAAGTTACGCCCCTTGGGGTACGAGGGGTACGCGTACCCCTACTTTTTTACTGGGGGTATCGTACCCCCACTTTTTAAACAATGCCAATTAATATTTTATTATTGAGCCTTCCCAGAAATCGCAATCTCTGCCTTGCTATGTGTATGCCAAAAATTAGTACCCAACTTTTTAGACCAAAGTTACGCCACTTGGGGTACGAGGGGTACGCGTACCCCCTACTTTTTTTACTGGGGTACCGTACCCCTACTTTTTAAACCATGCCAATCAATATTTTATTATTGAGCCTTCCCACATATCGCAGTCTCTGCCTTGCTTCGTGTATACATGTAAGAAATTGGTACTTCAAATTTTCAGACCAAAGTTATGCCCCGGTCAACCATAATTTTAAAGAAATGAAACCAGCTATATACAGCTTTAAAAATATTGATTTCGCTTATATCTCATCATATCCGATTATGAAAACAGTCTGGGATAGTGAACATGTCACATGACAGATGAAGAACCACACTTACTAATCTGCATCTATTAGGTCCACAACATCTGATGTCTTAATATCTTTCCAGAATTGTCTTCTATTTTCTGGCATCAGAACACTCAGTTTAGAAATGATGTCACCTTTTTTCTCTCGGGGAATCCATCTCGCCTCAGTTCTTGCATTTGGGTTTTGGACGCGTAATTTGCATAGGGCCTAAACATGCAATTAAGATTATTTTTACTGCATGAACAATTATGTAAAGAAAAGTCTTCACACCGCTCACACTCCTCGTTACCCAGTTTGTAAATGAAATGTTCATCTGCTTTATCACATTATGATAGAGATCATAACAGCAGACTACAACTCAATGTTTCGCTGTAAAGTCATTGTACATTTCTGTAATAGAAATACCTGATGGGAAGTACGCCTGTTTGGGCATACTCCCGACGATAGTGTGATATGGTTGGATGAAATGAATCAATGTGCAATCGAATAAAAAAACAGCCAGACGCATCCCACACCCTCCGTATTTGAGTCATTTTCCGGTATTTGGCTAAATTGGAAATACGGCTGTCCCCGGTAATTTCTCAGAAAACAATACCTAATCTGATCATGCTAAGTGATTAGATTAAAACGTTATTGATCAGTCAACAATTTAAGACCTTTGAAAGTAATTCAGAGCAATAAAATAATTTATTAAAATTTAATTTGAATTTAAAATATTCCACTCCGTTACCGTCCCTAGGCTATAGTACATATTGATTCGTTTACAATTTCAAAATGATTTGCATTAAACCAAAAAATGTGTATGTTTCTTTTATAATACACATAATTGTATATTTCTAAAAACAACTTTGTGAACCGGATCTTCAGTATAATTGTTAAAAATATATTTTAACTTGTCCCCGGAAAATTATGTCCGCTCCGTTAACATGTAAAAATGATCTTGTATCTCACAACCCTTTCAGTTCTTTGGTCTCGCAACTTAACACATCTCTTCTGTGAAGATATATGTAAGTAAGTATGTCTTAAAACAGGATCTGAATGCTAAGACAAATTTCTTACAAATTTTCATTTATTACGTACCTGATGTTTTTTTTTTATTATACATCCACTCCGTTACTGCATTTTTGCAATGATTATGAATAAATTTAATTAAAATAATATTTTTAATATAGCATTTATAAGCTATATAATGAGTGTACCTACGATTAATGTGGACGCATGAGAGATAATATGATATTTACCGTGCTGATACACAATTTGTCCACTCCGTTAACTGTCCACTCAGGTACCATAGATGTGATCCCTGAGGTACTAAAATTTATTCCACTGTCAGGATAAGTCGTCTACTTAAATTATCATTTCTAATACAACTTATATAACAATATATGACATTTTTAATAAATTTTTGTTTCGGCAGACTGTTTTTTCTAAAGTTCACTTTTCACATTCTGTGCTCAATTCTCGACAGATGGTAACGGAGCAGAACTTTTTATGTAATTTTTTATGTAATTTGATGTTATGAGCATATTTTTAAGACAACATCATAAATATTTTAATGTTTTTTTGTTCATTTAATCACTGGTAATGATTGGCTCAAGTGATTTTTATTTTGTTATTTGGCAAAAAAACTACAGTCAACTTTACATTGACTAGATTCCCTATTTTTCTTTCAGTAACGGAGTGGAATTTCTTAACAAAATTTAAAATGTGATGGAATTAAACAATCATTTGTATTGTAATTTCTTTTATATTTATTTTATAAACATTAATACTAAAAACATATTGGCATGTCAAACTATGCAGTAGGAAGCTGTCTACTATATATAAATAGCTCATCTGTGTTTTGGTAACGGAGTAACGGAGTGGACAAACATTTCAGTAGGGCTATCTTCTTTCTGCTAAAAACTTCATAATTTTACATATTAGTGCAAAACCAAATATATATTAGTGAAATAGAAATATTAAAGATTTGCTCCAAACAAAAATCAATGTAATTTGCCAAAAAAGTTTTTTGCTTCTTCAATTAGTGAATGTGACATGTTACCGGAAAATGACTCATTCAGGCCTATAGGCCTACTCTCCACACATTTTATCACATCTTCTTCGGACTCTTTCAAGTTAAATCATAAAAACCTCAACCGTGTAAGCCTACAAAACAATCTGGGTCTACCCGAATCCCCGACACCAGATCAAATGTGGAAATGCAAAATTGATCGAATTCCCGAAAACAATATTGTGCCAAGCGCTTGAATCCTGAAAACTAGGATGGATTTGCCCCAATTTAGCCGGCCAATATCCTGAATTTAGTATATTCGAAAATGTCTGTAAAAGTTAGATTTGCCCAAATAACTTTGTTGTTACTTGGAAAATAGGTTTTATGCACCCAAAACAATCATCCGTAGTCACAAATAAAGCCATGATAAATTATTCATTAGAAAGTGAAACAGTTCCAACAGCAGAAAACAGCAACACGAACAGAAATAAATTCAAACCTGTATTGCCATCTTTAAACCGTTTTATCTTCTGCGAAACTAAAGATAGTCAGTGTATTATATTCCGTAACCAGTAGCTCATCTCCATCTCTGTTGTAATGCATGTTAGGTCCCCAGAGGTTAGGCCTATATGGAGCAAGTTCCAGCTCGTTATACTCGGCATTGAAAAGGCGTAGTCTATCCCCGTGATCCCCCCCAACACAATACAATAAGTCTGTCGTGCACGTCCAAGGTATGTTGCCTGAAGATCATATGTTCATCAAACACAAACTGGTGTAGGATTTTCCCGTCCTTGTCTACTTCCACTATTCTGCATTCGCCACTCAAAGTCTCGCTATAAACGAGAAAGTTTCCATTTAATTTTTGGATAGGACTTCTGGATATACGTGCTTCTGGCAATGGAATGTAGTAATGCAATGAACTATCCGACTTATACACTTCTATTCGACTATTTGCACCAGATCCAGCTGCCACGATCACGCTTCCATCGAAAGACAATGATGTATTTGCATTACCGGTACGCTCTTCAATTATTTTCCATTCAGTAGCTTGACCATACTGTTCGCCATCTTTCGTAATCTGGTAAATGACATACCTGCCTCCGCTTATCGGAAGGTACAGACAACTTGACAGTTCACAAGCTACCATCTCATAAGATAGACCTATGTCTAGCTGAATAGAATTTTTCATAGTTCGCAAATCATTGCGATCATAAACGTTAATAAAGGGTTCACTTTCACCACAACAGCAATCACAATCATCAGCGTAGAGTATGAAAATTTCGTTCTTCATGGTAGTAACTCCTAAAGCTGTGTTTGTCAATGGCTGTCTTGCTAATATGTTTCCATATATTGGCACAGGACCTGAAAGACATTATAAATTCATTTTCAATGCACTTTCTCAATAATCTAGACCTAATAAGAGTGTTACACATATATACGCCAGAATAACAGTAAAACCATGAACTTTGCATTTCCTGCTATTCGACAATCACAATAGATATCTATTATATAGTTTAAATTACCAGCCCTGTGTATAAACCTGTCTGTCGTCCAGGGTCCGATTTGTCAAAAAAGAAGCAGGGGGGTCGAAAATCTAGGCCTATATAAAAAAATGAATAAGCCAAAAACACTGGCGGTTATCTTGTTTGACTTGTGGGGAGGGGGGCGGGAACCAGGGACACTTTTGAACTGATCTGGTAAAAAAGAGGTGTTTTCAGTTGGAGTTTTAGCTAAAGTAGCCTACTAATAGCTGGGCCCATGGGCGCCCAATATAGTGGGCCCTTTCTGCAGCGGATTTGTTGCCTTTGTTGATGCGCAGTCTTCAACAGGGACAATCCGCATACCAACAGTTAAAACATGTCATACTGACTCATACAGGCAATTGCGTGTTAAGCGCAATGTTTAAATTTTTTTTATTTATTGTCAGTTTAAAATATATATATATATATATATATATATATATATATATGGCGTTCGACTATAATTAGTAGGAAACATGCGTTTTGATGACGTGCTCTTGAATATACTCTGCTATTCCACAGCAGAGTGAGACTCAACTGAGCGGGAACGTTGTTGAACTGTTCGACAACAACTGCAGTATCACCAGTGACACCAGGCTCATAATCACGAGTCTGCATTTTAGCCATCGTCCACGTGAGAACAGATGTACTTATACATGTAGCTGTTGCTTAAGGAAATTAGTAATAGGAGCTCGTGTCTTTGCAAGTACTTGCTCATTTTGAGATGCTTTTTCTTTACTTAACTTGCGTTTTTGAGAGCCACTAGGTCCATTAGTTCCCTTATGTCGATCTCAAATTCGATTCATATCTGTCGGCTGAAATTATCGCGACACTTCAAATTATATCATGATGTAATACTGAGTTGCAAATTCAAACTGTATGATATAAAGGTCGAATACTATAGGACTGAGTGTCTCAAAGCCACTACAAGCACAGAAATGACAGCCTACAGCTTTGGACTGCTGTAGATGTGCACTGTAGTGTAGGTCACTCGAGGTCAAAAGCGCCAGCGAGCGCTGGATCTCAGACAGAATGCCACAGAAGACCCGTACCCCCACAACTGGATGCTAGTGGCTTTGGAGCCGACATGCCTGAGGGTGCTGGCTTGAGCACGGGCTTCTGTCCATTCGATAGTTGTCTGCTGTATGTAGACCGTGTCCTTAGGTCATGACCCTGCTTCTGCCTACAACCCCAGTTTGAGTTAAACGTAAGATTATCTGTCAACAGCAGCTGCTGTACATGCCAAGGTGATGTATCGTCTCAGAGCCTGTCAAAGGATAACCTAATTCTTTAAAAGTATATCACAATATCAACCTACACCAGGTTACCCACTGGATAATAAATAACTACTTAAAGTGCAGCATTGGAGTCGGTTGGTTTAGGACTGTGGCTAATGAATATGAGGGGGTCAGGCCGACCCCCTCGGGGGTCGGTTAAAGGCTAGAAGCAGGGGGGTCAAAAAAAGAAGCTGGGGGTCCAACCCCCTAGCCCCCCCGGCAAATCGGACACTGCTGTCGTCAGACTAACGCTATCGCTCATGCTGCTTGACAGGCCGAAGCACGACTGCAGTCGATTAGTGGCTGCAGTACATGCATCCCTAAATTAACTTCCGCCCTACCTCTACCTCTCTTTCCCTCTCACTCCTTCACTCCATCCAGTACGGAGATGAGGAGGGAAGCATCGATTGGTCACGTCCAATACGCCTTACCTATCCCACTCCCTCCCCGTCCTTCGCTCCGGGCATGTCCCTCAATATGGCACACGATTTGACGGCTGGTTGAGGGGGAAGCATAGATTGGTCATGCCCAATACGCTCTACCTTTCTCCCTCCCCCGTCATATATGACGGGCAATCATCTATTAGGGTTGCTAGATTATATTTCCTAATACATTATGCAGTCTTGTTGTCCTCGAGACCAAGGTCTTGGTCTCGAGTGCACTCGAGTTCGTTTTTAAAAGTCTTGGTCTTGGTCTTGGTCTTGAGACCAAGGGTCTTGGTCTTGGTCTTGAGGTTCAAGGTCTTGGTCTTGGTCTTGAGGTTCAAAGTCTTGGTCTTGGTTTTGCAAGACCAAGACCAAGACTTTTGTCAATATGAACAGTCATTAATTTTAACAAACGGCAAGAATTTTAAATATGTATCCAATAATTACTCACACAGTTATTGCTTTAGTATTTACACGGTGTGAATGAGGCTTCACTGTTGTTTTGGACAATTATTTTTGACTTCCGGTTATTTACCATGGAATGATTTCAAAACAGACTCGCGATTAATTTGTACATTTACACCCGGTTCTTGAAAAGCTGCTTTGTGTGCTTGCGATTTCAGCACTTGTAAACCGTATTTTTTCACATGGCAGAATTTTTATGAGGCCCCACAGGTCACGTCTTGGTCAGAAAATTCTGAGCAAATTGGTTTTAATGAAATTCAACGGGCATTTGGAATAACATTTCGCATGAAGGACTTTTGTAAATACGAATTCGGAATTCCCTGCAGTCTCCATTTAGAGTTGTTTTGCTTGAATAAAAGAAAAAAACTCATGTTTTCATTAAAATAACGAGTAGTCCGACTGGACAATTTTTATTAAGGAGTAGAAGTCTGGATACGACTGTGATTTTGTGTGGCCTTGGTCTCGGTCTTCGTCTTGAGGTTCAAGGTCTTGGTCTTGGTCTTGAGGTTAATGGTCTTGGTCTTGAGGTTCAAGGTCTTGGTCTTGAGGTTCAAAGTCTTGGTCTTGGTCTTGGTCTTGAGGTTTAAGGTCTTGACAACAAGACTGACATTATGCCATTTCAAGACAATTCAGTTTCAGCTTGACTTACTACGTTCAGCTGATTTATCCACCATAAATGCTCTATTTCAGTCGACTTACTAACCTGGTCTTGACAATTAATGGCTTAGTGCGCCATCGCTTGATGCCTTTTGTCTTAGACATCGCCACTACAGAAGTTGCTAAGTACCATTAATAATAATATCACTATAAATAGCATTGCTGAATGTAACTTTGAAATGAAACCTCATTAAAATCTGATAAACATTGCAATACATTACAAATTACAATATAACATTGCAACATTACAACTACCGGTACTGTAGGGCCTATTATAACATTGCAATACATCACGTAATCAAAACATTACAATTACAGCAGCAATAAATTACACAACACAATTTTATTTTTCATAACCAATAACCACACTTCTGTGAAATTTATAGTTTGAAACAATGTCTTAAAAAAATGGCTAAAACACACGGAAAATGGATATAGAAACATAAATGTTTCCAGCGTCCTTATCAGAGAAGATTGTCATCTTTAAACCGTTTTATCTCCTGGGAAACTAAAAATAGTCAGTGTAGTATGATCCGCAACCAGTAGCTCATCTCTATCTCTGTTGTAATGCATTGCAAATACGTGCCCAACATGTTATATTGGGAAATTTTCAGCTCATTATATTCGGAATTGAAAAGGCGTAGTCTATTCCTCCCATACCACTCCCCCTCACAACTCACGAAAATAAGCCTGTCGTGTACGTCCAAGGTATGTGGCCTAAAGATCAAATTTTCATCCTACACAAATTTGTGTAGGATATTTCCATCCTTGTCTACTTCCACTATTCTGCCTTCGCAATTCAAAGTCTCACTATAGAACACAAAGTTCCCATTTAATCTTTTGAAAGGACTTATGCACAAACATGCTTCTGGCAATGGAACGTAGTAATGCAATGAACTATCCGACTTATACACTTCTATTCGATTATTTTCGCCCAAACCAGTTGCCATGACCACTGACCAGGCTTCCATCGAAAGACACTGTTATATCTGCCTTACCGATATGCTCTTCAATTATTTTCCATTCAGTAGCTTGACCATACTGCTGGCCATCTTTCGTAATCTGGTAGATGATATAGGAACCTCTCATACATTTTCTTATCGAAACGTACAGACAACTTGACAGGTCACAAGCTACCATGGCTTGAGGAATACCTCCTATGCCTAGTGGAATAGAGTTTTTCATATTTTGCAAATCATTGCCATCATAAACGTTAATAATGAGTGCAACTGAGTCATGACAGTCATAATCATCATAGAGGAGTATGAAAATTTCGTTCTTCATGGTAGTAACTCCTAATGCTACGTCTGCCAATGGCTGTCTTGCTAATATGTTTCCATATATTGGCACAGGACCTGAAAGACAATATAAATTCATTTTCAATGTGCTTTCCAAATAATCTAGACCTGCTACAGAATGTTATGCATACATATGCTGGCATAACAGTAAAGCCATGAACTTTGCATTTCCTGTTTTTTTTACAATCACCAAAGCTTTTAGATAGAGATTATATTTCCTAATACATTATGCCATTTCAAGACAATTCAGTTTCAGCTTAAGACTTACTACATTCAGCCGATTTATCCACCATAAGGGGTCGTCCATAAAGGACGTCTGCAAAATGACCTACTTTGGACCCCTCCCTCCCCCTTGTCCGCATTTGTCCGCATGTGACCTTACCCTCCGTCCCTCCCCCTTGCGGACGTCCGCACACTTAAGCCAATTTTTAATGTCATCATCATTATATTTACAATTATTCCACATTTCCTGTGCACGTTTAAGTGACAGTTCGGGTTTCATGTCGTAGGATGTGCAGTAATAAAAGCCTCTTTAAAGTTGCAGTATGTGGCTTTAGGTAATCACTTCACTGGCCTTTTTGTCTTTCGGGGAATGTTGAAACAATGTGGTGTTTAAAAAGCTATCAAATTAAAAAGTTTAGATGCAGACGTCCGCACTGGTCATAACCCTCCCTTCCCTTGTCCGCATTTAGATGACCCCTCCCCAGTCTTGTTGTCCTCGAGACCAAGGTCTTGGTCTCGAGTGCGCTCGAGTTCGTTTTTAAAAGTTTTGGTCTTGGTCTTGGTCTTGAGGTTCAAGGTCTTGGTCTTGGTCTTGAGTTTCAAGGTCTTGGTCTCGGTCTTGAGGTTCAGAGTCTTGGTCTTGGTCTCGCAAGACCAAGACCAAGACCGGGTGTCATTATGAACAGTCATTTAACAGAACTCAAGAATTCTGTATCAAGCCTGCTTGCATCATACGATCAATATCTATGGATGGATACAAGTCTTGTTGGTCAGGAAAACCCATTGGCAGCAGCAACAGTTATTCTGTATCAGACGGTATGATAAACCATGGGAAGATTTCAAAAGGACTCACTATCTACATTTACATCCAGTGCTTGAAAAGCTTCTCTGTCAGCGAATTCACAACCTGTAGAACGTATTTTTTCCACACGGCGGAATTTTTATGAGGCCCCACAAGGCACGTCTTGGTCAGAAAATTCTGAGCGAATTTGTTTTTATAAAATAGAAAAGGCATTTGGAATAGGCCTAATAGTTTGCATGAAGGCTTTTGAATACAAATTCGGATTTCTCTGCAGTTTGCATTTAAAATTAATTTGCTTCTATAAAATAAAAGACTCATGTTTTCATTAAAATAGCTAATATTCCGATTTCACAATTTTAGAAGTCTTGACCTGATTGCGATTTATTGGGTCTTGGTCTTGAGGTTCAAGGTCTTGGTCTTGGTCTCGAGGTTCAAAGTCTTGGTCTTGAGGTTCAGGGTCTTGGTCTTGAGGTTCAAGGTCTTGGTCTTGGTCTTGAGGTTTAAGGTCTTGACAACAAGACTGCCCCTCCCTCCCTCATTGCGGACGTCCTTTATGGATGACCCCTAAGTGCTCTGTTTGGGCTAACTAACCTCGGTCTTGACAATTAATGGATTAGCCTGTCATCGGTTGATGCCTTCTGTCTTAGACACCGCCACGACAGAAGTTGCTAATTACTACTGCTAATAATAATAGGACACTACAAAGTGCACTGACTGAATGTAACTTTGAAATGAAACCTCATTACAATAATTATGATAAACATTGCGATACATTACAAATTACAATGCAACATTGCAATATTACAACTACTATTGGGCCTACTATAACATTGCAATACATCACATATTCAAAACATTACAATTACAGCAGCAATAAATTACAACACACATTTCTCATAACCAATAACCACACTTTTGCGAAATTTATAGTTTTGAAGCAATGTCTTTAAAAAAATGGCTAAAACATAGACGGAAAATGGATATAGAAACAGAAATGTTTCCAGCGTCCATAACAGAGAAGATTGCCATCTTCAACCCGTTTTATCTTCTGCGAAACTAAAGATAGTCAGTGTATTGTATTCCGTAACCAGTAGCTCATCTCCATCTCTGTTGTAATGCATTGTAGGTCCCCAGAGTTTAGGCCTATATGGAGCAAGTTCCAGCTCGTTATACTCGGCACTGAAAAGGCGTAGTCTATGCCCCTGATCCCCCCAACACATTACAATAAGTCTGTCGTGCACGTCCAAGGTATGGTGCCTGAAGATAAAATGTTCATCAAACACAAACTGGTGTAGGATTTTTCCATCCTTGTCCACTTCCACTATTCTGCATTCGCCACTCAAAGTCTCGCTATAAACGAGAAAGTTTCCATTTAATTTTGGGATAGGACTTCTGGATACACGTGCTTCTGGCAATGGAATGTAGTAATGCAATGAACTATCCGACTTATATACTTCTATTCGACTATTTGCACCAAATCCAGCTGCCACGACCAAGCTTCCATCGAAAGACACTGATATATTTGCATTACCGGTACGATCTTCAATTATTTTCCATTCAGTAGCTTGACCATACTGTTCGCCATCTTTCGTAATCTGGTAAATGACATAGTTCCCTCCGCTTATCGAAAGGTACACACAACTTGACAGTTCACAAGCTACCATGTCATGAGGAAGACCTATGTCTACCTGAATAGCGTTTTTCATAGTTCGCAAATCATTGCGATCATAAACGTTAATAAAGGGTTCATGTTCATCACAAGAGCAATAAAAATCATGAGCGTAGAGTATGAAAATTTCGTTCTTCATGGTAGTAACTGCTAAAGCTATGTTTGTCATTGGCTGTCTTGCTAATATGTTTCCATATATTGGCACAGGACCTGAAAGACAATATAAATTCATTTTCAATGCACTTTCTCAATAATCTAGACCAAATAAAGAATGTTACACATATATACGCCAGACTAACAGTAAAACCATGAACTTTGCATTTTCTTCTATTCGACAATCACCAAAGCATTTAGATATCTATTATATAGTTTACCAGCCCTGTGTATAAACCTGTCTGTCGTCAGACTAACGCTATCGCTCAAGCTGCTTGACAGGCGAAGCACGACTGCAGTCAATTAGTGGCTGCAGTACATGCATCCCTAAATTAACTTCCGCCCTACCTCTACCTCTCTTTCCCTCTCACTCCTTCACTCCATCCAATACGTAGATGAGGAGGGAAGCATCGATTGGTCACGTCCATACGCCATACCTATCCCTCTCCCTCCACGTCCTTCCCTCCCGGCATGTCCCTCAATTTGGCACACGATTTGACAGCTGCATGGTTGAGGGGGAAGCATAGATTGGTCATGTCCAATACGCCCTACCTCTCTCCCTCCCCGTCATATATGACGGGCAATCATCTATTAGGGTTAGATTATATTTCCTAATACATTAAGCCATTTCAAGACAATGCAATTTCAGCTAAATTACTGCGTTCAGCTGATTTATCCACCATAAATGCTCTCCCTATTTCAGTCGACTTACTAACCTGGTCTTGAAGATTAATGGCTTAGCCTGCCATCGCTTGATGCCTTTTGTTTTAGACACCGCCACTACATAAGTTGCTAATTACTATTAATTAATAATAATATCACTACAAATAGCATTGACTGAATGTAACTTTGAAATGAAACCTCATTACAGTCTGATAAACATTGCAATGCATTACAAATACAATGTAACATTGCAATTTGCAACATCATAACTATAGGGCCTACTATGACATTGCAATACATTACATCCTCAAAACATTACAATTACAGCAGTAATAAATTACAACACACAATAATTGCATTTTTCGAAACCAATAACCACGCTTTTGAGAAATTTCTAGTGTTTGAAATAATATCTTCAAAAAGTGGCTAAAAGACGGAAAATATAAAAGGAAGGCAGAAACGGAATTGTTTCCCACGTCCTTCACAAAAAATACCTCCGTCTTTAAATTGTTTTATCTTCTGTGAAAGTCACGACAATCAATGTAGTTTCATGCTCAACCAACAGTAACTCATCTCTCTCTCTGTTGTAATGCATTGCACATTGAGGTCCCCACCAGTCACATGGGGTAATTTCCAGCTGGTTATATTCGGCATTAAAAAGGCGTAACGTATCCCCGCCATTCTCCCGATTCAGTACAATAATCCTGTCGTACACGTCCCTGGTTTGTCGCAAACAGCTCAAACGTTTATCAAACTCAAATTGGTGCACAATTATTCCATCCTTGTCTACTTCCACTAATCTGCCTTTGCAACTTAAAATAGTCTCACTATATACAACAAAGTTTTCATTTGATTTTTGGATAGGCCTGCTGATCCTAACAGCTTCTGGCAATGGAATGTAGCAACGCAATGAACCATCTGACTGGTACACTTCTAGTCGACTATTTGCGCCAAAACCATTTGCCAGGACCAAGCTTCCATCGACAGATACTGTTCCTATATCTGCATTACCCTCTTTAATGAATTTCCAAAAGGTAGGTCGAAAATACTGCTCGCCATCTTTCGTAAACTGATAGATGAGATGGCCAGTTTCGTTACCTCTTATAAATTTCGTATGCAAAACGTATAGATAACTGGACAGGTCACAAGCTACCAAGTCTCTAGGTCCACTTATGTCTAACGGAATAACGTATTTCGTATTTCCCAAATTATTGCGATCATAAGCGCTAATGATGTTAGCAAAGATCTTAGAGTCGTAGACTCTAAGATCTTTGATGTTAGTGTCATCATGTGGATTATAAACATAGGAGAGTATGAAAATTTCGTTCTTCATGGTAGTAAGCGCTACAGCTATGCCTGTCACTTGCTGTGTTGCTAATATGTTTCCACATACTGGCACAGGACATGAAAGACATATAAATTCATTTTCAGTGTGCCTTCGCCATAGTCTAGACCCACCTGGGACTAAGATTGCAAGGGATATGAAGCCGATGAATATAGTGTCTTTGGTCTAGATTATGTGTGTGGCCAAGTTTTACTTCCGGGACCCTTGTACGGATCGGCTAGTCAAACATTAGTCGCTTATAGCTGACTTTATAACTAAATAAAAACCACTTTTATATATAAGAAAACGCATAAATATGTCCTTAATTGTAAATCGCTGAAAAAAACGTCTAGACCGATGCCATGTGGTGTATTTACTTCAAATCGTCCCCTGCTAAGTACCCGGATGACAGCCACAAACATCGCCTGCGATATATCGTAAAAGACGAGCTCTGATTGGCTGAAGCGTTGCCGCTTCATACCCCTTTCAGCAATCTTAATCCCAGGACCCACTAAAGGATTTATAATATGCTGGCACAGACCTAACAGTATTAAAAGTATGTACTTAGCATTTCTACAATCATCAGAGGTTTCTGATTTCAATTTAATTTTCCTATAAACATTTTTCCTTTCAGGACATTAAGTTTCAACTTAAGTTTTACTATGTTCAGTTGATTTATCCACCATATAATTATGCTCTCTCTATTTCAGTGGACAACTAACCTGGGTCTTTACTTGGGCTTAGTGTGCCATCGGTTGATGCCTTTTGTCTTAGATACTGCCATTACAGAAGTTGCTACTTACTAGTGATAATAATATCACACTATAAAGCGCACTGACTGAGTGTAACTTTGAAATGAAACCTCAGTACAATCTGATACAACATTCAACACATTACAACTACAATTGATATAACACTGCAACATTACAACCATACTGTAACATTGCAATACATTACATCATCAAAACATTACAATTACAACATGTAGCAATAAATTTAAACATACAATTGCATTTCTCATTACTGTTATAAACAATGCTTTTGAGAAATTTCTAGTCTTAGAAGAAATGTCTTCTAAACATAGTTAAAACACTTGCAGAAATAAACTGGTATGGCATCACATTCAGTGTCACTTACATGTGCTCTGATACATTTGATGACATTGCTGTAAGACAGAGCTTACTATCTAGTCTGTCAATACATCAGCCTTTTAAAGCAATGTAAAAATGCTTGTGCAGCATAGCCAAGTGGAACAGTACATACATACAATGGACTGCAGTGCCACGAGCACGGTCCAACACACAAGAATACATGGTGGGATGAAGTTGATGTGCAGAAGCACGAAACACACACATGTCTCCATGGACCACAGAGAGCAATATTCGCCCAGTTGACCACAAACTGGGACCCAGAGCCCTGATGTATGCAACAGCAGAACTAACCAATGAAGACCACACCCAGAGAGTCTTGAACTTCATTCTTTCCATGACAGGAAGCCAGCAGAGTTTGTTTCATATACATGTAATTTGTTATGAACATTTTGACATATTGGCGCATAGTCATGCGGTGCCGTTAAGGATTGACACTGACAGATTCTGAACTGCGGTAGGCCTGCAAGGATGGAATTGCTATAGTCTAGGTACATCAGGATCAACTAATGGATGAGGATAACTGCCAATGAGTAACAGATTGTGCTGTATGACCAATACATGATGCAGCTGAGTAGCAATTCCTGCAGCAGGAGTTTATATGATCAGTAGTGGATTATAAATAATTAACTGAAGATATCCTGTACACAATTATTAATAATCTAGATAGTTTGAGGAATGAACATTAATCTATCCACATGCCGAAATTTGTTGTCACAGTATTAGTTACTTAACTTGCCTTTATGTTTAAACTAGTTCAGAAAACCAAATGTTGGCATTGTCTGCAGGGCATGTACATGGTAATCACTGAACACCCACCTTCATCAATCCACCCTCAAATAGACTGACTACGTTGACACACCACCTTTCCTACTTTCTCTCTGCTATAGTAAATTTAATTATCCGATTTATCCATGAATTGATAAAATTTTGCATTGGCTTAACAGCAACAAGCCATACGGTTCTATCTATCAGTGGTGCACCAAAACTAAGCCATAATGAGGTCAACATCCAGAATCATCCACTGAGACAGAGAGACAAACATAACGCTCTAGTTCAGCTCAACCCCATTGCCTTCAATGGAAGTAAATGTTTGTTATTACCAACTTGTGAATTGCCTTTTAGGAACTCACCTAAACTGTCCAAAGTTCTCTCAAGAACAATTTGAAACCACTTTGTAGTAAGGTGATAATTCCACTGCGACCACACAGTTCTCAGTCGCTTAATTAACCGAAATGACTCTCGTTTCCAGATTCTCTTCACCAGTTTTCCACCTCTGACTGTCTTCACAACTGATTTCATGAGGATGTAATCCAGTACTTCTACCGGGATGTCCTGCAGCTAAAACAATCAAAATCAATTCTAACTGCTCACACTAACACTTTTACATAAAACCAAACCTGTACTTAACTTGCCTAACTTTAGTAGTCCTATAAAACATTCAGTTGTTATTAATTAGCTACTTCAATAGTGCTGGTGTATAATGCTCAATGCGTCTACCGATGATGCACCCAAACCAAGTAATAATCAGGTCAACATCCAGAAGAACAGTCCATTGAGACAGACAGTCTATGGTGGATAAGCAATTGATATTCATTGGCTTCCTGTGGCGTCTAGGATCAGATTTAAGGTCTTGCTCTTAGTAACTAAGTCCCAGCAGGGTCTAGCGCCTAAATATCTAGAGCTGTAATTTGATGTGTAAACCACTCTCTGCCCGCTCATCGCGTCCTCTTCGTTCCTCGATCGCGGACTTCCTTGACCCAGCATCGGGCTTTCGCTGTAGTGGGTCCGACGGTCCGTCACTATGGAATGACCTTCCCCCTGCAGTCCGTAGTAGGATTCTAGAGGGGATCACACCTGCTTCTCTTCGCTGCCTAAAGACTTACTTGTTTACGGGCCTGTCACGTTGAGAGCGCTTCTGTATAGCCCAGCTGCGATAAGCGCTTTATAAATGTTCAGATAAGATAAGATAAACAGATAAGTTTTGAGTTGAGAATGAAATGACACCAGTGACTGAGCAGATACAGGCAGAGAATTCAACATTTTAAGTCCTGCATCCAAAAAAGCTTTTCACCAAGCACAATTCCAGCTTTAAGTATGACCAGAGAAAGGCAATCAGATGTCCTTGTTGAATAGCTATAAGACCAAGGAATGAGAACTGATTTTAAATACTGTGGTTGGCCATAGTCCAATGTTTTATAAACCAATCAATTTGAAATAGATTCTTTGCTTAAGAGGAAGCCAGTGCAAAGATTTAAGTAAGTACGTAATGTTTGCCACATTCAGGAAAGAAAATGAACATGAATTTATCAAAACTCAGATAAATTCAGTGGCAGGCTGCCAGTAAAGCCGCACAGGAATCAATACAAATAATATCGTAAAACAGATAATACACTCAGTCATTTTACAAAATGGGATGAGAAGAGAATGAAGATTATATAGGCAAATAATGAAACTTAAATACCCTTATAGAATTAGTTAGATACACAGGGAAGCTATCATATCTAACTTTACAGATTCATATCTCAGGCTAGCAAGGTCCATATGTATGGGGATCTTAAATAGTGTGGCACCCATTCAAACAGAAAGCCGCGGTGAAGGATCTCACCCGATCAATTCATTGAAATTGAGCAGGTGGAGGCCACATGGCTGCTATAGAAAAATTGTGCATTTACATTTAATCTTTAACAAGCATTTGAATGTTTGGAGAGATGCTTTATTTCTATTTTGATGAGGTAATTCATGCCACCAATTTTCCAACAGTAACATAATAAAGGAAAATGGAATGCGTTGCTTCATTGGTTAGAAATTTGGACCATAGACATGAGGACATCAGAAGATTGGTGCTTTATGATTTACATATCAAAGGACTAATTGACCCAATTGGCCAAACCAGCCTTGCCTCTACTCTAGAGTTTGCAGGGTGTCAGTTCACACCAGTTCCCTTGCAAAGCAGCACTTCGGCTTAAATGTGTGCATACTTTGAGTGTTCAAAGTGACAATGTAAATGTTTCATAAATGAAACCTCTAAGTATAGTATATAAGTAGATTTCTCGCCATTTCATGTAAAAGTCAGTAGGGTCACAAGAATTGAGTGCTAGGTCAAGAAGATTGATCATAGGCATACTATACAGCTACCGAACATTGAAGATGTTAAGACTATCACATAAGTTTTCAATATGTTGTGTTGGCCTAAACTCAGTATGACATTGTTGTTCAGTCCTTTACATCTAGAAACTCTTCATTACACTGCATTTAGACAATTTCTTAGTGCATTTGCAGTGTATTTAGTTATATTAACTGGCACTTTATAAATCTCTATATAATAATTAATAATAATAATTGTTGATCACCATGTCTTGATTTGTACGCAGCATGAGAATATTCAATATGCCCCATGCGAACTTAACCTACCCTGTCTAAATCAAACACTTCAATTCAGGGTTTAGCCAAAATTTGTAAATTTAAAAGTCAAATCTTCAATAGAAGTTTTTAACTGATGCACTATAAAACCGCTGACAGCCAGGGCTCCACTCAGAACCTTGCTGGAGAGCTTAACAACTAGGTCAAAATGCCCTAGGTACCATGCTAAAAAAAAAAATGTGTCCCAGCCATGACAAAAGAATTCAAGAAGTCAGTTAACCTTCACAGCAAACCTCTGTTTTTTTAACTTTGCAAACTAACTTTTACGACCAAATTTCAACAGAAATTTGCTACAATATGCTTTAACAACTTTGGCACACTGGACCATTTACGGAGCTCACTAGTAATCACTAGGTCAAAGTCAATCACTCCAATCTTGACTGAAAAATTCAGGCTGATGCAGTCATTTTAACCCCAAGGCAAACCCTATTTTATGTACCAGTTGCCTTTTAAAAATTAGCACTGGTAAAGGAATGGAATTATGTCAAGCCAATGCTTTAATCCAGACTCTTTATCTGTACCTTTGAACCTAATGTGATTTAATCCACAGTCTATATTTCATAAATCCAACCTAACTGGGTAAATTAATTTTAGGGCAATCTGTTATAACTTATTTAAGCTAAGATAGGATATTAATGTTTACAAAACACTAGAATTTTGTTCCTTATTTATGTAAATGCTTTCAGCTTCAAGGGAGCTTTGCCCAGGGACTCCATTTGACCACACTCTGGATTCATGTAAAGTGTGAAGGCATCACATGCCCCTAAAGAAACTATTCAAAAACACAGTCCTGAAATTGAAAGATCATTTAGCTGAAACATAAGGACAACCACATCAATACAGTTCTTTAGCCTGCAAACTTGCAAGATATAAGTACGACACAACAGAACTCACCGTCGTTGTGCTAACTCGAGTAACATTTTCACCTGATTCAGCCATGATACCGTGCTACAAGAAAACATGAGTAACTATTTATTGATTGGATAATTATCTAATGGTACAATATACCACATGTGTAAGGATCATGCTTTACTGGTATGGTCAACACATGATGCTATAGAGGGTCTACATAAACACCCCAAATTTAAACAAAGGGGAAGCAAAACTGCTGTGGAAAGCAATGGCATTAAACACTGAATTGTAATAGCAATATACCGGAAAAGGCATGGGCATCTCTTGTGTCATTAGTTATACAATAGAAGAAGAAGAAGAGCAGTCCCTTAAGCTAGCCCTGAGGCAGCTATGGGTATGAAGTGTTAGCGACTTCATTTTCTTAGCCTCGGCATATGAGGGCGGGTGGCCAGTCCTCTCCCTCGCCGTCTCATCTTCCCACTGACAGTGTACGGTCAGTGTACTCATCATAGCTGAGTTGGCTAGGGGGTGCAAGTGGAACAGAAATCTTGAACCCAATTTCTGCCCTGGTGGGGATTTGAACCCCCGACCTCTCGATTGACAGTCCAGCGCGCTAACCACTAGACTACCGAGCACCCCCAGTTATACAATAGAGATAGCACCCAAATCTGCAATGAAAAGCATAGGCGTAATTTTGTGGGGTTATACAATAGAGATAGCACCCAAATCTGCAATGAAAAGCATAGGCGTAATTTTGTGGGGTTTTGAGGGGTACCTTTACCCCACTATTTGGACTGGGGGCACAGTACCCTCCACTTTTTGAACAATGCCAATCAATATTTTATTATTGTGCCTTCCCAGAGATCGCAGTCTCTGTCTTGCTTCATGTCTGTAAGAAATTGGTACCCTTACTTTTTACACCAAAGTTACGCCCCTGATGAAAACTATGCAAGTACTATTAATTGGGTCGAGAGTCTCAATGATGACAGAACAAAATAATGATAGTATAGTACAACTGTGTTGTATTTTGTGCACTTTCTATCTGCTGCCAAGTTGGCTTTGCTGGCATCCATAGTCCCAAGAGATTGGCAGGTATGACACAGACAGTGTTTTTTCAGTGGCATCCCATATCAAGGCATGGTCTGTCTTCCAAGCCTTTCCATGTTATTGTCATTACTATCTCTGTAATTATTATTATTATTACTATTATTGTTATTATCATGATCACCATCATGGCCAACATGATGATGCCCATCATCATCATCGTCGTTGTTGTTGTCTTCATCATCATCATCACATATTACTACTGTTGCTGTCACTTCCACTGTTAATTCTTCCATTGGCTCTGTTATTATGTACATTTGATTGTGCCTTTCATGTAACCTCATGCACATTTCTTAAAACTAAATCAAAATTCACTGGTAAGTGTCTTTGAATTTTTAATAATTTCTTGAAACTACTGACTCAAATAGCGAATATGAAACACAACCGAGAAATATACTTACAATGCAAAATATTACTAATTTCTAAAACTTACTAATTCTTATACATTAGAAACTTACTGTACTCAGTTCACAGTACTAAACACATTTACGTACCAACTGAATCTAGTGATCGCTAAACTTTCCACGAATTGTGCAATTTCAAGGAGGGATCACGTGCGTTCTTCCACTCAATAGCAGCGATTGCATAACGTAGTGACCGCGATTGCATAACCGTGTTGGTTACCAACAGTTTAACGAAATCTTCTGGAATCAAAAGCCGTTGACGTCATCAGAAAAATTCTTCTGAACAGTTCTAATCGTGCGTATGGTTTAATGCAGCCTACTAAACTATCGATGACTACAAGAACCTATGATATACACTTAAAATAAATTTATTTCTGTCAGTTGATAGATGTGCTAAGGCTTACGCAAAGCCATGTGCAGAAGAATGATCGGCGCCAACCTCTGTGGTCAAAGAATCTATTATGTGTGTATTATAAGCCCTTGTCATCTAAGAATAGGTAGTGCTTGTCTCTATCTGTAACTCCGCCCCTACACTAGGCCTACCTGTGAGAGAGCCGGCCGCAGCCTCGAGAAAGGAGGACGACAGCCCTAATCGTCTCCTATGACACAGTATCGTCAAATAGGGTACATTTACTAATAGGCGCAGCTCGGTCGTCTGCCCGTGCAAAATCATGTAATCAATGGTACACGGCCTGCCATCTACCGACGAAGGGGTTAGAAAGAAGCGTACACTACGATGGCGTCTAATCACAAGGGTTGCGCTGTTGTTTACTGTAACAATACGTACTACAACGTGAAAGGAAAGAAGAAATTAAGTTTTTTCGGATTTCCGAAGGATTCTGAGAGGTACGAACTATAACTTTTTTCAAATCAACGTGAGGTGTCTATGTGAGTCGGCGACAGATTCGTTGATCGACCGGTTTCATATCACTTGCCATTAGAGCCGATTAGCCTATCTTAACATCTCGGTAATATTCGCCGTTTTCACACCAATCAAGCAATAATTTTTTTATTGATCCCACAAAATTTAACAAACTGAATTTTATATACATGTTTGCATAAGCGCCTCTTTACGTACGAATTGTACAGGTTGAGTACGACTACTGAATTAAACAGGCAGACCCATGAAGGACCTGTGTCCTGCTTAAATAGAGTCGCAAATTAGTGCAGGTTGAATTTGGATGGGCCAGGATGGCGATCGATCTTTAAAATATGACACTATTCTATTATTCTATACAGATGGAAAACAAGTAAACCGAAGCATTGTTTTGCATATGACATGGTATGGTATGGCATCTAGGAATTTATAAAGCGCCTCTCACAGTGCAAACTATTCAGAGGCACCCTCAGTGTGTGAGCCTCGTGGAATCAGAAAAGACTTTAGATTATGAAGAACAGACACAGACAGACAGACAGACAGAGAGCCGAGCAAGTAGGTTTTAAGGAATGGTAAGCATAAAGTTCTTGTCGAAATATGAGCATCAGCCCAAATTTTATGAAGGTTCCATCATCAACAACAACCACATGATGACCAAAAGAACACCAGGTCGCACAATGTTGATGCGACAATACATTCATGAAAAGAATAACAAGAACATGTTAGACAATCGATAGGCGATATATCTTGGGATTAAACTCAATGTAATTATTTATGGGTGTGGTTTCAAATGTTGTTAGTGAAGCAAAAATGTTGTGTTTATTTGCATTCTGGATGTGAATCTCATTTTGCATTTTAGATCAAAACAGTGGGTTGTCAACTGTCGCACAGCAAACCTCGACAAAAAGACAACCGCTGAGCTGAATAGTAATTATATGGTCTGTGGCGAACACTTTGAAGATCGGATGTTTATGAACGTCACAAACAGAAATTCACTAGTCCATAATGCTGTGCCTACAATTTTCAACTTCCCACAGTCATCAACAGCAGAACTTCCAAAGAAAAGGAAACCACCAACAGAACGAGACAGCATTTCAAAAAAGGTGAAAGCAATCGATGATTGTGCACAAGTTGACAATGCGTTAGTTTTTGCATCGTCGTCAGTGATTGTGAGAACATCAGAATCCATCGAATCACCTGCTCTAAAATCTCCAGAACTGACACCACAAAAGGCAGCATTAATTAGTAAGTTGGAATACACAAAGGCAAGTTTAAACCGTGCTCGCGTGGCTTTGCATCGTGTTCGCAGACAGAACGAAAATCCAAGGTTATCCTCTTCTAAACTGCTTGACACAAATGTACATGAAAGCAAACAGCCGACCTGCACCTGTTCATTATGTGACGACTTTAACTGCCTACCAGAGAGTCAGAGACAGTTTTTTCAGAGTCAAATTCGTGCATGTAAATGCTCAAAGTTTGGAATGAGGTTTACTGTGCAGGACAAACTGCTAGCACTTGGCTTATATTACAAGAGTCCATCAGCCTATCGTTTTATGAGCACCAGTTTTCACTTACCATCAGAACGCACTCTGCAGTCTTTCATTGGCAAGTTTAACAGTGGCTGTGGTTTTAAAACTGATTATTTTGAAGCCTTGCAAAAGCGCATCGAGTCAATGACACCTTCTGAAAGATACTGCATTCTTACGTTTGATGGCATGGCACTGAAAAGTAAATTGCAGTATTTTGAGTCCAGTGATACAGTCTCAGGGTTTGAAGATTTGAGTGATTTTGGGGGAAAGAATTCAGAGATTGCAAGACAGGCAGTGCAGTTTATGGTTCGTGGAATTTCAACCAGATGGAAACAGCCAGTGGGACATTTTTTTGGAGCACATACTATACAGGCAGCAACGCTGAAGGAAATGATCTCTAAGATTGTGTCATTACTGGAGGACATTGGCCTGCGAGTAGTGGCTTTAGTGTGTGACCAAGAACCATCACATCAAGTCTTGTACAAGCTTCTTGGTGTTTCTGTGACTCAACCTTGGTTGTGGGCAAAACCTGGCTCCAAAGTTTATGCACTGTATGATGTTCCTCATCTGATAAAGAATCTGAGAAATAATCTCCTGAACTATGACATCACGACCGAGTCAGGTGACATCATTGCATCTTTTGGTGTGATTCGTAAGATGTATGAAATGGAGAAGGGCAGTTGCCTACGTTTATGTCCAAAATTGACAGATGGTCATATTAATTTGAAGCCATTCAAGAAGATGAAAGTCAGCCTGGCCACACAGGTTCTGAGTCACAGTGTTGCTACAGGTATAAGAACATACGTCAGCTTCAAGAATTTAAACGATTCTGCACTGTCAACGGCTAGTTTTGTTGAGAGAATTGACCAGATTTTTGATGTATTAAACTCGAGAGTCGTCAAAGTAAATCATAAGTGGAAGAAACCATTGACTGCTAAATCCATATATCAGTTTCATTTGCTGGATACAGCTTGCGAATGGATTGCATCATGGAGGTTTCGGCACGTCACAAAGAACACCATGAAGTCAACATTGCCTTTTCAGCAAGGTCTGCTGCTTACCATTACAGCTATTCGACAGATTGCTCATGATCTCTTGAATGAGCGTGGATTTAAGTTCCTGTTGACTTCACGATTTAACCAAGACATTGTGGAGAATTGGTTTTCGTGCATCAGACAGAAAGGACTGAACAATGATTCACGTACCACATGGGAATACGAGTCAGCTGGAAGAGCTGTATCAGTGAATTGGATGCTGGCCGTTACCAATAAATCTTCAAACTGTGAAGTTGATTTTGATTATTTTGTTGGTGTTATGTCAGAATTCAAGAGCCAGCAAACTAGCACAGGTAACTCCAGTATGATGGTAAAATCATCTCCAGATTTGATAGCAGAAGGACCATTGACAGATAGGCCTGGAACATTTTCTGACGTGAGTGTAATACCATCTGCTAGTGAAGAACCTCAGCCATCGTCATCCCATGCTACAAATTCTCAAGTTGTAACGGAAGAGTCGACTGCGCTGATGGATGACTTTTTCACCGCACTCACTGACTGGCCACTGATGTTCCAGCTGAATCCTACAGATGACAGTTTAGTGTCTTACCTGGCTGGATATGCAATGATGAAAGGCTACAAGCAACTTGACTGTCAGAATTGTTCGAGATCCTATGAAATATCAGTTGCACGATCTCGGGATGAACTACGTACATCGAGGGAACCACGTCTTGCATTCATACAGCATAAAGTGTTTGACTGGGCCAAGCATGGACTGCTGACACCTTCACAAGAACTCTATGAACTTACTGCAAACCTTGAGAAGGTGGTACAGGTGAACATTGAATCATTGATTTCTGGACAAAATGTTATACACAACTTGAAACAATGTGTTTTGGCTTGTGTTGATGTTGGGAGTTACCACATTGATTCGGTTTGCGAACAGCATCAGACACAGCAACGAGAATATCTGCTGAATTTGTTGCTTCGTGTCCGTATTCATCATTTCATCCGAATCCGAAACCGTGAACTGCAGCAGATTGATCGCACTCGTAAACTTAAGTGCAATCGTAAAGCTAAGAAAGTAATGAACTGCTGACTTTTATATGATTGTCTGGAATAGTTTTGAAGTTGATGACCATTAGGCAGGGTGGTATTCTTTCTCCATCTTTTGTATACATATTTATATATATATTTATATATATATACTCTGTAAACCTCATAATTTTATACTGTTATTTGCCTCAAATGATTGCTACATGTGTTAAGAAAGGTGCAGAACTTGATGTAATGATGAATGTGTTAAGAAAGGTGCAGAACTTGTGATAATATTTAATGCCAACAAATCTAGGTTATTCTGTGTTGGTCCTTCTTGTAATTACCAATACTATATTCTGGTCCTTGGATCACACCCTACTGATTGGGTGAAGGATTTGAAATAGCTTGGGTTATACTTTATATCCTGTAAAAAGTTTAAAATTGGTGTGTCTGTTGCAATTATACAATATACATGTTTATGCTTATGCGAGATTGCTAGAATCTTTTGTCGTACCTCTGAACTTATTCCAATTTAACGTACCACCAGCCAAGATGGTATTAGTATATGACAACTTTACATTAGATCATGAATTGATCATCTGATATCTGCCAGTTTTGCATCTGTCAGTGCTTAATTTCTTGTTTTGTGGTTTCTACCTTCGTGGTGAATATAAATGTAGTCCCTATATGTATTGACCTGTGGAATGTTCCACAGTTAGTTTAGTTTTTGACTTTGACTTTGACTTTGAATGTTACACAGTTCATTAACTCATTAATGATACTGATCAGTTGTTGTTGTCATGACTATTTCCTAACCCTGTTTTGTTCATTGTGTATTAAATATCTCCCAGAATGACATGTAGTCTTCTCTGTCTCTGAGAAGAAGAAGAAGAGGATGAGGATGAATAGAAGGAGGTGGAACAGAACAAGGAGGAAGGGAAATAGGGACAAGAGCAGGTGGACAAGAATATGAATTGGAGGAAGGGGAGCAGAAACAATAGGAGGGTAGTGCACAAAGATGGGAATAGGAAGAAGAGAAAGGAGGAAGCCAAGAAGTGCGTGAGGAGAGGAATAGGAAAAAGAGGAAGGAGGAGGAGGCCAAGAAGTGCACAAAGATGGGAATAGGAAGAAGAGGAAGGAGGAGGCCAAGAAGTGCACAAAGATGGGAATAGGAAGAAGAGGAAGGAGGAGGCCAAGAAGTGCTTGAGGAGAGGAATAGGAAGAAGAGGAATAGGATAGGAGGAATAGGAGGAGAAGAGGAAGGAGGAGGCCAAGAAGTACAGGAGGAGGGGAGTAGGAGATAGAGAAGTGCATGAGGGGAATAAGAGGCCAAGGAACATAAGGAGGGGAATAGGAGGTGAGGAATAGGAAGGAGAGGAAGGAGGAGACCAAGAAGTGCTTGAGGAGAGGAATAGGAAGAAGAGGAATAGGAGGGGAAGAGGAAGGAGGAGGAGGCCAAGAAGTGCAGGAGGAGGGGAGTAGGAGATAGAGAAGTGCATGAGGAGGGGAATAAGAGGCCAAGGAACATAAGGAGGGGAATAGGAGGTGAGGAAGAGGAAGGAGGAGACCAAGAAGTGCTTGAGGAGAGGAATAGGAAGAAGAGGAATAGGATAGGAGGAGAAGAGGAAGGAGGAGGCCAAGAAGTACAGGAGGAGGGGAGTAGGAGATAGAGAAGTGCATGAGGGGAATAAGAGGCCAAGGAACATAAGGAGGGGAATAGGAGGTGAGGAAGAGGAAGGAGAGGAAGGAGGAGACCAAGAAGTGCTTGAGGAGAGGAATAGGAAGAAGTAGAATAGGAGGAGAAGAGGTAGAAGAGGAATAGGAGGAGGAGAAGAAGGGGAGGAGGCCAAGAAGTGCAGGAGGAGGGGAATAGGAAGCAAAGAAGTGCATGAGGAGAGGAATAGGAAGAAGAGGAATAGGAGGGGAAGACGAAGGAGGAGGAGGCCAAAGAGTGCAGGAGGAGGGGAATAGGAGGTAGGATATTGAAGAAGAGGAATACGAGGAGAAGAGGAAGGAAGCCAGGAAGTGCAAGAGGAGGGTAATAGGAGGCCAAGAAGTCCATGATGAGAGGAACAGGAGGTGGGAAATAGGAAGAGGAGGAAGAGGAATGCATGAGGAGGGGGATAGGAAAAAGGGAGGAGGCCGAGCAGGAGGCAGAGAACGAGAAAACTGGCTTAAACTATGTTTGAAGGAGCTATACTAACACAAACAGTGTATCGGCGGCATCAGTAATGCTATCCACGCGTGTTTTCTCTCCCCTGAGCGGCCAGGTGGCGCTTTTTGACCTAATTACACAAAAAGGGGAGGAGCTTCGCATCTGTCAATAATTTAATATCTGTGGTATCGTTAAGCAGCAAGCAACCTTGCCGTGTGGTCAAAGAATCTATGTTTAGAGGAATAGAAACTCGTACAGAGTTGTATATACGGTTGCATCCTTTCCCACAGATGTCGCCCAATTCAATTTTTACACCATATATTAATTATGTTGTTTTATTCTCCACAGGTAATTTTTTGCACAGCAAACATAATTATATGTCGAGTTTTCTTCATAAATATAATAAACTTCAACGCATTTGTAACATAAAAACACAACACCTTCCTGTCCGCCAGAAGACTGCGTTCAAACTAGTAATCCGATATTAAATAGGATTTTCCAGTCATATGTAATATTGGTTCATGCCGTGTAGTAGTCCAGGGTTGGGTTGGTGTGGATTCCACTAAAAAAAAATTTTTCGGATTATAATACTGCAGATTAGAGTTGATCACAAGAATAGGTATTGATGAGATCCATGCCCTGAAACTAAACGGGCGGAAAATAAATGATCGGAAATATGTGGCCATGAGACTGAGGCTCGTGGTACAGTTATCGATTTTGTAAAAAAAAAAACAATTAGACCACAAAGTCTATACTTCTCGTCACAATCAAATGAATAAAATGTTTGGTTTGCAGTGCTTGCGTCGTACGTTGGATAAAACGAAAAACTGTTGTCACGTGTTGTCTAATGGCAGATATTGTGGGGTAAGAAACCTTTATCAGTAAGATGCTTTTTGATGTTTAATTAGTAAAACTTTTTAATTTCGGTAAACGTACGCTTTAGCGTATTTGATTATTGGCAGGATTTCGAAAAAATGAATAGCGTAAATAATTATTTCATCCACCTTCCAGCTTCTAGTTTAGTTTAATATTACACGTTTTAATCGTTCATCCATCCAGCTTCCAGTTTTATCTCATTTTCATCGCATATCCAGCTTCTATTTCAAGTTTTACTATGATATGTTTTCATCGCTCATCCACGGCAATGATATCGGCGTTAAACGATATAGTTTCACCGCAATTCCAAAATCTTCTAGTTTCCGTTTTATTATGTAATATTTTCATCATTTATCCAGCTTCTAGTTTCAATAATATTTTCATCAATCATCCAACTTCTAGTTTGAGTTATATTTTCATCAGTCATCACAATTGCTGATAACTATCCACTATAAGAGTGTACATATAATTAACGCACCTAACCTTGAGGATTAGCTTCTTCGCACATCCAGCTTCTCGTTTGATCTCCATTTTCATCGCTTAGCCAGCTTCCAGTTTGACTTATATTTTCATCGCTCATCCAGCTTCCAGTTTGATTTCTATTTTCATCGCTCATACAGCTTCCAATAATTAAATACGCTAAAGCGAACGTGGACATTTCGTCCAATAATTAAATACGCTAAAACGTACGTTTACCTTAATTTCTTTTCAAATCTCTCACTCAGTCTGTTTGCCTTTAACAAAATGACGGATTTCCTTTAGAGTACCCTGGGCTTCACCGCTTCAGTTTAGCTTCTCTTAAAAATTCAGATTATTTGATTTTTAATTTTTCCATTGCTATGATGCTTTTAATATAGTCTCTTTCATATTATGTTTCAACTCATAAAATTGTTACTCTCTTTTTTCCAAAGTTTATTATCTTTTTACTTCTATATTTTATATTGTCTCGCCACTTGTTCACCAAAGTGCAGTTTGCTTTGGTTTTTTAATTAAAGAATAATAATAATAATAATAATAATAATAACAATAATAATATATGGATGGCAAAAAACCGGACGGCATTTTACCCTCGTCCCATGGAGGGCGGGTCGGAGTCTGGTGTGGGACGCCACGGTTGTGGACACGCTCGCGGCATCTTACTTACCCGCTACATCCATTCAAGCCGGAGCGGCTGCCGAGCTAGCTGACAGCAGAAAGAACACAAAATACAATGCGCTCCTTCATACTCATGTCTTCGCTCCGCTGGCCATGGAAACATTAGGTCCTATGAGATATAGCCGCTCCAGATCCATCACACTTGTCTAAGACCCTGAGGGAACTAAGTACTATAATAATAATAATGATAATGATAATGATAATAATAATAATAATAATAATAATAATAATAATAATAATAATAATAATAATAATAATAATAATAATGAATTCCTTCATTATTCGCCATGACCAACCAACCATCAACAAAACAAATGACATAAAATATAATGTTACTGTTCAGTCTTCGAAAACATTTACTACTGATTTTGTAGTCAGTGTGTTTGGGTAGTTAAGTAGATCTGGTAATCTGAAAGAAATGGTGGCTTGTAGTGAGTCCGGCCCGAATCCCTGAAACCCGAATCCCCAAAAATGCTGAAAATACACAAAAGCCCAATCTCCTGAAAACAGTTTGTTAGAAAGCGGCCGAACTCTCGAAAACTATACAAAGTTAATTTGTAAACTCTTGTACATGACATAGACCTAGCGTGGCCTTGATGTATCTTGATATATTATAGAATATAGATATAATATAGAAAATCGATTTGGGGGATCCGGGCGATTTTCGTTTTGGGGATTCGGGCTGATCCCCTTGTAGTCACCCTACTTATTAGCAATATGGCCACATAAATAGTGTCGCAAGCTACTGTAAAGACTTTTAAGTAATTAATCAAGAAGGTTTTCAGATTTCTTTCCAATTAAAAAATGGGTAAGTTTCTGTGATGCATGTAAGAGTGCGTGAGAAAAACTGTCACAAAATGTGTTTCACCATACAAACTCCTGCAGATATGTTGGAAACAATTCACAGCTTTGTTCATTCAAAACATTTATATAGTATGGATTGACCGGAAACCGTTTCGGATACTCGGTTCGGCCGGAAATCCCGTTTCCGGAAGTATTCGCCTCGGCAAATATTGTAGACGCAAATAGTTGCAAAAAATTTGTTTCTTTCAGAATTTATTTAATAAACTTACGTATATAAAATTATTAATGTTCAGCCTTAAAACAATTAAACATCCATTGAATTCAATTCCATTTTCTTGAAATGTATTAACTATTAACTGATCCGAAAATGGCGTCGCATATTGTAGCACAAATTTGTAATTGTTTCGGCTCATAATATCAGCCTTGAGAAGTTGAGCTAAGAGCTTCATCATCATGCTTCATCAAGCATATTCATTTTGACGAGGATTGAGGAAAGCTACAACAACATGAAAATTTGAAAATGTGAAGCTTCGCATATGGAACAAATGGTACCGGTTCGTTTCCGGTTCGTTTCCGGCAAATAGTTCATCCAAATACTCGGTTCCGGTTTCCGGTGGAAAATCTCTTTCCGGTCAATCCCTATTATATAGTGTCTCTCCAAGATAACTACTTGGAATCATACTCCAGCCTAACCTCAGTGGAAAAAACTGGTGCAAATTGTCCTCAATTTCTTTTGGCATGCGTCATTCTTGTTTTGTGTGTGTAGCTCTGTAATTCGAATCTACAAAATTGTTTGATGCAAAACAGCAGAATGCATGATGATGCCACCTTCTCAGTTCTCCAGATTGGAAGAAGCGTTCCATCCATTTTATATGATATGAGTTCCCAGAATAATCTTAATGGCACTGCACATGTTGGAGAACCACTCGTGGATAAATTCCTTATGACATTCCTTCCAATTGCTTGCAGCACTCAAAATCTTCTTGCAGTCTGGAGTGACCATGTTATCTGCAAGTGGGGTAACCAGAAGTAACCCTTTCTTGAGGATTACCCTGGTTTTGCTGGCCGGCCAGACTGACGGCAAGAAATAATGGATTGTTGTCTAGTTTACCATGCAGATAAGATTTGGCCAGAAGTTCTTTTTAATTCATATTTCAGTTCATGGTTTATTATTTGAGGCGTTTTTGACTATTATTTCGATGGGGACAAGTAGCTTCAAATGATTCCATCAACAAAGTCAAGAAAACTTCTTCTTGTAGTGCCAGCACTGCCCAGCAGTGTTGCCCGAAGCATTCAGTGACTTCATTTGAGTTTAAATGACAGCTTAATAATGTGCTTTGTACAAAGTCATGCTGTTAATCACTGAAAGTCGAACAATGTTTACATTTGCAAGCATTTAAATGTCAAACCTTAGCGAATCTTATTCAGGTTCATGATAGATTAAAGCAAATCATTTGCTGATTTGTGAACTGGTTCTTTTAGCTGTCCTTGATTAAGTTACTTGATTTGGCAGCAAATTGGCTAACTGAATTAACTAATAAATAAACTTTGCTACAGATGTCTTTATTTATTTGTAGAAATCATTTAGACTGCATCTTAGAGAAGATGCGAGACTGTTCCATGCTAGTCAACAGTGTCTCAGCAGTTCTGGCTTTCGACCAAGTTCCACTCTGCGCAGTTCAAAATCTCTTTTTGTAGCCATGTCGTTTGCCTTGCTCGGTGGATTATACTTTGTTTCTTTAGATCAACCCAGTAAGCGTATGATACGTGTAGCAACGGAAGGAGTTGGCAGGTTTCTCAGGTGAGCTAGGTTTTTGAGTTTGATAATATAGCAGAAATAAGCAAAGTTTAATGTTACTGGTGGTACTGTTCAGGCTTTTGAAACATTTTCTTTTAACTGAGATTTATAGCATGTTACTGTTTTAACGTCGCCTGATTTTCTGGTCAGTGTTGTTTATTGCTTGACTGATGAGAACTGAATCTGGCCACTGAAACGGTTTAGGCATTTAGGGTAATGCTTTCTAGCATGCCTACTGATGCTGACCTCTCTGACCTCATAATATATATTGAATGCAATATGAATATAAATAGCATTGTGACTTGAAAGCAACCATTGGTTGGTTGGTTGGTTGGTTGGTTGGCTGGCTGGCTGGCTGGCTGGCTGGCTGGCTGGCTGGCTGGCTGGCTGGCTGGCTGGCTGGCTGGTTGGTTGGTTGGTTGGTTGGTTGGTTGGTTGGTTGGTTGGTTGGTTGGTTGGTTGGTTGGTTGGTTGGTTGGTTGGTTGGTTGGTTGGTTGGTTGGTTGGTTGGTTGGTTGGTTGGTTGGTTTATTTCTTGTATGTGATGATGTTTGGGTTTGAAAGGAGTTTTTGAATTGGTTAGATTAGTGGTTAGTTGCTAGTTAGGTCAACCGTTTCGAGTCTTTCAGTTTCACTGAATTTAATTTACACTAATGAATACATAGTGTGACAAATGGTCTCTTTTAGCAGTGAGCATATAACAAGCACAGATGGTGTTGAGGCTAAATTACTGTTGTTGTTCGTACACTTGGGCATTGTGTAAATATAGATAAATTAGTTGCTGTTTCCTGTTGTTTAGGTCGGTTAGAATTGGTGTCTTAATATCTCTTGATTACAAAATCTCACTTTGGGGAATTGATGAGGTTAGCATTTCAACGCATTTGTTTACAAAAGTGTAATTTTGCTAGGAATACACTATCATTACACATGTTTCGATTGTTTCGTCTTAGCTGAACGCTTGCTCAAAAAGCGAGGTATTCAGGTTTGATCCTCTCACCTGCTGAGTCAGATGTGTCATGGAGGCATGGCTGATTGAATATTAGATAATAAATAAGTAGACCTTGCTCATATTTTGTATTACCAGTTGCCACCTCTTATTTTGTTAGAACAAACTATTTTCCAATTTTAAGTTTCTGGTTTTTCCAGGACAGCCAGGAATGGAATGAGAAGGCAGCTCCAGTTCATAAGCGAGCAGCTGAGCACATCCTCGAGGGCTGTTTGAGGAATGGAGGGCTTTATATAAAGCTTGGACAGGGGCTGGTCTCGTTCAACCATCTGTTGCCTAAAGAATACCTTGAGACCTTAGAAGTTCTTCAAGACAAGGCGCTTGCAAGTAAAAAAGGAGAGGTCGGTTGTTAATTTAATTTGTATTTATTTATTGCACTTATTTTGTACACATGGTCAGTAAATCTAAAGGTTGTCCAGGGTCATTATATGGAGTCCACTTAGCATGCACAAAGCCACAATCATTGGCTTACAGACCCAGACGACTACTTATTTCTTTCATACGACTTCGATTGCCTTATTGAATTTATATTATTGTAGAAATGCATATAATTACCATATAGCTAAAGTAGCAGCTGTAAATGATAGAGATACAGAATGAGCTTTTCTTGGTAGTAGTATGCTGTAGTTGTGATTATAAATTTATATAGTGCTACTTAAAGAAAAACTAATTTGGATGCTCTCTGCGCTTGCCTATGTGATGTTAAATGTCATTTGGAGAAGAAATTTCACATAAGATGTTGTAGTGCTTGTTATTTGAAACTAAAGGTTGAGCAGTTGTTTGTGGAGGATTTTGGCATCACTCCAGCAGAAATGTTCAAGGAATTTGATAGCGAACCATTTGCCGCTGCTAGTCTTGCTCAGGTGCACAAGGCTGTCACACATGATGATCAAAAGGTTGCTGTGAAGGTAATGTCAAAGAAAATCTTTGCCTTCTCATGTTCTTCCATTTCAGGTGTTTAAAGTGGTTACCTTGGCAATATGGGTATCCAGTAGGGGTCCTCTACCTCTCCTCGACCTCTCTCTTTTGACGTGTCTCTCTCTTGACCTCTTTCTCGACCCTTTATTGTAACCTCTGTCTCAACAGGAACTTATACCATTTCAGCTGTGTACATAAGATCTTGGTTTTATCATAATTATAAGATTGTAAGCATTAAATTGGTGTTTAAATCCTAAACTTACATGTATTTGAAACTTTCTGCTTGCTTTCTTTCAAGCAGAATTTGATTTAACCCACTGCAACTTGCTTTATCCTGATGTTGAGTGCAATGGATTGACTGCTAAATTTTATAACAGAGAATTTTTCTGGTTTGTCTCCAGGTTCAGTACATTGACCTTCGAGATCGATTTGCTGGAGACATAAAGACCTTGGAAATGTTGTTGTCATTCATTGAATGGATGCACCCAAAGTTTGGGTTCCGTTGGGTCCTAGCGGTATGCTCAAAGATCGTCTTAGCTTTATTCAGCTTCACCAGTACAGTCTTCAGGCCATTTATGTGAAGACTGATTAATTTTTCTAGTATCGTATTTGGTTCTTCTAGACAAAAATGTCTACTTTGCTTTTTTTTAAAAGCTCTTTAGCACTGCTGTCTGGTTTTTCTAAATTCACTGAATGTGGATTGTGCAATTTGTTTTCTTTATCTGAAGGATTTGAAAGGTACGCTTGCTCAGGAACTTGATTTTGAAAATGAAGGTCAAAACGGTGAACGCTGTGCAAGAGAGTTGGAACAACTCAAGTACATACATGTACCACGAATTCATTGGGACAAAACAAGCAAGGTGAAAGGCGCTCATGTTTTTGGATGAATCAGACGTTAAAGTGATAATTTAAAAGTTCAATTAATTGTTACATATTTGTAAAGTACCCTTTGAAGTAGGGACCTGCGAATCACAAATTTTCAGTCGAATCGAATCTCGAATCGAATCGGGGGTAAAGGTTCGAATTCGAATCAAATCTCGAATCGAATCAGTTTGATATTCATAAAGCTTGATAGCACAGGCGTATAGGCCTACCACAGTATCAATAACTCTTCAGCAGTTTAAAATCAATTAAACTAAACATTAGGCTCATTAACAGAATTAAAAATAGGACAAATAATTTATGAGTTAAGTAAGTGTATTCTTTATTGTACCAATTGCATGATCGAATTTTTGCGTACATACATCTAAACGGAGTATAACTTTCTAATTATAAACCCTTCCTTGCCAGAGGGTTTTGCAGTCGTTGCGTTCCGTGTTGCACGCAGAAATTTAACAACCAATCCACAATCCGCAATAAACAATTTAAAGTAACTTTAAGAAAACTAGTTTGCAACAAAGTCATTATCATTTTTCAGAAAAATGATTAGAAAATTTTTCGAATCATGACTTCATTTTCGAATCGAATCGAATACCGCCATTCGATTCGTTTTCGAATCGAATATCGAAGCTTCGCAGGTCCCTACTTTGAAGCTTTGACACAAGAAAACCACGTCAGTGCGTGTCTTTGGAATAGTCTTCTCGTGAACATGTGTTCCATTCCTCGTCTTACGTTAAGACACTTAATTAGATTGTGTATACACAACCATACGAAGCTCAGATGTTCATATATGCAGAAATGAAATGCTTATTAAAATCTACTTGCTTGCAATTACTTTGGCAGGATAATGATTAAAGCATTTTCCAGTTTCTTAATTACATTCTTTGTTATGTTGTTCATCACGATATCAGTCGTGACAGGTATTTGCACAAAATAAACAGTAAGTTTTCCTTCGTTCTTCTGATATTTCGTTGATTCTTCTTACTATTGCAGTGTACTTTTTTCACAGAGGGTTTTGACAGCGGAATTCATAGACGGCTGCAAGATAAGTGACAAGGAATCTATTATTAAAATGGGTCTTACACTTCCAGATGTAAGTACCAGTGTGTTTTCTGTCTTTAAAAAATAACCTTATTTTTTATTTATATAGCTTCATTAGGAGACAGTCAGTAGTTGAAAACGGTGGTACATTAACATCTATGCACACCAGTTAACACCAAAGCAGAAGCATGAACCATATTACAACTAAGTAGTGTCAGTTGCAAACTTTTTGGACAACATACCACAGAGTGATGGGTTCAGAACAACATTGGTTTATATCAACTTCTATAATTAGCATTGCTTGATATTGTGAACAGCTGCTTGGTAGGTGTAACTGTACTGTGCCAATTTTCTGGGTTGAAGCACATTAAATTTTCTAGATATTGATGGCGATTAATAGAGCTTCTCTGAGGCAACTGCTTAAACATATGAATTATTTGGTTACGCTGGAATTCGGATTAAATGTTCGATATTTTGAATGTCTATTATTTTAGGCGGGCTACTTACATTTTGGATATTGCACAGCCTTTATTGATCTTTGATGTTTATGCTTTGACCGGTCTGATGATTCTTTGTGTTTAGGGTTGTCAGTCTGGTTTTAAGAAAACTGGTATATGCCAAATGTGTTAATGGTGTTTTAGGTTCACAAAAAGTTGGTTGAATGTTTTGCCTATCAGCTTTTTCATACTGGATTCGTACATGCAGATCCACATCCTGGAAATGGTTACTATTTTTGCTCAGTATTTTTAGTCTCCAATTGAAAGAATTAGATATTGATTATTATTAACGTTATTTTACCTGATTAACGTTATTTGTGCCGATATTTTAAAGAATAGATTGTTGAAATAGCAAACTGAGATAGTGGAAGAAAGTTTAAATTTTATTGAAAACTGTAAAAGTGAAATGTAGACTGGAGTACAGAGTTGCGTTATTGTCAACTTTATGATTACAAATAAGCAAATATTGATTGATTGATTGATTGTGTCGATGTGTGTTGTTTGTCTTTTATGGTGCACTGTGTGAATGTTTGCTTAAAGTTAAAAGTACAGTTTGTCTTGGCATTTATTGTGTTACTACTGCTTTATGCATTAGTATTTGTCCGAAAAGACAAGAACGGGAAAGCACAACTGGTTCTTCTTGATCATGGACTGTATGATTATCTGAGCGATAGAGATCGCGTTCGATTATGTCATCTGTACAAAGCTATTATACATCGTGATGAAGCCATGATGAAACATTACTCCTCACAACTGGGAGTTACAGGTAGAATAGAATATAATACAACTGTATTGATATTGTCCTTAAAGGTCACAAGTGCATGCATGACCAAACAATAGAGTATTCATCGAGCTCAGCTACTGTATGTGAAGGACTTGCTAGACATTGACTGCCTCAGTGGAGGGTTGAACACATACTATCCATGTTTTTTTATTTCTTCAGACTGATGACCTGATTACAGCTTGGTTTTGATGTATGCATCAGTTGGTGCCTTGTGCCAAAGACACTGGTGCAAAAGAAGTTACTAATTAAAATTTACAATTCCTCTATCGTATAAGAAATGGAATAAGATTTATTTTCAGCTTGTCTAAATCTGGAACTGATGCATTAAATGGTGCATGGGTGGTCTGCAGATTTTGAGTCCAGGGTTGAGGGATTTTTCTGTTGAAGTACCAACACTATAGCTATCCAAGCAATGGGATTTCAGTTTGTTGTGACGTTGCATGAACAGATTGTCAGTTTTACCAGTATATGACTTGCATGATTCACAATTCAAATCCAAAACACAGACGTGAAAGTGTTAGCATGTAGCTGTCGTATACCAAGGTTTTATTTTGTTGTTGTTCATTGCATTTGTTACGTGCTAAAGGTTAGTACATCCGTATCGGATGTATGAGACACATGTGTTTAGGATAATTTCACAAAGTCCACTGTACAGGATCAAACCCACAATCATCGGATTACTGACCCAGTGTGCCACCAAACGAACACCATAACTCATGGTGGTCTGTTTGCTATTTGCTTTGTCTATTGCCTATGATGATGTTGTTTGACAAACACAATTTCTAACTGTTTCGAATGCTCGTCTTTAGTTGTTCTACATTTGCATCTATGTACCGCCACAGATCTGCAATTTGTTTCTTATAGATTACATGATTTTCTGTGAAATCCTGCTTCAGCGACCTGTGATGCGCACCACAGTACATCTGCCAAGTCAAATGACTGCGAAGGACCTTGAATACATGCGAGTAATGGCCCAGCAGCATTTTGACAAGATCATGGCGGTGCTCAAGGAAATGCCTCGGCCGATGCTTCTCATTATTAGGTGCAGAAGCGCTCATTAAAATACATTTTAGTCAACATTTTATTTTTATCTAGGCTTATGCCTCCGGTAAAATAAGAGTAAAGCGCCCATGTGTGATATTAAATGTTGGGGAGGTACTCATTTCCTACTCTTTGCCATTTGAGTAAGCAGTGGATGAATTCTGTGGTTGTAGATCTTGTACCTGCAGGCTGTATGTAAATCGACTGATGTATTATAAGCTAACTGATGAATGTTGTGTTGATTGAGAGTTTTAATTGTAAATTACTGGTTGATGTTTTGATTGAGTTTTAATTGTGCATCGTTGACGGATTGTTGATTCATTAAGTGTCCTGTTGTATTTTGAGATCTAATTTAATGACATCAACTGATGGTTGCTTCAAGTGAAATTATAATCGAAAATCGAGTTACTTTGTGAAATTATCCTAAAAATGGTAATGCAGTTTTATGCTAACAACTCAAAATCTATGGCAACTGAAAGAATTTGATTTACTGAGTTGTTGAAATTGTATGTTTCTGTCGTCATGAGATTTACACCCGATTTACCTGCATTAACGTTCAGATCCTCATTTCGTTTCTGTTTAGAAATCTGAATACAATTCGTTCAATTGGGAAGAAACATAATCACCCTGTTGACCGTTTTACCATCATGGCTCGGTGGTAAGTTTCTCAAGATGCAACTGACTTCTATGAAACATTTTATTTTCCATGTTCTGGGGCATGAGTGGAAACACAATCTCCTCAAGATGAAAAGGAGTAGAGCAGTGTTTTAGTTGTTGGGGTTCCACCCCCTAGCTTTTCCTCTCCCTCTGAAACTGAAAAGATGTTGGGGTCGTCAGGAAACTAAAATATCATAAGTCAACAGTTGTTTCGTTTGCAACATATTAGCAACATTAGATTTGACCTGTGTTCATGTCACCTTGTCACCTTGTGCTGTCAACTCCTGGAGCTCTAGCGATCACCACGACACACATTCTCCATTGCTTCCTATTCGAAGTCAGGTCCCTTAGTGCTTCCAGATTCATGCCAGTTACATCGTGAATCTCATCCATCCATTTCTTCCTTGGTCGACCCCATCTTTTTTTCCCCTCACCACAAGCCAACATCATTTCCTTTTCTAACCCATCAGATCGCATAACATGACCAAAGAATCCAAGCTTCAATCTTGTCGCTTTTTGTTTTAATGACTCTTCATTCTCGACACCAATCTCCACTCGTATTGATTCGTTCGTCCTTTTCTCTGTCCATGATATTCTCAACATTTTTCTCCATATCCACATTTCACATGCGTTGACCTTTTTCTCCATGTTCTTTGTCATTGTCCACGACTCACAACCATACAGAACCGTTGGAAAGACTAGGGCTCTCACGAGCCTTTTTTTTGTATCTATGCTCACATGCTTGTCCTTCCATATCTTTTCCAGTCCAATCATTGCAGCTTTCCCAATCGCAATCCTTCGTTTTATTTCTGTATCACATTTTCCTTCTTTTTCAACCAATGATCCCAGGAAAGTGAAGCTTTCTACCACCTCTATTTCTTCTCCGTCAATCTCAAAAGTATCCCATTCTGCTGTTGTCATAACTTTTGTCTTCTTTATGTTGAAGTATAAGCCAGCTTTTTCACTTTCTCTCCTTACCCTTCTTATTAATTCTATCAGCTCATCTTTTCTTTTTGCCATTAGTGTTGTATAATCCGCATATCTAAGATTGTTCAATGTCCTTTGTATACTGTGTTCATGTACTTTGATAAAACTAATCGGCAAACATTTTCAACCCTCAGCTCTTTTTTGACAACTAAAACACTGGAGTTGAAGCAGATCTGGCTGCTGAGATCCCTCGAGAGGAGGCTTCATATCATGCACACTTGCCTTCTTTTCCTCTTTTCTACAGCTGCATTGAGGAATTTTACACACTTAAAATTAAACCCCAGTTCTTAATCAATTTGTGTTCAGTGTAGAATTGGTTGAGGAGTTTAAATCAAGGTCCAATTTGTGAATTTCAAGCTTGAGTCTCAAGCAGTATATAAATCTGCTTGATGATCTGATCTGACCCATAACTTGAGATGCTTTTAGTTTTACATAAATATCATTGTTAATTTTATTGCTAACCTGGTCTTATGTTTTTATTATGCAGTGCAATATCTGGCTCTTACAAAAGTGATCCTAATGCCAGTTATCGATTGTCTACCCTTCAAGGAGTGAAACTTATGTGGCAGGAACTTTTGCTGGATTGTTCTCTATGGTCAGTGTCACTTCTCTATGGTCAGGGTTAATCAGTGCCAGTTGTACTTTACTGTGAAAAGATTTCACTGGTATTGTGATGTGTTTGCCCTCTGACCTGCCTTGTGCATATAGCCTGGTATTGAACAGTCTTTCCTTTTACTGATTTTCACTGTTACAGCCATTGGTTCTTGTGAACAAGCTCTTCTAGTTTGATTGAATGCAAAGTTTACCAGTGATACTAGTGAACAACAGTACTATATATGTTGTTATTTGAACTCTCTGTTGCTTTAAAAATTCTTTTCCTTCGAAATGCTTCAATTTGAGTCTTACTGATCTGAAAACTTCTGTAATACCACTATTATAATTCACGATGTATTAAGAAGTGGTTTTGTTCAGTTGAAACCTCATTCAGTATTCATAAAAGTGTTAGACAGGTACTTGTAATGTCTAGATCAGTGTTTCCCAAAGTGGGTTCTGCGGAACCCTAGGGTTCCGTGAGGGGAAGACAAGGGTGCCATGAAGCAATTGGCTGTGTTGTTTCAATGTGTTGTTATATTATAAATCAGACTCCAAGGTGAAGACAAGGGCTACGTGGGAAAATTATTTTAAACAGTTTCTAGGATAACTTTAATCGATTAAACTGTACATACCTGGATCACTGGTTAAAAATATTGTGCCAGAATTTGCTTTGTTTAGGTAGGGGTTCCGTGAAAAAAAATTCTAGTCAAAAGGGTTCCGTAGCCTAAAAAGATTGGGAAGCACTGGTCTAGATCTATGTGGTAATATTTTATTTCTTACCATCACTGTCTTTAGCTGATGTACTGTACGAATGAGGTCATACAACAGCACTCTGTTGTTGTCGTAGGCAAGTGAGCACACTTTAGACCAGTACTTTGGAGAGAAGTCTAATGCCATTCTAAAATTAAGAAACTTTAATAAACTTGAAGGGAAATATGGACAAGTGAGCATGCTTAGATCATGACTCTGGTGAGTATTCTCACACCGTTCTACTTTTACATATTTTTCTGGAGTAGGACTATTGTCGTCTTGAGTTCAAATTAGAGCGCCTTATTTTTGTGTTTTGATTTGGTAGGTCTGAGAGATTAATTACATGGATCAGTGTCTTTTGTTTCCGTCTCTACCTGCGCGTTTTGGGCTGTTTCCGGGACATTCCCAACTGGAATGACATATCCCAGGTCATTCAGAAACATCAAGAAAGGTAGGTACTGATCACAGTGTTGTTATGTATGTTTGAATGTGCACATTTTACTCCAAGGTTTTATACAAGTCTCTGGTGAAGCTACTGACACTGGGAATCGCTTTCCGAAGTGCTAGATACTTAATCCGTTACAATTAAAACATGCAGAATGCGGCTTTACCTGAAAAATCTAGTCAGTGGTTTTCAACCTTTTTGTAGTGATGGAACCTTACACAAGCACTCATTTGCTCACGGAACTCTGTAGAGTCTGCGCGTTTAACCAAATTTTTTACGAAAATAAATGTCATTGTGACTTATAGAGCGATAGATGCAGTATAACATATAAAATGTAACAATATATTCACGTAATAATGGTAATTATTGTAACATAGAGTCGTGTCTAGCAAGAGTGACTGAAAGCTGTGCAGAATTTTGCTCATTGCCCATCCTTTTGTGAATTCTGTTGGTGTGTTTTTAAATTTTATATCGAACTGCAGCAGAACCCCTGGCCAATGCCCGCAGAACCCGGGGTGTATCCGAAACTCGATTCCTGAAACTCATGAAAATGCAGAATTTACTGAATTCCTAAAAACAGTTTTGTCTATCAAGCATTCGAATCTTGAAAACTAATGTGGACTAATTGGTCCATGTCGTGAATAGTATACTAAAAATATCTCTAAAAGATAGATTTGTGCAAATAATTTTGTTTAAATGTACAAAATAGATGTTGGGCATTCGGTGAAATTATGTTTCAAGCATAGGGATTTCGGAGATTCGCTGCGCACCTGTGGAAACTAAAGGTTCCACGGAATTCCGGTTGAAAACCACTGATCTAATGTCAATATATGAGGCCTCAGGAGTCACTTGTTCAAATAGGCATGATTCAGAATAACTACTAACTTGGATCATAATAACTGCTTGCATTGTCTTTATTTACATATGGTCTAATTCAATATTGTTTTGAATTACAGGCTGGAAAAGATTTAGACAAGGTTCGAATATGATGACAGTTCACTGCGAGTAGCACGAGTAAAGAGTTTAAATTATATTTTTATAGATTTGCTGTATAATTTATGAAAATCTCTGTCCATGTGATGTGCTTAGGTTAACTCTGTGTGTTTTGTTGTGTTTAATGATGTAACAAGTCCTAACTTGTGAAAGTGAACGTGTTGCTGACAATCAAGTGTTCCCTTATCTATGAAAATCTTTCACGAGAAATAAATAATTCAGGTATAACAATTTTCCATGTTACACTGTCACTGTACAGGTGTATATGCTGGCACTGCTGCAGATGGGGATGAGAAGATTGTATATGATGCTCAATACGTTGCTGATGATAATTACTTTTCGGCCAGAGTCGATTTGTGATTTATGAATTTGTGGTCTTTGCTTCTTTTGCTCGGCACTTCGAAGAATCGCTTCAGAAGTGCTAGATAAACAATCTCAATTACAACATGCAAAAGTTGGCTTTATGCACATCTTAGCAGTTATTTGCCAGCGTTTGTTTGGACTGTGTTAAAGGTGCTAAAATGAATGCACAGCTCATACCTGGAAGCTACTTTTCAAATTTCAACATGCTTTTCAGCACCACCAGCAAGTTTTAGTAAGCAATAACGTGCCTGATGATAGCTGATACAACGGTAATTGTGTAATGGTGATAAGTAACGTTGTGAGACAATCACCTAAGCCACTGCATGTACTTTGTTATGCCTCTGATAATGAGATTTTCAGACTTATTTTCAGACTTAGTCCGATACTGGGACATTTTGGCATTTTACATCATTTCCTAGCAGCAGCATTTGTTGGACCACATTTTTCAGGAAGTTTAATAGCTTCACAGGCTGCTTACTGACATGCAGAAATGGTGTTCTTCTCAATAGTATGATCTGAATCTGAGCTTTTACAAAATAGACTAAATCAGAACTTCAGAAGTATAGTGGATCTATAACATAGTAAGAACTTGAGTTACTTAACCTAACTGCCATTTCTCAGCAGTATGGATTAGTACATATACATTGCATTGAATATGTCGATGTGTGTATATGAGCATTGTATATTACAATTTTTACCTGACGTGAGTATCGATATGATAAACGTACGTGCAACATCTATACTGTACAATGTTGACAAATCAGAAATATTGTTGATCAGATTAACTGTATTAATTAGAAATCAAATTGTATATCTGATATTGAAAGATACAAACTAATCAGTATTTGTTCAATTTTTGGAGAGAATTGTTAAATTTCTGTTTTGGTACTAAGACCGGTTAAGTGTACCTATAGTTACTGTTATGTGCAACTTTTATGTATGTGCAATTGTGCATCTTTATATTTCTTGTTAATAAATTAATACTATGTTGAGATAATTTAATAAATTAATAATATGTTGAGAGAAACAAAGTGATAGTATAAATTAGGTACTTTATAGTCAACGCATATATAATTACGATCTAACGTTTATTTTGAATTGCATTAGCAGACATAATATTATAGGGTCATGTGACATCAAAGCACGGTGATTCAATGTTAACTTCCGCCAAACAGTTTTGTCTAATGGCGACATTAGTGTCTGGTTATGGCTGGCGGTGATTGTGTTTTATTGGCCTACAAGAGCATTATGGCTGCTTGTAAGAGTGTAATGCTCATTTTATTACCTGCCTCGATTAGCAATAACCCTCAGGAACGCTCTGCGCCTTGGGTTGAATTGTCGTTTGGCCCAAATAGAACACTAACAGTTCAACTAATCAAGGCTTAATGCAATTACATAAGTCAAAATCAACGACGTCTTATAATGCTTATATTATGTAACGGAGTAAACGAGTAGATGACATTACAGACGATAAAATTGCCGTTATAGAAGTAAGCTCATCGGCGTTTCATAATCAGTTACTGGCAGGGTAATATGTCAAAAGTGGTCTCCATGCCAAAAGCGAAAATGGAAAAGAAATATTATCGGTACTCCGACTTTTTAGACCAAAGTTAGGCTACGCCCCTGCCTACACTCACTTTCACGGACATCGTCTTTGGATGTGTCCTATGTTCGTTTTCACATGACGCACCGGGGTTCGAACCCCGAAGGCAAGGTCGAACCGTTAGCAGCCGACCTCGTCGTGTGGCTCAGAAAGCCTGTTCGTCGGAATTTGTTACACATTTCGCGATACAAAATTAAATCACTATTAGTTTAGAGGTTTCTTTATGAGCCACAAACAAGCAACTTCCAGATATGCGCAATCTAAGAAATAGGCCTACACTGAATGAAACAGCTGCTTAGGAACTTGGCACTCCATACTATTCAATATAACGGCGCTCTATAGCATTTGGTTCCTTGTCGCTGACGCCGTTAACCCTAAGAGGGCGGTGAGTTAACCAGTCATGTGGGTTAGTCTTTGTAGAACTGAAATCTACAGACATTCTCAATTCGGCATGACGTTCCCGGAAACAGTCGGAGACGCCTAACAAAATGTAACTGTAGGGCCTACACGATTGGCCTCAGCCCTGCTCATTTTTCAATTAAATCCCATACATTTTGTCTTTCGTGATCGATACGTTTGACGCCAATTAGGCCTACTGTTGACAGTATTGATTCTTCGACCTGTTACCTCGTAGACTGTTGATATGTAGCCAGCTGAAGGTTTTAATAGCGTCTCTCTCGCTCTGTCTCTCTCTGTGTCTTTGTCCGTCTGTCACGGTCTGTGTGTCCGTCTGTGTGTCTGTCTTTCTCAGAAGCGTTATCGTGTGTGCTGCTTAGCCAATGATATGTACGACTTATCTGAAGTGATTGTGTAATTATGAATTTCTCGTTCGACCTGCACTAGTTATTCGCCTTCGCATTGGCACTTCATCAGACCTTCTGATGTGGGTGAAATGTTAAGCCGCAGGGCCGGAGGTGAATCGAAAGCATTGAAGGAAGTGACAACAGCCCAGCATTAAGCATTGATTAATTGACAACAGCCTCGTTCTTGTGAAGTTCTTTGAAAAAGATAAATAAAACTTCATAAATAACCATGTGGTTAACTGAATACTCTGTCATCAAAGCATTTCAATGAGTATTTTAAGATCATAAGAGTGCTCTCTCGGAGCTCTTTCTGCTCCTACTGAGTTCAAGCCAGTAACTGCTCTGGAAGGAACTGCAATTAGAGAGACCGTGGATAGATTTGACCTTTCACGGTTAGACTTTGGGACCTCGTGGGTCTTGACCGATTCTCCGAGACGATTGCTTTCAGAGTGTGATTCTGCTTAGACACGACCATCGTTATGTGCATTACTCGGCGCTATATAAGTCTACATGAGTTATAACAGATTAGACCGTTTTTGTGAAATTAAACCATTATGTGTCGCCAGCTGTGGCGATGGTGGTGGCTGTATTTCCTGTTGTTATGGTAACGGTGGTGGTGATGTTGGTGGTGGGAAACGGTTCTTGTTTTTCGAGCGACATCTTTTAACGCATTGTCCTCGTCTCTCATGATCCATTCGACCACTCTGTTCATCGCGCGTTTCTCGTTCCGCTCACGATGCCGGTGCCGATGCCAGTAGTGGCACGACGACATGACCGCTTCCGGTCTGAAGACGGGGCGGCCATCTTGGATCGATGAGCCCAAGTGGTTCGCTATGTCTGTGCTATGGATCGGATCATTGCGCCGTCGCGGAAGAGCACCGGTAGTTCGGCGGCCGAAAGAGTGCGTGTCGTGGGATCTATGGACGATTCTTAGTCGGATCGAGGGGCAACGGACGTCTTTGTTGGGGCCGGGTGAAGTACAGCACGAGTTACGGAAGTGCTTGGCGTGCCAGTCCGATGATCCAACATCGTTCGCGCCATTCGCTTCGCTGTCGTCTGCTGCTGTTGACTGCAACAAGTAGATGTTCGTCTCATTTTCTCGATGTTCGTCATTTGTGGTATCCTCCTCCACGGTCGCCTCCAGCTGCCACCAGCGATGCTCCCCTCCGTTTCCACTCCCTCCGTCTCCAACACATCCCCCTCCGCCTTTGATCGGCCGTCTGCTTCTTCCGCAGTGCTGCGAATGTCTTCCAAATGCGTCAGAGTAACGACCCTGGCTGTACATTAATAATAAAATCAGATATACCAACGTTGTTTATATAATAACAACGTAGATGTCTATGACAGCTCTCTAGTAAACGCAAAGCGCAGACAGCCATCGACATAAGCCAAAGGTCACGCGCGTAAATCCAGATAATATCTCTACTTCATATCTTGATTTATTCCATTGGCACGAACACTAAGAAGATGCTCTTCGTAATTCCCATCTGTAGGCGCTGACTCCTTGGGAGCCTTGGGTGCGAATGCACCCGGAGAGAACGTTTAGTGGGTGCGTAGCACCCAGAAGAATTCGAACCTTATATTCAAATTTTTACAACTAAGCAGTAATCTCACAACTTGAGAAGTAGGCCTACAACTACAACACAACTACCCATGATCTCACAGTCACAGCCTGTACATAAATAAATTATTTATTTATTATTTAAAATAATAAATAAATAAATAATAACACTGGAACGTACAACGTTACCGATTTCCAATACTTTTTCTAATCTCGTAACCCTTGACAAGAAAACAATTTGCTTTCTCCGAAAATCCGCTAAAACTCACCTACCTAAGGGAGGGAAAGGGGGAAGTAAGAGGAGGGGAAGGGGGTTAGGGGAAGGGAGGGAGGACCCATGCACTCAGAGACAAAAGCAAAAGTCGGCGCCTATGTTCCCATCATATAAGCCCATGTAACTGTAGCCTACACGTTTTTCTATAGTTATAAATTTATGCGTTTTCTACAGGCCTAGGCCTACATTTAAATTAGGGCTGCGGATTTTAATGTAATGAATCGATAATGATTATGTGAAACGTTTGAATGGAAAATTAAGCGATCATTTTGCATTTAAGGTAAATGCTGATGGAAAAGTCGAAGATGGCGACAAATTAATTGTCTGCCTTGCAATAAACAGTTCGCTTACCGTGGTTCAAACACATCGCTGACGTAGTAGGCTAACTGACTCAGTGACTAACAGTTTTCATGCTTTACGTTACTGATGCCAAATTAATCGAATTTAATCGACCAATCGAAGTTAAATTTTGGAGATTAATCATTAAATGTTTTTAATCAGTAGGCCACCCATAATGTAAACGTAGGCCCTATACGTTTTTCAGTGGATTAAAGGTCAATGCACACGTTTTTCTATATTACATGTAAATGTAGGCTACACGTTTTTTTAAATGTATAGGTCAATGTACATTGTACATGTTTTTCTATAGCGCCCGTATGGCTTCGACCCTGCTCAAATTTCAATGAATTGATCGGGTGAGATCCTTCACCATCGCTGCCCGTTTGAATGGGTGCCACGCCATTTAAGGTCCCCGTATCCAGACGGGGAACGGACATTATCCCCCCGGACAAAAGCCCCCCCGGACAAAAGCCCCCCCCCGGACAAAAGCCCCCCCGGACAGAAACCCCCCCCCCATTTTAGCTAGGACAAAGCCCCCCGGACAAAATCCCCCCTCTGTGTGATAAGCCTATATCTACATTTAATTGAGAAACTTTAATAGCCCTGTTGCCCTCGTGTCAGCTTGTTAATGATGTAAACGTATAGACTAAAGACTTGTTAGTGTCATTCAGGTGTAAAAATAAGACTTGTTAGTCGCCTAGTTCTTAACTTAAGGCTTGTTAATGTCAGGATTCGCGAGGTCCGCTCCCCAAAAAGCGGGTCAGGCACAGCGCCAAGCAGTTACAAGCCGTCTCCCGCACCCTTGTTAGCGTCATGTTAACGAATGAAAGGAACTTAACTGAACGAATTTAAGTTTGTGATGTGTTAATGTAATTGATAAAACTTAATAGCCCTGTTGCCCTAGTGTTGAGGTGTATCTATGTATTTATGTATGTATATATGCATATATATGTAGGTATATATGTATATATGTATATTATGCATGTATGTATATATGTTTGTATGTATATATGTATTTTATGCGTGTATGTATATATGTATGTTTGATATATATGTGTGAAATATAGGTTATTATTTCCTAGCCGGGGGGGCTTTTGTCCTACCCCGGGGGGTTTCTGTACGGGGGGGCTTTTGTCCGGGGGGGCTTTTGTCCGGGGGGCTTTTGTCCGGGGGGGTTAATGTCCTACACTCATACAGACAGTGCGAACGTAGCCTATGGCTGCTCAATTTCAGTGAATTGACTGGGTGTGATCTTTCAGCATTAGGCCTACTGCCCGTTTGATATTCCAAAATTATAAGTTTATAGCTGACTGACCTGTGGCTTGGTAAGTAGACGTTGTTTTGGATCATATTTATTCTGATGATATCACGCAGCATCTTGTCATCATAACCGAAAGTTGACTGCTGCTGGAGAAAATGACGATGCTCAGAACTCAGCATCTCCTCTAGAGATCCATCAGCATCCCACAGATCCGCTGCTCCTGTTGCTGCTCACAATTATACATACATACATACATACATATATATATACACACACACATATATGCTTATTTTTTTATTTAGTTAAATGTTTTTTCTCATTTATATATTAGCCTATTTGGTGGGACACGGTAACCTCCCTTTAGACGGTTACTGTGTAGGGACCTTGAGCAAGTCCTTTGCTCAGAATTACTCAGCGCCATAGAGTGATGCTTAGTAACTGGATACCGGTAGTGAGTCACTACTAGTGACGCTTAATGAATGCTTATTAATGAATAATTATTTATATGAATGGATATTTATTTATTCATGCGCATTGCACTAGATTTGATGTATTCATATTATATTAGACACTACTAAATATTAACCTAGGCCTATAAACATAGGCTGTGCAAATGAAACAAAATGGCTGCTTAATATAAAATCGCAACCTACCGCTGGTACAATTGAACCCAGGACGGTCATCTTGGCCATTTATCGCCCGCTTGGCATCCACGCATTGTCTCCGTCTCTTATCGATCTTTCCCCTTATGTCCGGCAACGTCGACGTCTTCAATCCAATTCCGGAGATGCTACACTTGCAGCCGTTGCTGCTGCTGCTGCTGCTATTGTTGTTGGAGCTCAACCGCTTATCGCTTCCCTTCTTCCGTCCATCCATACACATGTCAATTATCCAGGCGAGGGCCCTCCACCTCGAACCGCAGCCCTTTAATTCCTCGTCGTCTCTTGTCCGGCTTTTCGTCGTTGTCAGGATCTTGCTGGCAGTTTCCATTGACACGTCGTCTGACGCATGTGACACGTCCTATGACATCGGAAAGAGACAACAGACGATTAATACATGTTGTGAAAATAACACTAATTGTTGTAATTTCGGTGTATGGACTGTCGCTTCGCCTGCGCACGCGCAGACAGCTGCTGTCGTCTGCTGCACAATGGCCGTCATTCTTGTTTCGCGGGAAGACGCGTCAGGACAACGCATTCACGCGCTTTTCTGCCTTATTATTAACAGATGGCGCAGACCTGTCACTCGATGCGCGTCTGCATAATTCATTGCAGTCTTTATAATGATATTTCCAACTTTCGTTCGCAAAAATCTGCAGTTCCTGTCGTCGGGCGATTGTCTGCGCATGCGTGGTGACCTTTGTGTATAGAAACGCGGCCTGACTAACCGCACGATCGGTAAATTGCGCTGAATGTTCGTTCGTTCAGTTCCAAATGCACAAATCCCCACGGTGGTATATTTGTGTCTCCGGAAATGACCGTTTGGGATAGGATAATGGCAGGCTGGCTGTATTGGAAATCGCGGACCATTGCATGCCGACTTGAATAAGTCCGTCGTGAGTAGTAGACATTTGGTATTAAGCCGGCAGTGTCCTCATCTGTTAAGGCTAATTGCATACATGGATTTCTGGGTATTACAGGTTCTATAGCTCCTATAAAGAGCCCTACATCTACTCATATGTACAAAGCGTGCACATTTTATCTTACGCCCATCGTCTTTTGTTTGATTGATTAATTAATACCGTTGGTAGTCATGTTGGTAGTCATGTTGCCACGAATTTGTATAAAGCCTCTACATAAATTCTCTATGTCTTTAATGTATTTATTTGAACATTAAGACTATCTTAGATAACAGAGCCTCGATTAAGTCATAGGCCTATGCGTATAAATTGTGCTCAAAAGTTCAAAACCCAACGAATGATCAGTCGCTGGAAGCCTTTCGGGTTGTTAGTTCGACAACGAAACCCACTTCCCGTGGGCTGATAAATAGTGATTATGTAGGCTATAGATATCGATGTTACAGAACCATCTTATTCGGTCATATATTATGGCCATCTAATTCGGACATATAGGCCTAAGCCATTATATGCACTGAGCCATAGATTATACAAAGCCTCAATTATAAAGACTTGCTGCAGAAAACCAAATGACGTCACATCCGCTACGCCCACTCGGTTGCACTGTATCCTACGCTGCAGCATAGCCTATCGGCGTCCATCCTGTGGGGAGAATGAAACAGAAATCTTCATAGCCTTTTCGGGTGGGGGAGGAGAAACTTTTAGTAAATTAAAGGTCTGCTCAGTCTTTCCATTTCAGTGATTAATCGACGTGTTTTTGATTTGGGCGAAGAAAAAAATGCTTTCTTTGTATTAAATATAATGAAATCATTGTGCTGTTGTACGACCGAGCTTACGATTAGTTTTCAATTTCATAATTTTTGCGTATCATATAGATATATTCCTGTAATTGAAACACAGTGTGTTGTTGTCCGGAAATTCGAAATGCAATCGGCGTTCTGCAAGAGCTTCACGACTTTTTCAATGGTCATAAAGGTAACGCTGTCATGAAGAAGATGCAGGAGTCTGAACTATGCAAGCGTAGGCCTACACGTCGCTGACACCACTCGTTCCTGGCGTTCAGTGGAGGATGGGGTTCATATATGGTATTGCAGTGTTTTGATGCAAGTTCTGCCGCACTCGCGACGTTATCGATAGAATCTGCGTATAACACTGTAACAAATGCTCACGAGCTAGGCCTATACTCAAGTGATTAGACTTCGAGGTCACGAGGTGATTAATTGTATGCTGTGTGGCTGTTCTGGCGGTATGCCTCTGTCCATGTACAAGCCTTCATATTTTATAATGCATAGGCCTAATGTTGCTTGATTAATCCTAGCGAACTAAAAGTTACAGAAATCAAACAGTAAAATTGTGCTTCAAATTTCGGTAATCGATATTTCCTCTTTTGTCGACAGTCGACCAATCGTCTGAGGGATGCTTGAGTCTGCATCGTTATAGACATTGTCTGGGTTACTATAGCAGAACTACAACCTTTTCTAGCAACCTATATATCCTATCATTTCCTCCCCTCCATCCCTCTTTCTCCTAATCACACCATTCCCCATTTCCTCATCTCTTCTTTTTCCAGCTCCTCTTCCTCCTATCTCCTTCTCCTCCAGTTTCTCGTCCTCCGCTTTCCAAAACCATCCATTTACGCCGATCCTGTTGATGGCGTTTTCATCTCATTACGGACCCTTACCCCCGCTACCCTCCCTGAGTCTCCCCTCCCCCATCCTCTTTCAATCCTTGAGTGACCACAAAACGCCGGAGAACGTGGCAATTCACGTGCGTGTGCTGTGGTGGGGAGTACCGTACTGTACCCAACAAAAGCCATCTCGTTCCAGCCTCTGAAGCCAAAGCCGATTATGGCCTCAATAATAGCCATTAAATCTGCCGCCCTTTATCCTGCGAGCGTCGCAGAGCGTTATATTCTCTAAGAAGTAGCTAAATCGCACTGGATGCGATAAGATTCTTGAGTCTTCTACAACAGATAATAAAGAAATAACTGGAAACGAACACCGACACTATAAAACGACCCCGTGCTCGCAATTTTACCCCACCCGTTAAGTATATAGCATTTCCTTATTGTAGTCGACAGCCCGTCATATCCACAGGACATATGCGGATACGATTTTGTTCCGGATGGCGTTTATGTTAACGACCCGACGGCTCTTCCACCCGCTGCTTCGCCTCCCTCCTCCCCATTATTCTCTGCTCCCCGGTTGAGGTCCCACGTGAGAAAGTCGCTCTCCTCTCACAGTCTTAATTGCCACTCTCGTCCCGTCCGCATGCGGAATAACTTTCTCTGACACGTCCTCGAGCTATGTGGCTGGCTGGCTTATGACAATCGTGACTGTGGGACGCAACGTATGTCATGAATGAAGCCATTTACGTGTCACGTCTGCATCCCTAGCCAGAGATACTAAGCGTCACAGCGTCTGTTTACCTATGACTCCTTGGAAGCAACAGGTAACATACCGTTGCCAACAGACATGTGCGCATATTGTTATCATTATTATCATCATCATTATTATTATTATTATTATTATTATTATTATTATTATTATTATTATTATTATTATTATTATTATAATCCGAGAATTCATGTCTAGGTTCTGTTCACTCTCAAAACGAGTTTCCCGCCGCTACCTCCGTTAAGAAGGCGATGTATAAAGACGGGTTTGTTCATTATTATTATTATTATTAATATTATTATTATTATTATTATTATTATTATTATTATTATTAATTATTATTATTATTATTATTATTATTATTATTATTATTACACATTTTTATAATGACTAAGCATCAATCACTGGCGATGAGTAATAGTGAGTGAAGGACTTAAGGTCCCTACACAGTAACCTTCTCAGAGGAGGAGGCTCGAACCCGTATTCTCCGTGTTACAAGACGAGCGCTCTAACCAATTGGCTACCGTGTACCACCAATAGAGGCCAACACGCACACGTTCATTACAAATTTAATACACTTGATGATCTCGTCAAAGCAGCAAGGACCCCAACAACAGTGAAGATTGAAGATTATGGTGCATCGTTTGTTGCGCTGAGTCAAAGCAGTGAGGTCAACCATACAAAATGATGATTCAGCAACAAAGAGAATATATAATAGAAACATAGGCGTAGACTCTGGGGGGTCAGCCGGGGCACGTGCCCCTCCAATAATTGAGGAGCCGGGGCGATGCCCCCCAAAAATCGAGGAGAATTTCTTCAAATATTAAAATATTAGGGTATGTTTCAATATAGACAAATTTCTTCAGAAACAGAAAAACAGAGACACAGAACTGAAATATTATCAGAAATTCATTGTGAAAACAAAGATTTATTTTTATCTTCACTATCTTCAATATGAAACAAATTTACATGTAAACAAAACTTCCCCTTTCATACGAATTAACGTAACACCGGAAGACTCTGCTGACTTTCCAGACCAGAGGTTAAACAGTTTTTTCGAGTTTTGGTTTAAAACAAAAGTAAAAAGAACCACAAAATTTTGTTGTTGTTGTTGTTTTTCTTAAATAAATTTCTTACTTTTGTAGAAGTTATTTTAATAACATTGAATTAATAATTTTTAATTTCCGAAACTCGCAACTGAATTAAACTGAGTTGGAGCTCTTGTTCATGCCATTTTTCTTGATTTTTATGATCCGAAATTCGAAAATCTTAAAATCAACCAAAACAACAAAACCAATCAAAACAAACAAAAACAACAACAAAAACAACAACAAAACAGCAACAACAACAAAACAAATTTTGATCTGGAAAAACTTGTGTTTTGCACTCTGGTCCAGACCCCATGCCCCACCAATATTTTGGACAAGTTTACGCCAGTGAATAGAAATATATATATATATATATATATATATATATATATATATATATTATAAATGTACTTGATATACAAGTGCATACGTCACATGATACGTGTTATATGATTGTATATGTATAGGGGGCCTATACAATAAGCCATGTATACGAGCATACACTCCCTGCTGTCGTTTATACAGAAAGCTACATGTGCACCCGGAGAGCATACATCATGTCTAAATATCTGAACACCCTACTAAACACAGTTCTACTGAATGCATAGCAAATCTTTGTCAGTGTACGTATGTGTGAGTACGTGTGCGTATGCGTACGTACGCGTGTGTCTGCTTGTGTGCGTGCTGCAGCCTAGTACACATTGAACAAGCGCGAATCGTAATGTTCGTAATGGTTTCCACGAGACGGCGCGGTGCATGCCGGGCGTTCACGACGGCACTAAACAGCTTTATATTGGTGCTCAACTATAAATAATAATAAGCGCAAATGGCACATTATACATTCACGGAAATTGCTAATCCCGCCATCTAAGACAATACTTCAAAGAGCGAGATCAAAGCGATGCGACGGTCGGCACCCGTATTATTCCGTCAATGTCACCAGATGAAGCCAGGACCATTAATGGCCAAATGCATACGAGCCGCCGCCCGCCCGTTCGTCCAACGAGTCTCCGGAACACGGCGACCGTGGCGTCACCATGCGACGATAATGCATGCATATAACTATGGCCTCATCTACAGTCACAGGATCTTGTATATACAACAGCATTATACATACATATAGGCCTACATAACAGACACACTCGCATAGCCTACAGATAATGCGTATATATATATACCACTGTTGGTCCTTATTTGTGTGCATACAAGGCAGATTTTGTATACGATCGTAATGCGAACACATGGGTGTACACGTCTAGGGCATCGCATGATTATATACGGGATGAATGTACGTCTGTAAAAATAGGAGCGCAGGACGAGAAGTGATGTATGACGATTGACAAAGTAACAAATTAATCGATGGAATGAATATGAAAGACGCGCTCGGGCGTAGCATATGCAGCCACAATGCACAAATCAAAATGCATCTGATGTGCATTTATTTTATACGCAGAATATATACATAAAGTCACAGCCATCAGATAAACAGTAAATAACGACTCGAATGCAGCTATAGGCCTATCTTATATATATATATATATATATATGTAAATATGGCATATACATATGCGCTATATATATATATATATATATATATATATTCACATACATAATAGGATAGGCTTATATATTATACGAAACATGTAATACTATATTGTAATGAAAACTGCATAAATATATGATTACAGAAGATTCTAAAGCAAAACAACAACGCACACCAACACACCAATAAAGAAAAATAAATGCAGGTCTGCATTATATATATATATATATCCAAAATATAATACATACATACATATATATATATATATATATATATATATATATAATGCTCGTGATATAGTCCTACCTGCAGATTGGTCATAGTTTTCTGGAAAATCCTATAGACTGGCTTACATTCATGGCCATTCTGGGCCTCATTGATAGTCTTAGGGCTGAATCAGATAGAGCTGAAAGCCTTTCTTCCCTACCCTACCCCTACCCTACAGTCTCTACCTTCATTCCCCATCAGACGATGCAGGCCCTGTGCCTTGCAGTGGTCGCTGAATACGACACAATAACTCACCGTTCAACGGATTGTCGGGCAATTACCTCCGATGCCATTCAGCCAAAATGGATTTGGCTTTGATCTTTGGCGCAAAAGAACGCCGCCTATAGCTAACCGCCGCGCTAAACAATACACGGGTAATTAATGCAAATTATAACGCCACTTTATTTCCTTCTTACGACTGTTGACGTCTAAAGCGCCCGACTGGAAATTGGGAACGGAGGGGGGAGAGTCGTAGGTATAGGACTATGGCCTATAGGTCCACTCAGGCTAACCATATATACTGCAGTATTATTATGCATTTATTAAGCGCCATCTCTAATGACCAAGCATCAATCGATGGCGCTGAGCAATTGTTAGAGGACTTGCTCAATGTCCTTACACAGTAACCGTCTCAGAGGAGGAGATCGAACCCATTCTCTCCGCCTTACAAGGCGAGCGCTCTAATCCACACACAACTGTATGGTAACGAGTTGTCCTTGCAAAACTGTCTAATCTGAGAGTAGGCCCTAATTATGTAATTGTGGGGCGTGGTGGCTCAGTGGTAAGTTCGGCGCCTTGTGACCGGAGGGTTGCAGGTTCGAATCCCACTCTAGCCGCTGCGTACGGACCTTGGGCAAGTCCTTCACTCGCAATTGCTCGTGGCGCTTCGGCGTGAAAATTCCGGCACAGTATCAAATGCTGTAGTCGGGAGCGCCTCTGAGTAGTAGTTGACTTCGAGAGGCGCTATAGAAATATCCGGAATAAATGTAGATACCGTAATAATACTGCTGCCAATAATAAAAAATGGGTTGTTTATTCTATTTTGCAAGTCAAATAGCAACAGCGCAAAAGGGAGTCATCGGTCAGTGGGGTGTCTCAAGTTCTCAACGACGTCGTGTTTAAAGATCTTACGAAATTCCAATAGATTAGAGAAGTATCCGATCGTGTACCTAGCTGCAAGAGTATAATTATATAAATATCCATTGCGCGCAGCGAAATCAAGATACTGTCGCTATTGTAAATATATGATAACAATGATTAAGCCATATTAATGCCATTAGATATCGATAATTATAATATTAGTTTTAGGTATTATAATGACATAGGCTAACGATTATAATAATGTTATGATTTTAATTGTATTGTCTTCTGAAATAAAAATAATAATAGTGTTAACAATACTACTAATAATAGTATTATTAGTATTATTATATGAGTAACAATAATAACTATTAAAAACCATAATATAATAATAGTATTATTAGTATTATTATATGAGTAACAATAATAACTATTAAAAACCATAATATATTTTATCGTAATTATAATCTAAATATTGATTATAGGGCCTATATACATACATACATACATACATACATACATATATATATATATATATATAATATTTTATTTAGCTATAATATAGATGACCACTTTCCTCCAAGTTTCCCATTCAATATTATATATGTATATTTATATATACATATTTAAATTTACATATATATATATGTACAAGGTGTATGGATATACAGACTCATGTAGCTGCATGTATAATTGTATATACATGCTAAATTATATAAGCTGTTCGGATCACGTCGTCTGCATGAGCGTCGATGGCGGTCAATCACGCGAACTGCCTGCCTCAATTATAATTAATTGGTCGTAAACCTGAATTCATTTGGCACGTTGCCAACAATTGATTCCGTGATTCATAATATACATGATCCGTTAGAGGCTCTTCCGTTGCTCCGTTCTTTTGAATTATTCCTGATTATGACCTAATTAAATAGCCAATGACGAGGCTACTGTGCTGTGTCGATTATTTGAATTATTCATAATATAAACTAATTAGATCGTCAATGATTACGGCTTCAGTTTCAGTTCACGAGCTCACACAGGAATATAATTGGCCCTTTGGTAATCCTAGAATGGAAGATTATTCATAATTGATTAATTATTCATAATTTTCCCTGGATAAGGGCGACCCCCTGTATTTCACTACACAAAAGTTTTCAAAATGTTCATCATTAGGTTCTTCAATGGGTGAAAGTAAATTCTGAACAGGTAAAGTTTGGTGATCAATAGGAGACTGCACAGACACAAGCACACCAGAAGGTTCAGCTGTGCAGTAGTAGTGGTATCTTGTGGTAAGTGACAGGCCCGTAGGCCTAGCCAGTTTGAGGCAAGACGAGGCGAGTGCCTCGTCGTAATACTCAAGACGAGGCAAGACGAGGCATTTATTAAGCGCCATCTCTAATGACCAAGCATCGTCTTACTTCGACATGAGAATTAAGATAATTATGTAAAGAGTAATTATCATTACCGGTACCTTGCCTGGCTTCTTCTCCAAGCGTAGGGGAATAGGGCCTACGGTGCATAGAAATAAACTTTAAGAAAACTTGAATTTTAACACAAAGACGATTTCAACGGTTATTTTTGGTAGTCGTTTTATCAATACTATCATTAATCAAACTGAATAAAACTGAAAATTTTCTTATCAAAATTGCTAGTACTTTTACCGATAGCAAATTTTTAGAATTTCTTGTTGCTTCTCTTTACCCCACAGTAGGCTAATGGGCAAAGAGAAACAAAACGTTATGCATAGCCTATGCTCCACTTTGCCCCATTTGGTGAGGAAAGAGACACGTTGCCCTGTTTTCTGGGGGGTTTCTTTATTACACTTTTATCAGCTGGTCTGTATAGAAGAAACGGATTATTTTGGCTACTTTTGATGTTTTTCTGGATCTTCAATTTCCAAAATTTCCTCTACAAATATCATTGTTTTTTTTATCTCGCTTTATCTGTTTTCATTTACTATATAACATTTGCGGTTGACATGTAAGCTTATTTGAGCCTTTTCAGGTAATTTTTACATTGTAAAGACTGTGGATGCCGATGGCAACTGCCTATTTGCCAGCATATCGCTGATCAGAATTTAATGTGTAAATACAACTTAGAAGTTAGAACAAGTTGAACAACACAATAAGAGTCCTGCAAAAATTCAAAAACTTTTATGTTTAGTTCAAAAATTTGCTTCGGCTTCAGGTACGATCATAGGGCCTAGTTGCAGACAGGCTTTACAGGACATTCCAAACCGTATTTAGGCACCACAAAATCCTGCTTCTATTGACTGCTTTTACTGGCTTTAAAATGTTCTAAAGCTCACCTACGAGCATCTGCAGTATCTAACATTTTCCCGGGACCCCAAAGTTCCCACTTAAAGGGAAGGGCTGGGGAGGGATGGGGAGGTTTGGGAAGGGGAAGGCAGGGGATAGGGTGGGGGTGGGGTGGGACGGGACAATAAGTGAGGGGACGGAAGGATAGGGAAGCGGAGAGGACAGTAGAGTAGGGCAGAGGTCGCGGAGCGATTTGCCTCATCTTGATTTTGCCTCTGGTTACGGGCCTGTTAGTAAGTGACCTTTATCAGGTGGTAACTGTGGAGAAGCTCCTTGCGGCAGAGAATGGTAACATCATACAGCATCGTGCCAGGACTGTAGCATTCACAAGGAAAGGGGTAAAACTCTACTCTGCTGTAGCAACTAAGTGGCCGAAAAGTGATTTCACCCTTGATTTTGGTACAAATCTGGTCGACAGACATTGTGCCACTGAATGTTTTGAGATTTGCTGGCAAAAAATTCCACATCAGGTATCGTTTGGCGTTCAACAAAAAATAGATTTAGACCTACAGATAAATTTAGCTTTGGGTCAACAAGAGCTTCGAAAACTGCAGCTTGTGCTTGTTACTTTTTGCTTATCATCACTGATAGCTTCACTTTCAATTTTGTGTTTTCACGATAAACATTAGCCTTAGCACCGACGACTTTCTTCGACAACGCACTTTAGCTGATATAATGGCAAGAGATAATCCAGATGTTTCTGATAATTTAGGTGACCCAAGTGCAGCAGCTGAATTCAACTGATCCTATTTTTCGTTGTCGACAGACTTGCTGCTGCTTACGCCACTTTTAATTGCTCGCGTATCTCTTGAACTAAGTTCATCGACTAGCTTCAACTTCCCAGTCGCTTTTCTATCTTCACGACATTTTGCTCTCTTTCCAATGATGGAGCTCAGAGATATCTTTAATTTTTGCTCTTCAAATTGCTGATTTTTCTTTATAAGAAGTGGCATGATTGCAATACGTGATCAAAGAAACCTAATAAAAACATGCACAGCAATAGTTAAGTCAAAATGGATTTGGCTTTGATCTTTGGCGCAAAAGAACGCCGCCTATAAATATTATTTCCCTGTCTAATTTTGTCACTGAAATTTACTGTACAGGGAACGGCTACAGATATGGATATATCTGGTCCCGAGCATAGCCCTTTGTTGATCCGATTGAATGTTCATTTCCCTTTCTTTTCTTAACTTTTTTGTTCCTGATTGCGGTATGACAACCAGTTTATTTAATAAACATATAGGGCCTACTTTAGAGTTAGAATTAACTGGCAGCTAGACTCTACTGGTGAAACATTGTCAAAACATAATGGTTATTTGTGTTCAGAGCTACTGAAACCCTAACAATTAAGTTTGTGTTAGAGCCGCGACCATGAAGTCCGCACCGCGGCTGCTTGCATGGTTTGCGTGCTGAGTCTGTATAAATGTTACGCGTGTGCAAAATGTTGGGTCCTGATTCGTCATTATTTTCTTGCGATCTGAGACATCACATAGGCTATAAAATTACTTAAACATTAGTGGTATGTGTGTATTATAGGTTGCGAGGCTGGCCTTCAATAAACACATTCGTAATGCTTAACCGAAAATGTATTAAAAATAAACTGTTTTAAGTTATCATAAATTACTTAGGCAATATGCAATCTCCAAATCAAGAGGAAGTTGATACAATGTACCAAAGCGCATGCGCAATCATAATACAATAGGTGTATGCCGGTTGCGGTTGCAGTGCTGACAGAAATAATTGTAAATTTGTAAGTAACAAACCTTTAAAAAATATTTTAAACTGAAACGTGAAAACAGATCTCTGATGCATATTTTTGGGTTAAACCGTAGTTTAGGTTGGTAAATTACGCACTCCATTGAAACTTTATAATACAACATATAATAATCATCGTTCATCCAACTTCTAGTTTCAGTTATATGTTCATCGGTCATCCAGCATCTAGTTTGACCTCTATCTTCATCAACCATTCAACTCCTAGTTTCACTTTTAGTATGAATTGTTTTCATCGCTCATCCACGGCAATAATTTCGGCAATAAAACGATATGTGATTCGATCTGACAGAATCAGGCTTATGTCGGAAGACTGCATTATCGAGATAATGGTCGATTTTAGTGAAAGGGGTGTCAGAGGTCGATTTTTATTTTTTTTCATTTTCGTGTAGTACATTGTATAATCTACTTATTCGCCAAGTATTATAGCTAAAATCAGTCTGGAAATATTTTTTATTAATTTTATTTGTGAATACTGGTTGTTTACAAAGCGTCAAAATCTGACTTTTTAGTACATTTTCAAATCATTGCCGTCTCTCAAAAAAAGTTCCACCCCTATTGAACTTGGTATCGTCGGATAGCTGGGACTATGTGCTATTCAACGGCGGTCACATAAATGTCTGCTGTTTAAACTGATATCAAATACATATCCTTGCAGTAAGCGTATCTGCCCGTTGCTATGGGCAATTTATGTCACATCTTTGCATCGCATTTCCCGAAAACTTTAATATCGCAGTTTCGGAGTTTAAAATAGTCATTACTCTGTCAAATATTAAGATATTGGACCAAATAAAGGCTCATTTTAAAGGGGAGACTCTACTGATTAATATGGTACGAAAAAGTCATATTTCATTTTTGCATGATATAAGCCTGGTTTTGTCAGATCGAATCACATATATTTTGGTCGCAATTACAACTTTTAGCTTGAGTTTCATTATGTAATATGTTCATCAATCATCCAGCTTCTAGTTTGAGTTTTAGTATGCGGTAATTTACCAACCTAAACTACGGTTTAACCTATTTTTTATACACTTTAATGAAAAATTATAGTTTCTGTAAAAATTGTAAAAATTTATGTTATTATTGCAATGCCGACCCTATTTGCAATGAACAATAATGAACCTACAATGGATAGGGCATTGGGCCTACCGGTTGCGATCCTGACATTTAAATGATTTACTTAAATAAATCTAATATATTAATATAATTCAGAATTGGTGTTTTAAGAAATAATTCTAGCAGTTAACATTTATTTAAACATGATTTGCTTTTTAGAATATGATTACCGGATTTTAACTTTTAATGCGGTGACTGAAAATTACCAGACTCGAAATATTTACCCACAAGGCGCGGATTCGTTATACAGAAATGCAGTCTTGAAAAGACATGCCTATAAAGGCGAAGGTGTCAGGCTGCCATGGGTATGAAGTGTTAGAGACTTCATTTTCTTATCCTCGGCATTAATGGCGAGTTGCCAATCCTCTCCATCGCCGTCTCATCTTCCCACCTACAGCGTATACTTTACGGCCAGTGTACTCATTATAGCTGAGTTGGCTAGGGGGCGCAGGTCGAGCAGAAATCTCGAAATATAGATTTTTGTCCTGGCGGATATTTGAACACCGACCTCTTGGTTGTACACTACCCACTAGACTATCATCATCATCATTTGCTGTCATCATAATCTTGTTGTCTTAATCATTATTGTTGTTTTCTTACCAGAGAGGAAGCATTTCCTTTTGAATTGATGCAAGAGAATGGTATTCGAGGACGGTTCTTGTCGGTTGAGTCTTCAGCAGCAGGGAGGCTGCAGCCGCAGGGTCGGCGACATCCGACAGACCGAGACGGTTGACGTTGAGGATGCTGGCGATATTCCACTGACGATGACGATAGACTGTGATTGGATGAGAAGGTGATGGAAGATGAGGAAGAGGACGCTGTCGTCCACGATTCCAAGACAATGGCATCCGGAAGACAGTTCCTGTCATCTTCGTTTCTCTCCTTCTCCGTCGGGTGCTTCACGTCTCGGCTGCTGATGCAGATGTGTTCCTTGGCATCACCCGTTTCATCTTGCCGTGGCTGTCGCTTTGGACATTCTGGTAGCAAGTAAATCGCAATTTAAAAAATCACCATTCATTGGACAAAGCCAGGTCGAAAATCAATGATCGCTTCAAGTAACATGTCAATAGTTGTCCTATCAGTTGTCCTATTGGTTGCCCTATCGGTTGTCCTACCAATTATATAGGCTGTCCTATTAGTTGTCCTATTGGTTGTCCTATCAGTTGCCCTATCGTTTGTCCTACCAGTTATATCGGTTATCCTATCGGTTGTCCTATCAGTTGTGCTGTCCGTTGTCCTATCGGTTGCCCTATCGGTTGTCCTACCAGTTATATCGGTTGTCCCATTAGTTGTCCTATCAATTGTCCTAACAGTTGTCCTATCGGTTGTCCTATCAGTCGTTCTGTTGATTGACCTATCAGTTGTGGCGTCAGTTGTCCTATTAGTTGTCCTGTAGGTCGTCCTATCTGTTAACTTATATGAAGTTTATTTTACCGCCTCCATTGAGCTTAAGTCGCGCACCCCATCCCTCGCTCCCTCGATTATATCAATGGTAATCATTTTTGACTGAAGTCCTGGCCTAGTGGAGATAATCAAAACAAGGATGCTGTGGCTCTTTCGACACATCGCGTGTTCCTGTCGTATCTGCTAGAACTCGGAGAGACCCGATCGACGACCTCTGGCCACAAATGGACAAGAATGACGAAGTCGGACCTGCGCCGTGGGAAATTTTTACTGAGGTATACGCCCAGAAGAGCGAAAGATGGCGGCACGTTGTGGAAACAGATGAACGAATGAACGAACGAACGAACGAAAGAATGAATGAATCTGATATATTAATTTCTATAGCGCCGTTATAAAGACGAATAAGGCATGGATTGTCGCTTCAAGTGAAACCATGGTAACCATTCAAGTCTCTACGTTGGAGTAGACCAGTCGAAATGCAACAGTCAGAAGAATGACTGGAGTGAACGAGTGGAGTTAAATAATGGACTGAAGTAATGCATTTGAGAGAGACAAAGACATACGAGAGAGAATGAGAGAAAATGAGAAAGAGAGAGAGAGTGAAAGGGAGAGTGAGGTAGAATGAGAGAAAGAATACGAGAGAGAATGAGAGAGAGAGAGAGGCAGACAGACAGAGACAGAATGAGAGAAAGAGAATGAGAGAGAATGACAGAGCGGGAAAGAGAAAGAGCGAGAGCGTGATAACATGCAGGACAGTGAAGTGTATGATTACACGAGGCAGGCAGATAGACAGACGAACAGACGGACATGTAGACGGCCAGAGCAAACGGACAAACACAGGGTAGCAGATAACTTTGTCTTGCTGCGCACGTTCGCCGACTGCTTCTAACTTCTAAGTCGCTGCGATCGGTCGTCATGTGTCACTTTCGGTTGACAAGTGGTTGGTCGGCGCTTAGATCATGCTGCTGCTGCCTCTGAGGCTACGGCTGCTGCTGTTCTTCCATCAAGATGGAGACAACGGATGAGTGAACACAGCTCCCTCTGCTTAATACATGCGACGCATGACGCCAGCGTCTCTCCTCGTATCTATTTGCTATCTGTGCGTCCGACTATCTGTTAGTCTGTGTGTATCCATCCGTCTCTTTCTCTGTATGTGTGTGTGTTTGTGTTTGTGTGTGTGTCAATTAGTTTTTCGTCTGTCGGTTAGTCTACCTCTCACTCCATCCGTCCACCTATCTATCCATCCCTCTGTTTGTGTGTGTCTGTTTGTGTGTCTGTCTTCATATCGGTCTGTTTGTGTGCGTCTGTCCGTCTGTGTGTCCGTTTATTTATCTTTCCCTCTATTTCTGTTCGTCTGCCTCTGTCTGCTGCAGCAGCCGCTGTCGCCGCGTTGCCTTGCATGAGAGACGGTCAAGTGGTTCTATCGATCCTCAGAATCCGTCTTTCCCTTCCCACATCTCCCTCTCTCCACCCACCATCTCCTTCCCCTTCCCTCCTCCTCTCTACTTCCTTCCCCGGCGGCCCAGCAGCCATTGACGCTCCATTACGACGAACCCCCTCCGCCGGCCAAAAAGTCCCGGAGAGTGTCAGAGCGTCATGCGCCACGTGACGCGTCAGATGACACGTGTCACGGCCGGGAGTCGTCATCAGTCTCGGCCGCCGCCGGAGTCAGTGGACGTCGACGGGGAGTAAAGATGTCAGTCACTCATCGACCAACAGACAGACGTGTCTAGCATCGTTGATGGTCCTACCCCACACACACTTAATGTATATATATATATATATATATATATTATGTTCTATAACATAGACAGATACATGTACATATATGTATATATACGTATATATTTATATATAGCTAGATAGGAAGATACATAGATAGATGGATAGGAGGACAATAAACTATTGCACATATAATTTCTCGCATCCTATTTCACTCTCTCTTCTCCATCTCTTTATTCTTTGTCTGTCTGTGTATCTATGTATCTATCTGTCCGTCCTTTAGTACGTTTGTCTGTATGTGTATCTGTCCGTCCTTCAGTCGTCTGTCTGTACATCTGTCTGTCTGTGTGTCTGCCAGTTTGTCTGTCTGTCTCTAGCTCTGATCCAGCCTCTTTGTGCCTCCATCTCTTTGCCTGTCTCCTTGATTCCCTGTCTTACTGCCTCTCCACTTCCTGAACCACTTCCTCTTCACATTTCTGCCTCTCTGCTCCCCATCTCTTACCCTCTTTCCCTATTGCACCCTCCCTCTTTTCATCCCTTCCTCTCCGCACCCTCCGCCCATGTCTGCTTCCCCACTCCGTCATGACACTTTGGCGCCGTGACATCTGACACCTGTTCCGCTGGAACACGGAACAGTCTACTCTCTGGAACGGGATCCTCCACGCCCCATCTGCACTGCGGGGGTGATCGAGATAACGCCCCGATCAAGCCCTGCGTCGGCCTGGGACAGAGGGTGCATGGCAGCGGGGAAGGGTTTGCTCGCAAGCATCCTCAAGGGTTAATAGCGACTCTCGAGCGCTGTCCGGGGGAGTGGTAATTGCGGGTTCCAGGTGTCACGACGCGGGGTGCACGCAAGCGGTGGAAAGGGGTGAGGAGGGACTGACGCAAGATATAAACAAGACGAGGTCGCAGGGGTAGAAAACAGGAGAGGGTAAGGAATTGGATACTCGATTCGTGCGCTTCATTTATTAAACTAGGGCAGAAATGGAACGCGGAAAAGGAGCAGGCAGGCAGGCAGGCAGGCAGGCAGGCAGGCAGGCAGGCAGGCAGGCAGGCAGGCAGGCAGGCAGGCAGGCAGGCAGGCAGGCAGGCAGGCAGGCAGGCAGGCAGGCAGGCAGTTAAACAACAGAATTCTGGTGTGCAGAAGTGCCGGATACAGTGGCTGGAAACACGAGATATACATGCCACATTTCACAGGTAAAGCAATAGAAAGGTTGACGTGTTGAAAGACACAGATATGAAGTAGGACAGACAAGCAGACGCAGCCAGTCATACGTCGATACTTCCAGACATACATCGTCTCAATTGGCAATGAAAGGACGACACAATACGAACAAAAACTTCGTTAATAGGGGGTCTACAAGTGGTAGGCCCTAATGACAAAGCGGTTACCATGGTAGATAAATAGCTAACAATGTCTACATGCGACATATTATGTATGGGTGTGAGTGTGCGCGCGTGTGTGTATAGGTGTGTAGGTGTGTGTGTGTGTGCGTGTGCGTGTGTGTGTGTGTGTAGGTGTGTGTGTGTGTGTGTGTGTGTGTGTGTGTGTGTGTGTGTGTGTGTGTATGTAGGCGTGTGTGTGTGTGTGCATGTGTGCATGTACGCGTAGAGTGCGTTTGTGTGCGTTTGTGTGCGTGTGTGTATGCGTGCATGTGTCTGTGTGACTTCCTTGTAACACGGATTCTGATAGAAGACGGTCGAGTACATGAATTTCAATTTTAGTTCTGCTTTAGAATAGAAAACAGTTTCACTGTTGTACAGCGTCGTCATATTAAGGCGGTCCATGATATGACCCCAAGTCTGTCCGAATATATACGAGAATTATATACTGACATGACGAACACGATGAACTAATCTATCGAAATGAACAAGAAATATACAAGTAGTGAGAAGGAAAGCTGTTTCCTATTATCCCACATGACCTTAACAGCAGAAACGCAAACGGTACATACAGTGCGAGTTTACAATAGGTTAGAATACAATACAACGACGTGGGACGGTGGTCGTTGTTAGAGCGCTCGCTCTGCAATGCGGTAGCCTGAGACGGTTACTCTGTATACGGACCTTGAGCAAGTCCTTCACTCACAATTGCTCAGCATCATCGATTGAAGGTTGGCCATTAGATAATGGCGCTTAATAAATGCATAATAATAAAATCCAATAGATTGGTAAGAGTTCTGGTCGGCCTGTAACGCGGATAGAGTCTCGCCCGAGGCAGCTACACTGCTACAGTTCAATTAATTGTTCGATCAATAGGTTGTTACCTCTCTCGCACGCAATTACCAAACTCTTTATGTATCAGCCTAGAAGTGGCTCGCTATTTACATACTATGTAAAGCAAGTGCTACATAAATTGTCGTTATTACAGCTGTAACTACTCAATTCTATCGAAGGCTTCGTGAAGAAAGTAAAGACTTAGGCTACCTGTTCACTTCACCTGACTATGTCGAACTACTATAGTCACAGTTGGGCCTATATTAGCTCATATGAGGTGAATTTAGTCATGTATTAATTTGCTCTCAATAATAATAATAATTACAATGACAATAAAATAAAAACTGGAGACAACAGAGAAACTACACTTCTCTACCGGCGCCTATCTGTGCACATCCAATGCTTCAATGCAATCTCTTTTCACAGCACTTTTGCCACTGAGCACGGCATCAACGAAGACTAGCCAAAGGCCTACTAGAAAAATGCTATCAATAAAAATAATGATAATGATAATAATAATAATAATAATAATAATAATAATAATAATAATAATATAAATAATAATAATAATAATAATAATAATAATAATAATAATAACAACAACAACAACAGCAATAATAACGATAATAATAATAATATAATAATAGTAGTAGTAGTAATAATAGCAACAATAACGATAATAATAATATAATAATAATAGTAGTAGAAATATTAGCAATAATATTAACAGTAATAGCGATAATATAATAATAATAACAGTAGTAGTAGTAGTAGTAGTAGTAGTAGTAGTAGTAGTAGTAGTAGTAGTAGTAGTAGTAGTAGTAGTAGCAGTAGTAGCAGTAGCAGTGGTAGTAGTAGTAGTAGTAGTAGTAAAAATGATGATGATGATGATGATGATGATGATGATGATGATGATGATGATGATGATGATGATGATGATGATGATGATGATGACGATGATGACGATGACGATGCTGATAGACATTAAGTCCCGAGGGATCATCTGCACTTTGCCGCCTACACATCTTCTTTTGTTTCTAGTTTGCACGTGTTTAGTTTCTTACTTCGTTTGCTGTGACTGGTTCCCATCAGTTCTTCTGAAGACGCAGTCTGATTCTGTTACGAATAGCTGCTGCTGCTGTTGCCGTTGACAACCTTTCGTTCTTCGTCGTTCTTTCTCGACTGTTGTTGAAGTGAGTTTACAACCGTCGACCGTGACTGCTGCTGCTGCAGCTGATGTTGACTGTTCGCGTTGGTCCTTTCACTAGCGCAGCATCTTCTCCCTCGACTTGACTGTCTTCAGTCAGTCGCTCTGTCACTGAAGCCAAGCGCCGTAGCCGAGGGGCGTGGCTTGTAACGCTCTGATTGACAGCTGGCAGTCAAGCACTCCCGTCCACATCGCCTAGTCTATACGTACTGCCGCAGGTGATGAGCCATAACTTCTCAGCCTTTTCCATGGGAGGGGAGGGAAGCGCACGCGCTTGTGGTTCTGGCCAACGGGCTACGCCTTCAACTTATGGGTTCAATTTCCGGGTAGGCCTGACACCTAACTTCCGCCTTATCCTCCTTCTCTTCCTCTTCCTCCTCCTCCTCGTTCTTCCTTTCACCTCCTTTGTATTTTGAAATATTTTCTAGGTATATCTGGCTCTTTTACTCATCTGCTGGACTTTGGCGGTCTTTTATCTTCATTATCGGCACTGACTGTACCCTTCCCACATTCACACACTCTGGCGACATTTTTATTTAGTTTCCTACATTTCCATGGTTTGAGCGCTCGCCATGTAATGCGGACTGCACGGGTTCGATCCCCTCTGAGACGGCTACTGTGTATAGACCTTGAGAAAGTTCTTTACGCACAGTTGCTCAGCGACATCGATTGATGCTTGATCGTTAGATAGTGACACTTCATTAATGCATAATAACAAATAATGGTATACGGGAAAACCCGTCAAAACCGGCTTGTGAGGTCAGCGAGGCCAAATCAATGACGTGGCCTCTGAATCTAAAAGGAGAATGGCCCGATTATTGGATTCGCCCTATTCTTTGTCCGTTAAAATTTAAGTGGTAGCCTTTAACCGCTGTGTTCGTCCTAATCTTTCAAGGTTCAACGGTAGTAGGCTAGTCCGCTTGTTGGCGAATGTACAGTCGATAGATGGCCAAGAACGCCTTATATCATTCATTAGGTCTGCCTCCTGTCTCTGGTCTTTCTGGCAACCACGGGACTCGATCTCCAATCGACCAGTGTTTAATCTAGACACCTTTGGGGGGAATTTCCCCCAGGATTTATGTTCCCCCAGAAACCAGAGAAATAAAAAAATAAAGTAGGCCCTAATAGTTTTGAGACTACTGGGGATTTCTGTGTGTCGCAGTATTGAAATTGTAAGACGAATTCCCCAAAAGTCATGAAAGTGAGACGAATATCTAAAAAAAGTCATCAAGTTTATTGGAAGATGAAATTCTAAAAAAGTCTTAAAACCAGAGGCGCGTTTACCTGTAGGCGCACTAGGCGCGCGCCTAGGGCCCCCGAATCTCGGGGGCCCCCAAACGACGGGAAAATGTTTTTCCAATTTTAGAATTATCCAAAACAATTTGTGATGAATTTATCACAATAATGGGGACAACTGAAGAGCTCAATTTATTCTAGAAGTACAAGTGGCCACGTATTTCGCGTTGATTCTTCATTCAACACCAGATTCAGTTTTTAAACTAAAATAATTAAATAAAATAACTTCACATTGCTTGAAAATAGCTTCTATACCTACTCATAATTACAGTGACAGTGTCAATAAAACTTACAAAAACGGCTTAAACTTCAACCGCGCGGGTTTTTGCACAGCAGCACATGATAGGCTAAACACCACCAGAGTCTCAGAGACTCAGACTCTCAGTCTACAAGTTCAGAAGGCCCCCCAAAACTTGTTGCGCCTAGGGCCCCGTTTTCTGTAAACGCGCCTCTGCTTAAAACTCTGTGAAGATGGATGAAATTCACCCCAAAAAGTCAGGTCGAAATTCAAAAATTTCCGACGCTCGTTGGTCCTCCCACAAACCTTGTTTCCTCCACCCCCCAGTAGAGGGGGACTAGATTAAACACTGCCAATCGACATCTTTTGACAGCACCTCTAGACTGACACAACGTAGCGCTCGTGAATAAGCTGGTGCCCAGAGCATGGGCGTCTGCAGGAATTTTTCCGGGGGCACAAATTTCTAGGGAGGGGGCCAAATTTTCTAGCGAGGCAAAATTTGTGTAGGGGGAGAAATATGACGTTTTTTGCATAGATTAGCAGATCATTAGCTGACTTACCTCAATAATTAAGTGTTTCTGAAGCATTGAAAATCATGTTGGAAGTGTTGGAATAATCATAAAAATCAAGATTTTTTATATTTTCAAAATCCAGGGGGCAAATGCCCGCTCCCTCCGGACGCCCATGGCCTTCAGCGTAACGTTTTAGAAATTTGGAGTTTACGATTACGACAACGTTGAAGCCATTTCTGGGTTTATCTGATGGTTGGCAAAATTATAGAAATCACACATGCAAACAGTGATCTCTGTTAACCGAGCTCTTCTTGTTGGGATTACTTCACGCACTGACCTCTCTGGGTATGAATGTTCTGTACAGAAATGCAAGTGTTCTCTGTGCGGATGAGGGCAATATCAAATGCAGTTGTATGCTGCATTGTTTACATATAAAACAGTAGGGCCTACAGGAAAGGCGACCACATGATCGGCAAATCGAGGGTTTTGCTAACTGAGCTATCGTATATAATATTGCAATTTATGCAATTTATGCTTTAAAAATTTTACCTCTGCAGCACCTAAAATACTCAGAAATGTCAACTGAAACTCTTCCTCAAGTTGTCAAACTGTACTTGAACTCATAAGTAAAATTTAACGTATCAGCATGGGCGGCGATCCCGGGGGGAGCTCGCGGGGGACAAGACCCCCCACCTTTAAGAGTGGGGGACACGCCATACATCGGAGCCCCCAAATTTTGAAGATACACCAAAAAAGGTCAACAAATGCAATTGTGTGTGAGGGCGAAAATGAGTTTTCAGTGTTTTTTGAGCAGATAAGTTGTTATGAGGAGAAGTGTCCCCCCAAATTTCAAGGAAAAAAAGTAAGAAAATTGTGGAAGAGAAGGATAAAGGTCCAAAAATTTTTTGTTAATACGAATTGCCAAAAAAGGTCGTCAGTTATTTTGAAGGTATGATAGTAATTTTGAAGGTATGATTTCTGAAGATGTAACGAAAGTAGGTGGGGGACTAAAAAAAAGGTCATAAACTTTTTCGAAGATGAGATTACATATTTTTAGTAGGAATATGAAAAGACGAAATTTTTTAGGGAGAAAGCAGAAAAGCAGACCAGCGAAAGATGAAAAGATAGTAAAAAAGGTGAATGACTAAAAAAAGTCATCAACTTTTTTCGGAGATGAAAGCGAAATTTTTCGGAGATGAAGTGGCAGAAAAGAAATTTTTTGGGACAAGATTTTAAAAAGTCGTCGACGAGATTGTGGCCGACTTTATCCCCCCCCCCCCGGAGATGAAGTGGCAGAAAAGAAATTTTTTGGGATAAGATTTTAAAAAGTCGTCGACGAGATTGTGGCCGACTTTATCCCTAAATTTTTTAGGGAGAAAGCAGAAAAGCAGACCAGCGAAAGATGAAAAGATAGTAAAAAAGGTGAATGACTAAAAAAGTCATCAACTTCTTTCGGAGATAAAAGCGAAATTTTTCGGAGATGAAGTGGCAGAAAAGAAATTTTTTGGGACAAGATTTTAAAAAGTCGTCGACGAGATTGTGGCCGACTTTATCCCCCCCCCACCTCTCAGACAAGATCGCCGCCACTGCGTATCAGAATGAAATCGTGTGTAGGCTAGTTGACTCGAGCTGATCTCTCAAAAATTCATACTATACGCACTGTGCACTTCAGACAAGTCAACTGCACACTTGTGTCCGAAAACACTATAGTTTAGGCCCTGCTGTATACCCACAGGTAATTAGGCACCGAGCGCTTTTTGTCTCAATCAGGCTTTCGCAACAAAAGCAATCAGGCCTACTAAGCATTCAGCTGATCTCTGTGTATGTCTTGGCGTCACTAAATTTGAACGTGCACACTGTATGCGCAGTCGCATGCACTCGACAGTGATGTAGACTATATAGGTTGCTGCAGCAGACGAAGCAAAGCACCATTGACGTCTTCCTCATGAGCGACCAGCGTCGTCTCCCGTGCATCGCAGAAGATGCGTAAGCCTAAGAAGAACACCTTGACCACCTGCTGTAAATGGGTGGTTTAAGCTTCAGGGCAGAGCTTTGATGTGCGACAACGCTTAGTGAATGCAAACATTCTCAATACAACTTAAGCCGAATTCATCAATCACAATAGGTCTACCAAGTGTCGCTCAAAGCCATAGAAATCCGCAGACGTCTAGTTTTGAGGCGGAAGAATGTCTGCTACTGGTTAACCTGAGTATGAATTAGAGTATGTGCAGCTGCCAAATTCAGTGCAAAACATTAAACCAGTTATCAATTGAAAGCGACAGACATATGAAATTATGTTCACTGAAAGACTTAGAGTAGGCTAAATCGTTATATATTTGCACATAAACTGCCTTTTTACACAATGCAACATGTAAGTACGATACAATACAATTGAAATTAAAACAATGCCACCGCACAAAAGGTCTGACTGTTCAAAGGTGCGCTGTGACGCGACGCTTAGGCCTAATATCAAGCAACAAGCAGAATAAATGAGGCAGTTAAGATGTACAAATCTACAAACTGAAACTGAGGCTCATACTGACCAACTTAACAGCCTTGATTCCAAATGTAAAATTTTCCTTTTCACACTTCCTTCTGCACGGGCCTGATTATTTCACATTGGGTGATTCCATGTCAGTTCAACCAAAGTGATTGACACGACCGACTCGGATTTACTTGAAATTTTGCCCACTTGTTGGGCCACATAAGATATGTATAAACCTGCAAAGAAAATTTTTTCGGTCAACTACATTCCGAGATACGGGTCGGCGAAGTTTGACCCGACCCGCTCGACCTCGTACCTTTGGACGTCTGTATCTCAGCTTATATGAGAGCTAGGAAGGTGTTCTTGGTGTCATTATTCAGCTCTTTTGATGAACTATTTGGGCAAATTAATCATGACTGTTTAAAAGTTTAACATCAAACCCATATTCCACAAATTAGCACTTTAACCTTGACCTTGACCTTTTCGCAACTTTTTTAAAATCTGAAAAAATTCACACTTATACATTGAAGTGTCTTGAACATCCTCAGAAAAAAATCAGGATGGGGTCTCTAACGGGTTTTTTTCTATAATTTTTTTGTGTATACAGTTACGTGCAAACATCAATATCGCTGTCTCCTTAAATTGATATCGAACATGTTCAACTTGCTACTTTTGTCTATAGTTCATTCTAGTAATTTTGAAGTGTCTTGAACATCCTCAGAAGACATCAGAATGGGATCTCTAATAGTTTTTTTTACTACAAAACTTAGTCTAGATTGAGGTATATGCCAATTTGTAGGAAATCTGTTTTCTGCCAACACTGCTTGACACAACATATGAATTTCTAAGTCTTAAAACAATATAGTTTGAACTATACTCTTGAATAAGTAGAAGAATAGAAGGAAAGATATCGATGGCTGGAAGCACAAAGGTGCTAAGCGCACTTTTTTGGGTTTTTCAAAAAAGTAGTGCATAATATGCCTGGAAGAAATATACATCGGAGCACAAAGGTACTAACGTTTACGATGTTAATTTGGATCACTTGGCACCAAAAACACAATTGGGCTAAGTCTCATTGGCTGAAATCCATAGAGCGCAAATAGCTCAAGCGCACTTAATACCTATGTGCACCCTCTTTTTTTAACGCCTTGTCTTTGTTGTTGACTTCCACGCCATTCGCCATTACTGTTTATCGTCGTCCCCGTTACAAAAATAATAAAAGTTACATTAAAAATAACAGAAACAATATCTCGAAATCTTTATTATTGAAATGCATAAACGAGTGCATCGTTTCAGTTCTGCAAAAGCGCTTCAGATGATCATGGACCTTAATGATTCAATCGAGGAATCCAGTGATGATGGTAAGCTTATGAATAGGAACCTTAGAAAATGCTGTAAAATTATGGAAAATAAATGTTGATGTTTGGGAAATTAAGTGATTTAAAGCTCGAAATCGGCTTATGTGGTAAAATTGTAAAAATTATGCGGTATTATGCAGTAAGGTTTGGGCTGCATCGAAAGGCAATGTCATGGACGTCTCATCGGTATTATTAAGCAACTACAGGTGGGATCGTGACCACCAGAACACACCTGCAGACGCATAGACCGGTATTGCTTGCCATAGTGAATATTAAAACCAGCGATGCATCCCTCCGTGTTTCTTTACATTGTTTAACTTGGGTATGCATTTTGTCTGTCTTAGGAACATCTACTGAACATCTGGCAACTGATTTGCCTGCAACTATGCTTCCTCTGGACCTCGAGATTTCTTCTCCGCTTAATCGTACACCTGCTATGACAGTTGAAGGGCTTGATCCTACACTTCCTCTAGTCTTGGAGCCTTTTTGCAGAGAGGTTTCTGCAGTAGAAGTGCTCGACCATTCACACCCGCTGGCAACTGATTTGCCTGCAACTATGCTTCCTCTGGACCTCGAGGTTTCTTCTCCGCTTAATCGTACACCTGCTATGACAGTTGAAGGGCTTGATCCTACACTTCCTCTAGTCTTGGAGCCTTTTTGCAGAGAGGTTTCTGCAGTAGAAGTGCTCGACCATTCACACCCGCTGGCAACTGATTTGCCTGCAACTATGCTTCCTCTGGACCTCGAGGTTTCTTCTCCGCTTAATCGTACACCTGCTATGACAGTTGAAGGGCTTGATCCTACACTTCCTCTAGTCTTGGAGCCTTTTTGCAGAGAGGTTTCTGCAGTAGAAGTGCTCGACCATTCACACCTGCTGACGTCCGAGCCTTTCAACCTTCATGTTGCAAGTATGGCCACTCCGATGGAAAGAACTCGTACCCGTAAAGTTATCATCATTACTCGCCTAAGGTAGTTCTTTGTACTATCATTTCAAATGTGGTTTCAATTATTATTTTAAGATGTAGGTCTAATAGTCATTGTCTCTATGGAGTAGTCATTTTCTTGTATTTCTGCCATTATAATTGATGAATTAATTTACTTAAACTACTCTTATGATGAAAATACAAAAGTTAAATTAAACTTCTGTTAAACTTGTCATCAGTTACTACAGTGTACTATGATTATGAATGTTTCATTGTAATCGCAATGCATTCTGTGAATGTGAACTTCAATAAAGGAAGATTATTAAATTATTAAAAATGAGTGTTTAATTGGCATTTATTTTTATTTTACATGTCATGTAGGCCATCAATCTTGCAACCTTTGCAAGTTCCAGTCGGGGTTATTTCTTCTCAACAGATGTCACCTGATTCAGTGCTTCCAACAACAGTTGATGTAGTTAATCCTCCACATCCAACAGAAGTTACAGTGTCTACTCGTTCAACTTCTCTCTCTAACGAAGAGCCTGGTCCCTCAGGAAGTCTTCCTCTCAGCGACGATGCATCTACACCTTGCCTACCACCATCAGATATGGAGGAGCGTTCACGAAAGCGTAAACGAAATACACAAGGTTGGAAACGAAATGTTAGGCAGCTATCTCGAGCTAATGGAAAGGAGTATGTTTCGAGGAAAGGGAAACTAGTGGCGGGAAAAAAACCATGTGGGGGTTGCGAAGAAGGATGTCGTTTTAAGTGTGGGGTCATGATTTCGGAAGATAAGCAAGTGCAATTATGCAACGAGTATTACTCGTTGCAAGACATTCAGTGCAAGTCTCAGTTCCTCTGCAGCGCAGTCACTGAAGTTGCTGTCCGCAGGCGTAGCATAGATGCTGCAACTGGAGAGGCTGTAAGCACAAAGCGCAAGAAAAGTCGAGAGTATTATTTGATGTCCGATGATGATCGAATGCGTGTCTGTAGAAACTTCTTTTGCAGTACTCTTGCTATTTCAATCAAGATTGTTAACAGGGCTTTAAAAGGTAAATCAGATACTGGTTTATTTGTTGGAAAAGATGGTCGGAAAGGAAAGGTTCCTGCAAATAAAACTTCAGATGAGAATATCCAGAAGATCGTCGATCACATAAACAGCTTTCCGCAGGTTGAATCGCATTACACTCGCAAAGACTCACGTAAACGGTATTTGGCACCTGATCTTAATATTCAACAGCTTTACCGTTTGTACAGTGAGGATTACTGTCAAAGGCTTGGAGTAGCACCTGTTAAGCAAGAAATCTATCGAAGAGTCTTCAATACCCAATTTAATCTTGGCTTCTTTATTCCTAAGAAAGATCAGTGCTCCACTTGTAATAGCTACAGAAATGCTGTGGATACAGAGAAGACGAACTTGCATGATGCATGGGAAGCACATAAAAGGCGAGAAAAAGAGTCTATGGAGGAGAAGAGTCGCGATAAAGTAAAAGCTTGCAGTGACCAATCGTATCGAGCCATAACATTTGATCTTGAAGCAGTTCTCTCTACTCCACATGCAGGTGATTCACAAATATATTATAGAAGGAAGCTTGCTGTGTACAACTTTACGATACTGGAATCGGCATCCCAACAAGGATTCAATTACATATGGGACGAGACAGAAGGTGGTAGGGGAGCAAATGATATAGGGTCCGCCCTTCTGGATTACTTGCGAAAACTTCCAGCAACCGTCACGCACGTCACATCATTCTCAGATACTTGCGGTGGACAAAATCGCAACCAGTTTATCTGTGCAGTCATGTTGTACGCCATTAGAACATTGCCTTCTCTACAAACTGTTGATCTAAAGTATATGGAGAGTGGCCACTCGTATTTAGATGTAGATCTAATGCACTCCCTGATTGAGCGAGCTACAAAGCATCTCAAAATTTATACAACTCGTGATTGGGAAGTGGCGATAGCCGGTGCACGAAAGAAAGCTCCTCCATTTATCGTTCAGCGAATGATGCACACAGACTTCAGTGACTTGAAGATGCTGGCTTCTACTCTTCTACTAAATCGCAGCAAGAATATGGAGGGGGATACGGTGAATTGGCTACGTGTTAAGTGGCTGCGCTTCAGTAAACTTCACCCATTTGTCATTGAGTACAAATACCAGATTAGTGATGAGAATTTCCTTCGCCTCAACATATCCAGCAAACGCGGCAGGCCAAACACACTGATAGGGGACCTTACACCAGCCTATCTCTCTCGAATCCCAATCTCGACGGCCAAAAAAGCTGACCTCCTTGCGCTACTGAAGAGCAGAGTAATTCCGGCAGAGCATGCGGTTTTCTACAATGACTTGCCTTCAAATGCTAGAGCTCGAGACTGTCTTCCGGAGCCCTGTGCTGACGAGGAAGAAGACTGAATTCAAACTTAATGTTATTCTTTTCTTATCTGAAACTAATGGCTTGAATGCAGAGCATTATTTTATAATTACTGTTGCATTTTATTGTTTTACTTCTTCAACGTGTGAAATGTGGATAAATTATGGAGGAAGATGCATTTTGGTGCTTCTTGATTTTCATTATAATATTTTTTTCTTAAATCTTTATTGGATGTTAATTATAATGATAAGTATGACAGCTATGATTATCACATTAATTTGAAGGAAAACTCGGCGTAAGAGTCGCTCATACTTGAATTAAATTATTTTTGGTTATTTTCCTGATATTATTAGGAGTTTTTTTGCTTAAAAGACATTTTAAAATTAAATAATATAATCATGTGGTGCTTAATAAATTAACAAATGCTTAAAGGCTAGTTAGAACAGTATTTATTAAGGGTCTTCTAAAACAATTGTCAAAACAGTTGACATGAATTAGTATTTCAGGTGTCCCAGCATCAGCGCACAAAAGTCCTAAGTGCATATATTTCCTTACAGTAATTTTACAAAGTCATTTTTTTTTTACAAACAGAATTATTTGTGCAAAAATAAAAATACTTGTAACACTGCAATAAGCTCTTCTTTTGGAAAAGTCATTGCAAATCGAATTATTTTGAATAATGAATTTTAGCAACACATAACAAAACTTCAACTTCAGTTTTCTTAGAATTAAGAAAAGTGCGCTTAGCACCTTTGTGCTTCCAGCCATCGATATATGAACAAAAAAGAACATGAATTAAGAGCACATGTATTCATTCATTCAGAAAATTTATAACTAGTGCTCCTTCAAGATATGTACTCTTTGCTATATATATATCCAATGCTCTTAATACATGTTCTTTTGTTCACACATAGTTTTAAGTTATTCTTAGGAATTTCTTGGTGTACAATTTAACAACTGTTATCACAGTTCTCAGGAGGGCAGCTTTCTAATTTAACCACAAAAAATTTCCAAGCTGGTAGCAGTTAATCAGAGAAAAGATGTCTGAAGGTAAGCTACAGGACTTCAGACATCTTTTCTCTGATAAACTGCTACCAACTTGGAAATTTTGAAGTTGTACACAAAGAAATATATGTTATGTTTTCAAGCAGTTTTGGCAGAAAACAGATTTACTACAGATTGGCATATACCTCCATCTAGACTAAGTTTTGTAGTAAACAAACTATTAGAGATCCCATTCTGATGTCTTTTGAATTTCAAGAACTAACTGAAAATTTTCATCAGAAATGTAGGCAAATGACACAAACACCACCACTTTCTTAATAACATTTGTCTTATCCATGCTTTTCCAAATCAATTTTAACAACTATTATCACAGTTCTCAGGAGGGCAGCTTTCTAATTTTACCATAAAAGATTTCCAAGTTGGTAGCAGTTTATCAGAGAAAAGATGTCTGAAGGTAAGCTACAGGACTTCAGACATCTTTTCTCTGATAAACTGCTACCAACTTAGAAATTTTGAAGTTGTACACCAAGAAATTCCTAAGAATAACTTAAAACTATGTGTGAACAAAAGAACATGTATTAAGAGCATTGGATATATATATAGCAAAGAGTACATATCTTGAAGGAGCACTAGTTATAAATTTTCTGAATGAATGAATACATGTGCTCTTAATTCATGTTCTTTTTGTTCATATATCTTTCCTTCTATTCTTCTACTTATTCAAGAGTATAGTTCAAACTATATTGTTTTAAGACTTAGAAATTCATATGTTATGTGTCAAGCAGTGTTGGCAGAAAACAGATTTCCTACAAATTGGCATATACCTCAATCTAGACTAAGTTTTGTAGTAAAAAACTATTAGAGATCCCATTCTGATGTCTTCTGAGGATGTTCAAGACACTTCAAACTTACTAGAATGAACTATAGACAAAAGTAGCAAGTTGAACATGTTCGATATCAATTTAAGGAGACAGCGATATTGAAGTTTGCACGTAACTGTATACACAAAAAAATTATAGAAAAAAAACCGTTAGAGACCCCATCCTGATTTTTTCTGAGGATGTTCAAGACACTTCAATGTATAAGTGTGAATTTTTTCAGATTTTAAAAAAGTTGCGAAAAGGTCAAGGTCAAGGTTAAAGTGCTAATTTGTGGAATATGGGTTTGATGTTAAACTTTTAAACAGTCATGATTAATTTGCCCAAATAGTTCATCAAAAGAGCTGAATAATGACACCAAGAACACCTTCCTAGCTCTCATATAAGCTGAGATACAGACGTCCAAAGGTACGAGGTCGAGCGGGTCGGGTCAAACTTCGCTGACCCATATCTCGGAATGTAGTTGACCGAAAAAATTTTCTTTGCAGGTTTATACATATCTTATGTGGCCCAACAAGTGGGCAAAATTTCAAGTAAATCCGAGTCGGTCGTGTCAATTTCAGTTGCAAATTTGGTTGATTTGACACGGAATCACCCCATTGTGATAGCCTCAAGCTGAAGACAACTGGAAGGCAATTTATAGGCAAGCTGGAGTCAACTAGAAGGCAATTTGTAGGCAAGCTGAAGTCAACTAGAAGGCAATTTGCAGGCAAGCTGAAGTCAACTGGAAGGCAATTTATAGGCAAGCTGAAGTCAACTAGAAGGCAATTTGCAGGCAAGCTGAAGTCAACTGGAAGGCAATTTATAGACAAGCTGAAGTCAACTGGAAGGCAATTTATAGGCAAGCTGAAGTCAACTAGAAGGCAATTTGTAGGCAAGCTGAAGTCAACTAGAAGGCAATTTGCAGGCAAGCTGAAGTCAACTGGAAGGCAATTTATAGGCAAGCTGAATGAAGTCAACTAGAAGGCAATTTGTAGGCAAGCTGAAGTCAACTAGAAGGCAATTTGTAGGCAAGCTGAATCAACTAGAATGCAATTTGTGTAGACAAGTGTCTGGCAAGCAGTAAACCATACAAAGGGAACCAAAAAACCAATATGAATATTAATCTTATTTTGTACTAATAACAATACTTATTGGTCCTAAATAATGAAATCTGACAATTGCCTGCATTTAATTCTAATATTTGAAATTGGTGATGACAAGCAGAGCTATATATCCTCTCCCGATCGTTACCCATTTGGTATCGTGCCGGGTCAGTATGTATGTATGTATGTATGTATGTATGTATGTATGTATGTATGTATGTATGTATGTATGTATGTATGTATGTATGTATGTATGTATGTATGAGGACACTTGATATACCACATTTTAAGTAACTCACAAAAGCGCTGTAATCAACGACAGAGGCTTCGCACCTGCTGAGCAGACTCTGTGCACACTGCAATACAACTGTATTTGATATTGCCCTCCTTCCAACGTTCAGAAGTGCAATAAGTAAGAGGCGATAGAACATCGATGGCGCTGAGCAATTGTGAGTGAAGGACTTGCTCAAGGTCTCTAAACAGTGACCCACAAGTGAAGGCTTGAACCCATACTCTCCGTGTTACAGGCCATGCACTCTAACCATTTGGCTAGTGTGCCCAGCAACAGCAAGTAAGGCAGAACAAAGTAAGAACGGAAGAAATACAGAATGTATTACAGAGCCTTAACAGAACACATCACAGTGTGATCACTCCTCAATGACATGCACAAATACAACACATATGAGAAAATATTATTTATTGAACAAACAATTTTTTTGTAAAAGAACAAAAGGTTTTGCAACTGTCTCACATGAACTGAATCTTGCAACAGATTACTGTCCAACTGTCTCACATGAACTGAATCTTGCAACTGTCCAACTGTCTCACATGAACTGAATCTTGCAACTGTCCAACTGTCTCACATGAACTGAATCTTGCAACTGTCTCACATGAACTGAATCAAGTCCTGACCAGAGAGCGAGAGACGGAAGGATCATCAGTATGAGCCGAGTGGCTGGATGTTGAAGAGGCATAGGTATTTTGGGTGGGAGTATTGTAGTGTGTGTGTGTTAGTTGGAAGTGGATGATTCAAGTGGGGAATGACCTTTAGTGTGGAAAGTGCAGCGAATAGCAAAAGCGCCTGGGAAAAGGTGGAAGATTACAAAACAGAAAATGATACCTAAAATTTACCGCTAAACCTAAATAAATCATACCAGAGGAAAATGGGACAAGGTGGAAGACAAGAAGACAGAAAATAATACCTAAAATTTACCACTAAACCTAAAGAAACAAAGACAATACAAGTGATGGCGATGAAGGAATGATGGTGATGAAGGAGTGATTATGATTGGCACCGGGTCCGCCTAAGACCAGGCGCCTATTCCGCCCCACGTCAAGCGCCAAAAGATGACGCCGCCACCACCACCACCACCACCACCGACGCCGCCACCACCGACGCCACCACCACCACTACCGACGCCACCACCACCGACGTCACCACCACCGACGCCACCACCACCAGTGGTCGTAGCAGGCTGTCTTAAAAATACAGGACATTTTACAGGACACAAAAAATGAAATTACAGGACGTTTTACAGGACATTTACAATAAAAAAATTCCCAGTACAAATTTATTTTTGCTTCTACTACATAGTAGCAGTCAATCAACAGCGTTTCCTCATCATCATCATACTGCCAGAATTTAGTTCTGCTTTGTCAACTATTTTTTCTTTGAGCTATGACAACAGGGTTGAATCGGTAACAAACTGGTTAGCAGACAAATTTTGTGCACATAATGAGGTTATGTGCTAAATTAATTATACTCTGCAGTCTGCATAGACAACATCTGGAAACATTTATCATAACATACATAACATAACAAGGGTTTTAAGTGGTTCAGAAGACGTGTAGTCTGTGTTAGAACCACTGCAAATTAACCTGCAATGCCTAATAGCCCAATTTTCTAGATTCTTCTTAAAAGTTGTGATAGTGTCCACTGAGATAGTACTATCATCCAAACCATTCCACAGGTCTACAACTCTTGCAGTGAAGAATTTCTACCCTAATGTTCTGTTCAGCTTCTTATATAATTTATACCTGTGTCCCCGAGTTGCCTTGTTTGGTGCCAATTCAAAGAACCTCTCCCACTGTGTGCTTGCTTTCCAGTGATAATCTTATAAGCTTCGATTAGACCTCCTCTGCTCCTCCTTCTCTCCAATGTTGTTAGTCCACACCTTTTCAACCTTTCTTCATAACTCAAACCCTTGTAGCCCCATATCATTTTTGTAGCTCATCTTTGCACTTTCTCCAGTTTTTCAATGTCCTATTTCAGGTATGGATTCCATATCTGGATGCAGTATTCCAATTGTGGCCTAACCAGTGATTTGTAAAACCTAAGTATTGTATCCTTGGCTCTGGTGACTATTGTCCTTCTTATCATAAGAACTTCTTAAAGACTTATGATAAGAAGTTCTTCTTACCACAGAAGTTGAGTTAGCCTTTTCGATGCTGCAGCTTCAGCACATTGCCTTGAAGGTTTTGCACTCTTGTGCATAATCACTCCCAAGTCCCTTTCTTCCTCACTCACTTTCAATACCCTACCCCTATTTCACATGAAAACTCATTCTCTTCTCCATATGCATCACTGAGCACTTTTCCAAATTAAAGGGCATTTGCCAGTCCTGTGACCACCTGAACATTCTTCTTAGATCTTCCCGCAGTATCTCCGCTTCTTCTTCATCATCCCATGCATGCTCTACATAGTATTGTACCATCTGCAAACTTAGAAATAGTTTGCAGAAATTTTCGATAAAATCCCATCATCTATGTCATTAATAAAAGTACCAACAGCAGTGGCCCAAGCACTGATCCTTGTGGCACTCCACTTAGCACTGTCGTCCAACTACAGTGTTTATCTCCTATGCCCACCTTTTGTCTTCTATCTGATTACCAGCTTTGAATCCATGTTAGTACTTGTCCTCTAATTCCACCAGTCTTGTTGTCCTCGAGACCAAGGTCTTGGTCTCGAGTGCACTCGAGTTCGTTTTTAAAAGTCTTGGTCTTGGTCTTGAGACCAAAGGTCTTGGTCTTGAGGTTCTAGGTCTTGGTCTTGAGGTTCAAGGTCTTGGTCTTGGTCTCGCAAGACCAAGACCAAGACCAAGACCGGCTGTCAACATGAACAGCCATTTAACAGAACTCAAGAATTCTGTATCAAGCCTGCTTGCATCATACGACCAATATCTATGGATGGATACAAGTGTTGTTGGTCAGGAAAACCCATTGACAGCAGCAACAGTTATTCTGTATCAGAATGTGAAAAACCATGGGAAGATTTAAAAATGACTCACTATCTGTACATTTAGGCCTACATCCAGTGCTTGAAAAGCTACTCTGTATGTGTCAGCGACTTCAGCACCTGTAGAACGTATTTTTCACATGGCGGAATTTTATGAGGCCCACCAGGCACGTCTTGGTCAGAAAATTCTGAGCGAATGGGGGTTTTATAAAATACAAAAGGCATTTGGAATAATAGTTTGCATGAAGGACTTTTGAATACAAATTCGGATTTCTCTGCAGTTTGCATTTAAAGTTAATTTGCTTGAATAAAATAAAAGACTCATGTTTTCATTAAAATAGCGAATATTCCGACTTGACAATTTTTAGAAGTCTTGACCTGATTGCGATTTTTTGGGTCTTGGTCTTGGTCTCGAGGTTCAAGGTCTTGGTCTTGGTCTTGGTCTCGGGGTTCAAAGTCTTGGTCTTGAGGTTCAAGGTCTTGGTCTTGGTCTTGAGGTTCAAGGTCTTGGTCTTGAGGTTTAAGGTCTTGACAACAAGAGTGAATTCCACTTGCTTACAAAGTTTTGACCAGCCTTACATGAGGTACTTTGTCAAACGTCTTGGCAAAATCTAGGTAAATTATATCTACTTGTTTCCCTCGTCAATCCTATCATAGACCTCCTGAAAGAACTCCAGCAGATTTGTCAAACATGAATGGCCTCTGGTATATCCATGTTGACTGCCCTTTATAATATCATGCCCATTCAAATGTTCCACTATAATTATCTCCATGACCTTGCACACCACACTGGCTAAACTGACTGGCCTGTAGTTCCCTAGTTACACTTCTAATTTTTAAACAATGGCACTACGAGTGCATCACTCCATTCCCGTGGCACTTCTCCAGTTTGCGTTGATTTATTGAAGAACTGGGCTAATACCTCTCCAATTTCTTCCCTCATTTCATGTAAGAATTTTGGATGGAGTTCATCTATGCCTGGATTCTTGTCAGATTTGAGCCTTTCAGCTGTTCCACAATCCCTTTTCACCACAGTCTGTTTGCTTAGGCTCTGGGATATTTCCCATTTCTTCTAAAGTAAACATCGAGCTGAAATATTTATTGAGTACTTCAGCAGTTTCAACATCATCCACAATAACTTCTCCCTTTCCACCTTCCGTTTTGAATGGCCCTATCATGTCTTTTCTTCTCTGCTTACTTCTGACATAGTTGTAAAAACTCTTACTATCCTCTTTTACATTGCTACTAGATAACTTCTGCTCAAAGCTTTTTATTGCCTTTGTTTGCCTTATACTTGTTTCTTAAATTCTCAAGTCTGGCAACACTTTCATGATCCAAATCCAGTCTATTCTTTGTTTCTTTCTTCAACTTCTGAAAATTCTTCCATGCTTTGTTCTTTACCCTTCTTTTTCCTTGAACCTCACGTGTTACCCAAAGGCCTTCTCTTATTGGTTCTTTTGTACTTCGGTATGTTTTCTTCAATAATTTCCTTCAAAAGTTCCTTAACTTCTTCCAAGCATCATTCACTCCGATGCCCTTTACTTCACTTACCATATCCTTTTCCCCCAACCTTTTCCTTACTAACTCATAATCATCTTAAAAGAAGTTGGGTCTTTTCACATAGGCTTTGACTCCTCGGGTCTGCTCCATGACTAATTCCAAACTGATAACCCGATGATCACTAGTGCTAAAATGCCCTCCCACATTTACATTATCTACCATATTTTCATCCGATGTTATCATTAAGTCAAAAATGTTTTCTCCTCTGGTTGGCTCCATAACATGCAGTTGCACATCATTAAAATCCAAGAATATCCTGTATTTTTCTCTTTCCCCTTCTAATTTTTCCCAATCAATATGATAGCTAAGTCTCCCATAATCAAGGATGTTTCCTTATTAGCCACTTCCAGTAGTTTGCACATCCCTTGATCAGCTTCTTCGGTGGCATCTGGTAATATTCTAACTTATACTACTATGTAGTAACTTATACTACTCTGTATTATAAGTTAAAAGCTCAAAATATAACAGAAATAACAAATTATAAATATCATGTATTTGCGACAAAAAAGAGCGTGAAATCTGACTTTTAAAAAAATACAGGAAATACAGGACACTTTTGCAAAAATACAGGATTTTACAGGACAAGCAAAAAAATACAGGACTTTACAGGCAATACAGGACCGCTACGACCACTGCACCACCGACGTCACCACCACCACCACCACCGACGCCACCACCACCACCGACGCCACCACCACCACCGACGCCACCACCACCGACGCCACCACCACCACCGACGCCACCACCACCGACGCCACCACCACCGACGCCACAACCACCACCGACGCCACCACCACCACCACCACCACCGACGCCACCACCACTACCGACGCAACCACCACCACTACCGACGCCACCACACCACCACCACCACCACTACCGACGCCACCACACCACCACCACCACTACCGACGCCGCCACCACTACCGACGCCACCACCACCAGCGACGCCACCACACCACCGACACACCACCACTACCCACGCCGTCACCATCCCAAAAAATCTACGTTTGAGGTGCCAACCGTAAACTCCAAAGCTAAGCGCAAAGCACCAGCTTACTCACGAGCGTTGGTCCGTCGTATCAGAGGTAATTAGCTGCCCAGAGAGTGGCCCAGTGGAGGTCCAAGTCCAGTTGACAGAGAGTCAGAGAGCGGAGACAGAGCAGCCGCCATGACGGCTTTCGCTGAGCATGAGAAAGCAAGGAAGGCAGACGATCGGCTGAATTCGGTAGGAACCCTCAAAGAGTGAGGCTCCAAACTGCGTGGAAAACGTGAGAGTGACAAGTAACGCAACCTGAGGAAGACGACGGTATTTGCAGACGAACCGAGATTGACGGAATTCAGAGGAAAATTCCGTTCACAATAATTGAGGTGCAGAACCAGATGCAGAACCGGTTGTTGAACTTAGGCAAGAGAGAGTGGGATAGTGGGATGATCAAGTAGTGGCTTGATGGTGAAGAGTTCGCAGAGGTACTTTGGCTGGGAGTATTGTAGTTTGTGTGTAAGTTACAAAAGCAGGTCAAAATCTGATGTTGTTAACACGTCGCACACAAAACAAATAACGACTCATAATATTATAGTTTTCTCTTTAAATTTATTTACACAACAAAGACTAATTAAAATGATTGATCACACATCTAAATAAGTGTATGCAAAAAACATAAAACATAATTTACACAACTCTTACACTTCAGTTTACAAAAATACTTTAGAACTTTTTTTTTATACAATTCAGTAATACAATACAGATGTAAGTTGATAATGCCCTCCTTACTAAGTTCAGAAGTGCATATTGAAGCCGGGCAAATTAAGAGTCAGTCATATGTACACTGGAAAAGGTTAAGTTTTCAGTTAAGAGTGATAGACAGTCAAGCTAAAGGAGTTGCGAACATGAGGAGGTAACATGCTTTCGAACTCCTTTGTCCAAAGCACCATGCCTGCCAGCTTTAAGCCAAGAAATAACATATTTTTCTGCATTCCATGATGCAAGAGGCCATTCACTGAACTCACCAGATGCCTGTTTCTTCTGCTAGTATGACAGCGATTCATTTGATTGAATCCTCTTTGGGGCCATCCACATATTACGTACGCAAAAATCCTGGAAAATTGGACCCCTCCCCCTGTTCCCACGCGTACTTTTTTCCACCCCCCCCCACCTGCGTACGTACAGTTGACGCACCCCCCCCGTAAGACCAGCTACAGAATGTGTCCGTTACACAGGTTGAGGCAGCGACTGTCTGCACTTTAGGCCAGATTGAAGGATGAGTAATCCATGGACTCACTGTTGAGTTGTGTGATAGTTTAACACCGTTCAGAGGTAAGGTGGCATACAAGTGACACCTCTCCCACAGTCCTACTTCCTCTGCTAGTACCAGATAGCTGGAAGGACTTAACTCTAGCCAATCAATTTTCGTACGTACATTATCAGTAGACCCCCGCCGCGTTCGCAAGCGTACGCAAAACATGCATTTCGGTTACCCCCTCCCCCTCCATGAGTACGTAATATATGGATGGCCCCTTTCACACTTGGCAGATGAAACAGGTAGAACTTCCCACAAATTAATAATGTCTGTAATTTTTGGCCACTCTTTTAAACAGAATATTCAAGCAAAAATCTGCAGCTTCAGAATTACTCATTCCAATCTTTGCACAGATATGCAACATGTCTTTCTCCAAACAGCTCCCTTTGGGTCATCCATAAAGGACGTCCGCAAAATATGACCTACTTTGGACTCCTTCCCCCTTGTCTTGCTTTTGACCTTACCCTTACTTTGCAGACGTCCGCATGCCAAAGCCAATGAACGGTCACTATATAAAACGTGTACATTTACATAGCTCTTACAATTACTGTCCCTCTGTCCTGAACGATGAAATATTAGCCTGTCAGAACAAAACAACTTCCTCCCTCTCTGTGGCAATCAAGAAGAAACTCAGTATTCAATGACCATGTTAGTCCTTTAGAGTTTTCAAGCCCACAGTATATTAAAGTTCTAGTACACGGAATGAAGTTTAAGACAATCACTTCACTGCCTTTTCGTCTCTTGGGAAAGGTTGAAAAAGGAGGTGTTTACAAAACTTTCAAATTTTGAAATTGTGATGCGGACGTCCGCACTGGCCATGACCCCCTCCCCTTGTTCGCATTTAAATGAACCCTCCCTCCCCTCATTGCGCACGTCCTTTATGGATGACCCCTTTGCAGAGGATCTTTTGGCCATGCTGTATTGTGTAAGATAATAGCATCCTCTAGATGAAAATCTCTGCTGCAAACCATCATATAACTGTCCTCCGACTCCTCCCAAGGTCCATGTTACGCCTCTTCAGTCTGTAATTGTAACCGAACACTTTTAAAGCGCCACTCAGATCAGCGGCGCTCTCAACCTGCATCAATGCCAGCACCGGCAAAAAGTAAGGTTTTCAGCTGTCTACAAAACTGCTGCTGCTAGACTGATTGCCTTTCTGCCTCGGCTCTCTCATATCACCATCCTTATGGCTGAAAAACGTCACTGGCTCCCGCTTTCTGCCCACATCCAATTCAAAGTCCTCATTCTTGTCTTTAAGGCTCAGCTTGGTGTTGCTTCTAAATATTTATGTGATTTCATTCTTCGCCCTTCCTCAGCTGCTTCTCTTCATTCCTCTGACCGTCTGGGCCTTCTGGTTCCCCGTGTCAGGACTTGGCAGAATCCAGGTCTTTTGCTTCTATTGGCCCTGCGCTTTGGAACGAGCTTCCTCCTTCTGTTCATTCCTCTATTCTCGCTGGTTGTGTCTCTTCCTCCTTTGCCCTTCTCAAAACTTGTTTTTTTTTCTCTCGGGGTCTCTCACACTGGATGCGCTTCTGAATAGCTCTGACGCTAGAAGTGCTTTATAAATGTCCGAATACGATACAATGCAATATTTGGAAAAACTGACTTCTGAAGCTCCTAAATTTTGTGTCATCATTATCTCCCAGAACAACTTGAACAAGGGCAACTTCTTTGCAAGACTTCCAACTACAGATCCACGGATGCATGAATGTTGCAACCCGAGGCGAGGATGAAACGCAACCACTGGAGAACGTCTCTTCACACCGATCGCATCCTTCTACTGTACTGCTGCATGGAAACACGTCCGTTGACTTGTGACCCTCAGATGAATCTACACATTAAATCATACAACCAATTTTAATAGTCTGAACTGAAATGATATTCAAACAACTAGAACTTGGAACATATCACTGACCTTATTCCGGAATCATCCGATATTTAGCAACATTAATTCTTATATAAGATTAGACACTTTGCTGTAATAAGCAGAAACTGCTAACATTTATGACTTCAAGGTAGATTTTTCTGGAGGTTTCGTTTGCCTTCGTCATTGGAGTCTATGATTTCTCGATATTTCAAGTTCTACATTCTGGTGCTAAAGACAGAATTCATATTTAATAGTTTTTGCCAAAATACACGAAACTGTTCATCTTTAGAAGAAAAAGCAACCTGTTGTCTAAAAGTATCAAAGCAGAATACACAATGCACTCACCACTGTTCAAAGGGTTTGATGTCCTGCTCTGACTGGCTTCGACTCTTTCATTACGCATATCAGAATGTAGTGGCTTTCAAAACTTTTCTTGCATTCATCGTCTTCCTTCTCAACAACATTCCGTTTCACTCTCTCAAATCCAAACGCCAACAAACTCATTCTCAGAAATTGTTCCGAAAGAGAAAATGATTTCCAACAGGAATATTTGTTGGTTTTGGGCACTAAATTGCCTTCAACCAACAGCGTCAAAGGAAACGGAGACGTATTAGATAACTTTGATTAGTCTGCCATAAACCATATCGGTAGGCAAGTAACTAATTTACTACAATACACACTTTAAATAAATATAATTTGACAGCCAGGTCTTCTGCACTTCACCAAAGAGCCGGGGGGTCAAGACCTGACTTCTCAACAGCTTTTCAGTTACTTAGCTGCGGGGTTAGAGGAAGAGATGGGGGGACGGGATTTGCACTCCCCAACAACTGAAACACTGGTTGTTAGTTAGCGATAGGACTTTGAAGTGGATTCGCTCAGGAATTTTCAGCCAGAGGAGTGATATAAGGATGGGAGTCACCAGGACACCCGAGCTCACTATTTCACTCCCGTCCTTAACTGGTTAATGACCTATTTTCTTAAAAGGACAGTAACATTTACTTCCTTATTTTTTTAACCCTTTCACTCCCAATTTATTTTAATTAATTAAGAAATATTTTATCCGTTTAAACCTGTAACATAGTGTGAAACACATACAATGATCTGAAAGCAAGAATTACATTTTGGACATATTTCTTGTAATGACTACAATGACATTATCATTATTCAAATGACATTAAGTACGTAAATCCCTTCTTCCCAGAAACGGGATTGGTATTCCCTTCCCTCAAAAATCCTAAGTTGGATCCTAATCTTTGCCAGAATTACCGCCCAATTTCTATTCTCTCCCTTCTTTCCAAGACCATCTCTGCAATTTCTTCCGTATCTTGAACAATCTGGACTTCTTCCCACATATCAATCTGGTTTAAGACAAAATCACTCTACTGAAACTGATCTCTTATCTCTCCTCTCTGATATCTACACTGCGATCGACTGATCCCAGATTGCACTATTTGATGTATCTGCTGTTTTTGACATGGTCGACTATGAGATCCTCCTGCAATGTCTCGAGTCCTCGTGCAGTCTTAGGGGTTCCTCTCTTCTTTGGTTCTGGTCCAATCTCACAGACCGCACACAAATGATAATCTTGGGTGACTCCAGAACACACTGGGTTGCTGTCAAGTTTGGTCCCCCCCAGATCAGTACTTGGCCCACTCCCTTACTTGCTTTATACAGCTGATATTTCCTCTATCTTTGTAACACATTTAACCACTGGCCACCTCTATGCTGATGACACCCAGGCCTGCGTGCATGGGCCCCATTCTGCTCAGCATCCCCTTATTGCTCGCATTGATGCTCTCTCTCATGACCTTCAAGCATGGCTGTCCTCAAACCGGCTTTCTTTAAACCCATCAAGACCCAACTGATTTCTTTTGGCACTCGTCAACAACTGGCCAAGGTTGACTACCCTCTTATCTCAAAGCTTTCCTTCTTATACCTTCTCTACATCTGTCCGTAACTTGGGTGTCATTCTTGATAGTACCCTTTCCTTTTCTGACCATATCTCTAATCTCACCTCTTGTGCTACTACCAACTCCGATGCCTGAAAGCTACCTGAAGACGTGTCTCCTCTCCAGTCTTTACCTCCATTGTCTATGCCTTCTTTTGCTCTCGCATTGATTACTGTAACTCCCTCTTTCTTGGCCTTCCCAAAGTCTGTCTCTCTCCTCTACAATCTAGTCTTAACGCAGCTGCCAGACTAATCGCCCATCTCCCACGCTTCTCCCATATTTCCACATTCATGTTTGAACATCTTCATGGGCTTCCTCTTACTGCCTGCATCCAAATAAAGGTACTTATCCATATTTTCCGATCTTACCTGGGACTTGCTCCTAATGCCTCTGTGACTCAATATGTCTTCCTGCATCAAGTGGCTCCCTTCACCCTCTTCGTTCCTCTGATCAACGTGACTCATTTGTTCTCTGAGTGAGAACGGCAATGGCCCAGTCTCATTCCTTTGTTAGTATTGGCCCTTCATTGTGGAATCAGTTTCCTCCTTCGGTCTGTTGTCTTAAAACTTGCCTTTATTCCAGAAGACTCTCGCACTGGGAGCACCTCTGATTAGTGGGCACTAAGAAGAGGCGCTTTATAAGTTTTGTAATACAATACAATACAATACAATAAGCACTTGTAGAGTCATCATTAACAAAGTGTGATAAGTACAAAAACAGTTTTTGTCCTTTGACACAGTTGCACTTGATGGACTTCATGCCCACAATACTCTGACACACTGACACTGCATCTCTGTTCCGGTTCCGAATGAGCTGGAAAGTGTCCGTTGTTTTCATACCGCACCACATCACCGGCAACAGGAATTACAGATCTCTTCTTACGGCAAGTCGGTCTTCCTGATCCATTGCCTGAAGTGGGAGTGCTCATTATATTCTTTCACAATACCTGGACATGGGATGTTGTTATATATTTGTGTTGTTTCATAGTTCCACCTTGATTGAGCTCAGCAGTGTGGGTACCGTACCACAGCTAGACCAGAATTAGCATCAACAGCTACGTTAGCAGATCCTCGACCCTCTTCATTCAACTCTTTCTCAGACTTTAGGGGACAGCCTCTCAGTCGATTTTATCTCACAGCGCCCACTGTCCAAATGGCCTGTGATTTCAGTTGAAGTTGGAGCTCCAGGAAATTAAACCAGTTATCGAAGTAGAGTTTGAAGTTCTGACTCTTGTGAAGTGTTTCACAGACCTTGATGACAAAGTCGCCCGGTTGGTATCCACAGCTTTCTTCTACACTCTTCCCTTCATACAGGAAAAAGTCGTATGTGTGTCCACTTAGTATCGGGCATATCTTGGGTCATCTCAATTCGTTACTGCTCTGTCATTGTCACTGATGTACTTATTGAAGTTGGCTGTGACTCAGCACATCGGCAACAGGAATAAATCTAAGATGCCTTGACCAGTACATTCCGTATCTTGGCGTGTGCACTAGACCCATACTAAATACTGTTCCATCGCAACAAAGTCTGTTCAGTAACGGGATCCACACTGAACAGCATATATATACTGATTACTTGATTACTTGTTCTTCTTGAAAAAGTTGTGCAAATGGAACGTCATCTTTATTCCTGGCCAGTAGGTCAGCAAGTGTCAAGTCATCTTCAGCATCTGAAAACAGCTCATGGTCACTGTCAGATTCACTTCTGTATCTGAAATAATATATAATATATTCATGTTTATTGACAAGCTCACTGACAAACCGCAGTAAGTTACATTGAAACATGCTGGTACAATTGTCAAGGTCTTATTGAACACATGTCTTGGCAGCCTGTTAGGCGCCACTCATTTTACAGTTCCCCTAGGGAGTGGAAGGCTGATTCGACCTAGAGGTGGCTTATGGGTATCAAATGGGCGTCTTTCAAGATCTTATGTTCTTCATTCATCTATCCCCTCCCCAATATCAGCAACTGGTAATAAAACCAGAAGTGTTGCCACTTGACGACTCCTTGTTTTGAGCCATTCCACATCACAATCCACGATCTTGATACCTTTAAAATATTAAAATTAGAAGAAATTGCATCATAAGTTATTCTCAGCAAGTGGAGAAACGCTTTTAATATTTCCAGTTGAGTCAAAATGGTCAAACTGAAGCAGTAAGAAATGTAATTGTATACTCGATTTCAACCTTTGATGCCCATTGACTTCAATGGAGTCATGCTCAAAACTCACCTTTTCTCTGTAATTATTTTGTTAAATAACACAACAACTCATCTGACACAATAAAACATATACATAAAAGCAACATAACAATTAGCTTACCTTTGGATATCTTTTGTTGCAAAATAAATATGGCTGTCGAAGGAAACAAGGAGATTAGAACGCACATCGCCAATGTTGAGACTATTATTGTAGCGCCATCTAGGTAGATGAAATTATGCTAGCCTATTTGAAAAGATTCAGTATCATATTGAATCTAATCTGGAGTCATTGGGAACGAAAGGGTTAAATCACATCAAGTTATCCAGTCTTGTTTTCATGCGGCCCGTTGATGCTGATAAATAAATATCTGTGCAAACAGGTTTTCAAAGTTTTGATTTTACATTTAACACTTCAAGTTGCAAACTTTTGGAATCCAAAAATGCCACTCATCAAGAAAAATATTACTCTATTTTTACAGCTTAGCTATTATATAAAACAGTTTACTTTGGAGTTCTGTGTAGCTATTATATGCAATAGAACTGCCATGGGGGCAGCTGGCCCAAAGCCTGCTCAAGCTGGGTCCATGTAAATACATGAGTTTTTTGGGGATATCTATATGGCTTGACATTTTCTTCCATTAGTCTTGATTCATCACACAATGGAAATTGCTAGATGTAGTGTCGCTCAGACTGGGGTACGACCCAGATCACCAAGCAGTTGTTACTATTCTTGCAACACTGAGTGTAAGAAATCTATTAGGGCAGACGAGCAACAGTGAGCCAAAGAAAAGGTTAAGCTGGCAGAAGAATCTGGTCCAAACATGCCACATGAATGCTTTCTACTAAAGGATCGGCAGCCCAATCTCAGCCTTCGATGGAACATGCCTATGCACTAAGAGGTAAAACTGGCAAGGTGGCATAAGCATTATGATTCACTGCTCAACCACCCACCAGCCTTCAATCACCAGAGGCGCGTTTACAGAAAACGGGGCCCTAGGCACAAACATTTTTGGGGCCCTTCTAGACTGAGTCTGATACTCTGGTAGTGCTTAGCCTAATCCTATCATGTGCTGCTGTGCAAAACCGGCGAAGTTGAACTTGAAGCCGTTTTTGTGAGTGCTATTTATTGACACTGTCGCTGTAATTATGATTATATAGAAGCTATTCTTAAGGAATGTGAAGTTATTTGATTTATTGATTTTAGTAATTACAATAATATACTTTCATGTGAATGCTAAACTGTAAAAAATAGAAAATGTTATATTTTAAATAATTCAAAATTCACAAATGTTATTTTTTATAATTGAAAATATTTTCCGTTGTTTGGGGGCCCCTGAGATTTGGAGGCCCTAGGTGCGTGCCTAGTGCGCCTAAACATAAACGTGCCTCTGTCAATCACAAGCATCAGGATGGATCCAGGGTGAAGATTAATAACTCAGAAATTAGCTTGGGAACGCCTTCAGAGGTAGAAGTTGCTGATGTTGTCCAGGCTTTGAAGAATTGCAAAGTGCAGGGCATCTACAGCAGGATCGCACAAGAATGGTCTAAGAGATTGGAGAGTGCCGGCTTGTGTCCACTCAGTTTTTTATTTATTTATTTATTCCGGATATTTCTATAGCGCCTCTCGAAGTCAACTACTACTCAGAGGCGCTCCCGACTACAGCATTTGATACTGTGCCGGAATTTTCACGCCGAAGCGCCACGAGCAATTGCGAGTGAAGGACTTGCCCAAGATCCGTACGCAACGGCTAGAGTGGGATTCGAACCTGCAACCCTCCGGTCACAAGGCGCCGAACTTACCACTGAGCCACCACGCCCCACAGTTAAGGCCTGGCAGACAGAAGTAATCCCAGAGGACTGGAGAAGAGGAGTTAAAACTCCCATTCTACAAAGGCAACGGTAAGAGGAGGCAATGTAAAAACTGTCGAGGAATCATTACTGTTCTGTCTGTCCCATGGAAGGTATTATGATGTGTGAAGGATCTGCTCCTGAAGCATAAAAGACAGTTTCACTCCAGGCAGTTCCACAACAGACAGGATTTTCACCTTAAACACTCTCGTCCATACCCTGCATGAGTACCAACAACTTTGGATTGCTTACGTGGACTCTGGCGCTTACTACATCGCTTGGACCTCCTGACCATGATTCAAGATTGTCAGGCTCGGATACGGGCCTTATATACCGGCACCACGAGTTGTGTACTAATAGAAGTGAAAATATCCGAATGGTTAACAGTTCAAAGTGGGGTGCAACAGAGCACTCCAATGGCTCCAGATTTCTTTGCGGCACCAATGGACAAAATTACGGAGCTCGTGGCTCATTGCGGCATGTGGTATGATAGGCGACACTATAAGTGAAGATTCAATGGACAGTTCAGATGAAGATGCTCCTATGACTCAACTTACTTCCACCTCATCTGCTGCTCCAAAACGACAGAAAAATGAGTTCGAAGCTGAACGGTCAACCTGGAAATGGAGAGGCGGAGATCAATATCTGAGGATTCAGCATGTGCTGGCAGGGCACTGAGTTTATCCGAACTGGCTTTACCTGCACCAAGTGCGGATAAACCCAGGTTTTTAAACTATGACTGGAGCCCTGCTGACTTGTTTGAACTCTTCTTTGATGATGATGATGTTATTAGTCTCCTGGTCATAAATAATGAGAAGTATGGAAAACAACACAAAGGCGATCACTGCTTTGAACTAACCAATGAAAACATGAAATTGTTCCTCGTCACATTCTGTGCCATTCTCCAAAAGAGGCACGTGTCCTGGGATCAGCAGCAGATGTAGTACGTGCAGCCATCTCAAAAGCCATGCCGAGAAAAGAGTTTGAGGATGTGTTGCATTGCCTGCACGTTGTAACCAATAAGGCTCTCAAGCTAGACCAGCGTTTCCTAAACTGTGGGTCGCGACCCAAAAGTGGGTCGCGAAGCTCTGACAAGTGGGTCGCCAAATGTTTTCGAGAAACATTCATTTTTTGCAGCAACAATATTTGGCTAAGATTGGGCTATAGTTACTTAGATTGCAGCAAATTGTGAAATGTTTTTACCTAAGTTTCCTTTAATGCTTTAAATTTTCTAAGCGCTGTACGTAAATCCGCATATTTCCATACCAATTAACGAAGCAAATTTTAGTACACAATGCTTAATTTTACACAGTGGGTGCCGAGACAGCCAAGATATTCACAAGTGGGTCGCGACCCAGAGAAGTTTGGGAACCGCTGAGCTAGACGACAAGTTTGCCAAGGTGAGACAATTTGTTGCTCATCTCAAAGACCGGTGATTGATGTTCAAGCCATGTCACAGCCAGGGCTGCAGTCGAGGGTATACAGGGTATACTCAACTCCAGGGGAGACCGTATACTCACCTCACAAAATATTTATATTTATTTATATTAAAATGCTGTAGCGTATACTAACAAAATACTGTAGCATATACTCACCTCTAATTTTCTTCTGAAAACTAACCGGTAGCGTATACTCACCTCTAATTTTACCACTACAGCCCTGGTCACAGCCATGAATCGATGGAGGATTTCTACTATGGAAGGCATCGGGCAAAGCAGCAAATACACGGCAAACCCATCCACTTCGGATGTATGATGTGGTCTCTGGCCAAATCTTCCGGATGTCTTATCCAAGGCGAGTCATACTAAGGCACATCTACCGGATACAGCGTTCCAGAACTTGGAATGGCTGGCTCTGTTGTCATGGATATCTTAACTGCCACAGAGACAAAAATATTTATAATATTTTTGACAACTTATTCACTGCTTCACCTGTGCTTACCAGTCTCGCAACTTAAGGCTATCCACTTGAATCGAATCAAAAGGGCACCGATGAAAATCCAAGGACATTGCTGAAACAGACAAAAGGTGCCTTATTTCTGGGGTCATCATAGTTCAACATTGTTATTTGGCATCAAACTGTCATTCCGCAGCGCCACTGGGTCAAGAACGGCATTGGTCAAACAAGAACAGGAAGGCCATCTTTGTCCCTCAGCCACATGTGGCCCACAACAGATACATGAGTGGTGTCCACTGTGTTGACCAAACCATTGCAACCTACTGGATCTCTATCCGCACCACGAAGTGGTCGTGGCCGGTCTTTTCATTCCTGAGGTCAACAATGCTGGATGATCCACGGACAGAGTCCTTTCAAAGAGACTGCGAAACTCGATCTCTTGGAATTTACACGGCAAACAGTCAATGCATGTCTTCTGAGATATTCAATCAGCCCAGACCACAAGCATGGAGCCTGCATACTGTCAGAGGCAAGATTTGACAACATGGATCACACCGTCGAAAGCATCCCAAAGCAGAGGAGGTGGAAGAATGGACTTTCGCAGTATTCACCACTGTCAGATACCGACATCCATCAAACGACATTGGCGCTATGATACTATGTCACTGTGACCAATAGTTTTGGCACTGCACAGCTGTTTATATTACAATGACATGCTACAGAACAAGACAACAGTCAATTAGTAAAATTCTGACTCGTATGTGCTCAGCGTCATTTTGAAAGGTCACCAAAATATCTCACAACTAATAAAGATATGCGTTCACATTTTTGGTCCTGATGTACTTTCATTACAAGGACTCAGTATGTAAAACATAAAAATCTGGCCATTGAATAAAAAGCGGTCAATAACCAGTTAAATCGCATCCACTTCCAAGTCCCATCGCTAACCTTACAACTGCCTACAACCCTCCCAGTCGCAGTACCTCTGCAAACTCTTCACCATTCCGCTCTACCCGACTGTCCTACTATCTCACTCTCTCCCATCCCGCAATCACTACTCACGGGTAAGTTCTCCAACCGATGCATATGCCATGCTGCACCTCAACTCTGGAACGAACATCCTCTGAAAACTGCAGTCTCATCTCCTCCCCCAAATACCGCCAAATTACATTACACTGCATTACCCTCAGGCTCCGTTACTCATCACTCCCCGTTTCCGTTGCAATTTGAAGACTTCCTTTTCAAGAACCCCTGCCCGAATTCATCCGATCATCCACGTTCCCGGCCCCCCATACTCAACGAAAACCACCATGGCAGTTGCTCTGCCCCCCTCTCTGGCTCCCTGTCAACCAGACTTGAAACTCCACTGGACTCCCTTCCTTTCCCTTCCCTTCACTCTCTGGACAACCCCCTTGATACGGCGACGCAACGCTCGCTTACGAGTAAGCTGGCGGTTCCCTTTGCGCTTAGCTTTAAAAGTTTGGAGTTTACGATTACGATGACCACAATTGAGGCACCTCACAGTTCCCCCTGCACCAAAAAAAACGACGTCACCACCACTACTGCCGCTACCACCGACGCCACCACCACCACCGACGCCGTCACCACCACCGACGCCATCACCACCAGCGACGCCACCACCGACGCCACCACCACCACCGACGCCACCACCGACGCCACCACCACCACCGACGCCACCACCACCACCGACGACACCACCACCACCGACGCCACCACCACCGACGTCACCATCACCGACTGTCGCCACCAGCCGACTGTCGCTACCACCCGACTGTCGCCACCACCCGACTGTCGCTACCACCCAACTGTCACTACCACCCGACTGTTGCTACCACCTGACTGTCGCCACCACCCGCCTGTCGCTACCACCTGACTGCCGCTACCACCCGACTGTCGCCACCACCCGACCATCGCCACCACCTGACTGTCGCCACAAAACAGTGTCCACCACACACCAATGAGTCCTATGGGACGCGATATGAAACCCAAATCGCATCTGCCAGATGACAGAGATGAATCAATTATGAATGGTTATCAATATGAATGGATATGAATGGTTATGATAACAATATACTAAGATGACCACAGCATGTCTGCTGAAATCCAAGATGAGAAGGATTCCATTAATCATAACTGAATCTAATTCTAAAATCCCCCTAACTTATATAGCACTGCTTCTAGACGACAAAGCTACTCAGCAGCACAAAGTGTTCTAGAGAAGAGAGAGACCATAAAGAATACAGAATGGAAACCAAAATACCCCCGAAGAACCCACTATGATAAGGAGAAATGGAAACTGAGGGGGCACGCTTTTGCCTTCACTGCACTTTAGAAGAAACCAGGAGGGAGGATGAGTAAACCATGGGGCTATTGTAGATGGATGGATGGATGGATGTGGAAGAATGACGGAGGGATAAGCTGTAGGTAACCAAAAGGATGCTGTAGGTAGAAGACTGCGGAGGATGACGACTGGAAGACTGCTGGGAGGATGACGACTGGAAGACTGCTGGAAGGATGACGACTGGAAGACTGCTGGAAGGATGACGACTGGAAGACTGCTGGGAGGATGACGACTGGAAGACTGCTGGAAGGATGACGACTGGAAGACTGCTGGGAGGATGACGACTGGAAGACTGCTGGAAGGATGACGACTGGAAGACTGCTGGAAGGATGACGACTGGAAGACTGCTGGGAGGATGACGACTAGAAGACTGCTGGAAGGATGACGACTGGAAGACTGCTGGAAGGATGACGACTGGAAGACTGCTGGAAGGATGACGACTGGAAGACTGCTGGGAGGATGACGACTGGAAGACTGCTGGAAGGATGACGACTGGAAGACTGTTGGGAGGATGACGACTGGAAGACGACTGCCGGATGATTAGGACTACCGCCTGCACTTTTTCATCTGTCGCTCTATAAAACAAGAACTATCAGTTAGCACAAACTTTGCTCCCAGTTCTTTACAATACCTGAAACACTTCTGCACTATTATTTCCATCCAACTTTACCTCATTCTCTTCAGGGGCAGAATTACGGAAGAAAGACACTCCGTGGCCAGCAATTACAACAGGTTTAACTGTGGCAATTTGCAGAAAATTTGCCAACTCAGTAATTAAGCTAAATGAGCAAGATGCACTACCCATCTTTCCTTCCTCTTTCCGAAAGAGCTTGAAACCCAATCTTATCGTGATTTCATGTTCTTACGTCAGAAGTGTTTCTGAGTTTTCCTTAAGTGGCAAGATATAATTCTTGTGATTACTGCAAATTTTCAGTTAGAAGTAACATATTTTATTACTGGCCATTGAATAAATGATACAACTAACTGATCATTTCAATTCAAGCAAAATCGAACACTTACCGAAGTCGGTTTCTTCGCGATCGAAAGGGCACTCCGGGTATCGGAAGAACCGGACAGTGCACAGACGGTTGGTGGACTCTGGTACACCACCTGGAATTCAAATGAAGCAGTTTGCTATTGTTGACAGTGTGTTTCACAGATAAACAAACTCTCATGCAATAATCTTTCCTAAAACGTAACACTGGAATGAAAACAAGCACACGATGATCGAGTTCTTTAAGCAAATAATGCCGCCGGAGTTTCTCACGTCAATTTCAGGCCGTCATTTCTATTAATATATCCTAGTCTCTCATTTTTTGGCAGCAATGTATGCATCTCAGATTTTATAGGGCACATTTAGGACCTCTCAAAATTGCAATGAATGTGGCTTCCAGAGGATTCAAACAGCCATGCTGAAACAATACTCTTGACAGGTTTGATGGTTTCTTTACTGTTTAACACAATACAGGATTGGCCAAAAAAACGAAATGGACAGGCATCGGAAATAATAATTCTGTAACAGAATGACATGGTACTGTTGACACACAGCTCGCAGAATCAGCGAATTCCAAGTCCAGTTAGTATTTTGATACTAAGATGGGCAAACATACATTGGATAAATGATCAGCTGGTACTCATTAGCACTTCATCCTTTTGGGAAATGGACGCATAGCTTAGATTTTAAAAGAGGTCCTAACCATGGTTAATTTACGTGTAAATGGCTTGCAAATAAATATCCACACAACTGTTAGCTTAACATGCAAATTAACTGCGGTCTTTATGCTCCACATATGATCAGTTCTCTCGGCCTTTCCTCCGAAACTGCATGTTTATTTAGGATGAAAGTAGTCATGATTTAAAATAATTTGCCTGTTGCACAGTCTTATGTTTGAGAACATGTAAAAGTAGCGCTGCTATTTTTCCCTTCCAGACATGGGCATGAAGTGCTGGCAACTTCATTTTCTTAGCCTCTGCATACGGCGACGGATGGAGAGTCTCACACCTCCATGATTTCGGGAATTAATAGGAACACAGTTTGGGACGTAAAATAATTGATGTTGCCTCTTGTTGGATTTGCAGATCAAACTATAAGACAAAATCAGCTCTTTTTCATCGTTTCGATTACACTATACCAAGCAGCTCCGATTGCTTTCTCAAAGCGGTGCTATACAAATTTCACAATACAGTTAGACAGCTAAAGGAGATTTCCTGTTCAGTCATTTTTTCTAAAACGAATTTAATCTGAAAATTATAGAAAAGTTTCTATATAACTGCTTTCAAGGCATTCTGAACTATGGACCGAGTGTAGAACAACAGTATTTTGTCATCGTTGTAGTTAATGTTATAATAAATCATTTAAGTAATAAATAATATAATAAATTATTTATTTGTTATTGCTGCTAGTACATCAGGTTGAACGAAGTACAGTGCAATTATTTTTCCAAAGTAACTGTTAGAAAATGTATAAAATCTGTGCACAATTACCCCGTTCCCGAATCACAACTGACTCCACAGCGACTCCACAGTCCTCCGCCGCGGACTCATAAAGTGAGTCTGAAATAACATCAAAGTCTTTTACTTTGCTAGTAGAAAACAATTTCAGGCAAAGAAATTATCTTTTAATCTGAAATAATCTAGTTCAAAACTTTTTGTAAGAAATCCTAAATACTTAATTTCAGTTCAAATGCATTTCGATATTGCCATTGTTCCAAAGTTCAGAAGGGCACAAACGAACATACGACAGAACATCGACGGACCTAAGCAACTGCGAGTGAAGGTTTCTCAAGGTCCCTACACAATAACCTCCTCAGTCGAGGCTCAAACCCATGCTCTCCGCGCTACAGGCCAAGCAGTCTAACCAATCAGCACAGGCCAAGCAGTCTAAGCAATCAGCACAGGCCAAGCAGTCTAACCAATCAGCACAGGCCAAGCAGTCTAACCAATCAGCACAGGCCAAGCAGTCTAACCAATCAGCTACTGAGCTAAAAACGGCCACACATATAATTTCTGGAAAAAATTATCTCTTCATCTTCTTCTTCAAGTTCTTAGTCCCTGGAGGCTGGATCATAATACATACAAGTTTTTTAATTGCTACCAACAATAAACTTTTCACTGTAACCCAACAAATAAATATTTTGTGAAGAATTCACATTTTTAAAATTCTTCAAGGAATCGCATACCGGAGTCGCTGCAGTCTGATACCGTCTCATACTAGTATGCCTGGTGGCAGACTGTTCGAGAGAGATGGATCCACATTTCATTGTTGTTCAAAATATAATTTCTGGCACCAAAATTATCTCTTTCATCTTTAAGTAATTTATTATGAAGGCTTTTGAAGAATTCATCTGACACCCAGGATTCTAGAATGTAAAATCAGCAACTTGTTACTATTTCAAGTACATTACACAGCTCAACAATTTATTCAGCAACATCATTATTTCCTAGAAAAGAAGCCAGTTTTACCCTGTTGGGATTAATTGGTTTTGAATTCTGCATGGAAAGTCCAAAATCCATAAAGCAAAATAGGACTTTCAACATCTGCCTCAAAATCATGAATTGGGTCACTATCTGTATGTCATTGACATCCGCTCCACCACACCACAATAAGACTTATGAAATAATAATAACCCCGTCAGTCGAGGCTCAAACCCATGCTCTCCGCGCTACAGGCCAAGCAGTCTAACCAATCAGCACAGGCCAAGCAGTCTAACCAAAGGGCGAAGGGGTGGTTTGAAATGCCTGCAGTTATTCCGGGTGTACAAAGAGTGGACAACCTAAATGTTCTTGGAGTTATGCTAACTGAGGCCCTTAGTTTTGCGCAACATATTGACAGATTATGCACTAAGGCAAGACAATCTCTATATGCTTTGCGCATCATATCAGCTCATGGTCTATCTGGGATAAAACTGTATGATGTTGTTCGAGCTACAACGGTGGCCAGATTACTATATGCGGCACCGGCCTGGTGGGGATTTGCAGGGCAACAAGATAGGAATAACCTACAATCAGTGATAAATAAACTGATTCGCCTGAGATACCTCACAAGCGACAATCCGACATATGAACAATTAAATAAGCAAGCTGACACCTGGCTGTTTTCCGATGTCTTGGCATGTCCAGGGCATGTTTTGCATGGGTTTTTACCTTCAAGGAAAAAAACTGTATATACCCTTCGGCCAAGAAAACATGACCGTATATTACCCAAAGCTGATAGCTTAATGAGAAAGACTTTCCTGGTTAGGATGTTTTACTTGAATTAAACCGGAAATTGTAACTTGTAAACTGTTAATTTGCATGTAATGTACACCAGAGTGCGTTTTGTCAGCTGGTTAAAATAAAGAATATACTTACTTACTTACTTACTTACCTTACAAAAAAATGAACTTCCCAAATAAATTAATACCAAATTTGATATATAACTTTAACACCTTCCATCTAAATCACCAATCTTATTTAAGATAAATACACAAAGCAAGTCCCTGCAAGTAAAATTCAACACAGAATCTGAAAGGCAGAGAAACAAAGCCGCTTCATCCTGAACAACTTTTGATGAGAAAATTTGATAAGAAATAAATTCAAGATTACCTGGAATGCTGATAGAGATCCAGGAACCCAGGCCTATAACACAAGGCAGAATATTAGTATTGCTGCCAAAAGATCATGAACTGTTCCCAACCACTCTCAAACACTCCAAAATTACGACTGAACAAAGCTTAGACACAAACCTTAAAACAAAATTTGGTATATAATTTTCATGATGCAGTACCTTACAGCCCTAATTCCATCTAGATAAAAGCCACAAAATTCACGTGAACAAAAGGACTGGACTCTAACGCAGGGGGCCAGCACAGTTCAACAATTTTAATTTATTGTGTAATTGTGGAATACAAAAGCAGTGAAATCACTATAATTATAAAGAAATCACCAGTCATCTTCCTCTCCTCGTAAATCGTATGTTGCAACTGTACATGGGCCGCGATCATATGGGGGGGGGGTTCAAGGAGGGCACCCCCACCTTTAAGAGTGGGGGACAAACCATGCATTTGACTCCCCTCCCCACTTTTTGAAGAAACCCCAAAAAAGGTCGTCAAATTTGTCCGAAAAATGGTAAAAAAGAAAAAAATTTTGACCTCTTTTTTGAGCAGATCAGTTCAAAACTCTTTTCACCAGATCAGTTCAACAGTGCCCCCCCCCACATGTGAAAAAGATCGCGCCAGTGCAACTGTATTAAGTCTGAACGGTCAAGTACGCTTTTCTTCACGTAAGTTTTTAGTGAATTTCCTTTGCATTTCAGTCTGTGAAAGTTTAAACTAATGATTGATTGGTCATGTATTCGATTCAAGCTCAATAAATAAACTCAAATTCAATCAGAAACAGTGAGTTTTGAGGCAATTCTCTCTGTCTTTCCAGAAAATAACCTGACTTTGGGTGTCTCAGCTAAAAAAAACTTTTACTTTAATAGTTAATGGCGTCAATGCCGCGTCATTAATATTAAAATCACCTGATGACAGACATCCAAGCTCGTCTAACGTCCCGTTTATGTAATAGAAAATATAAATTTTTAATCTGTTGCATGCCATTTTCTATAGCATCATCAGTACCACCACAGTATAAATAATTACTTATAATGTGGTACCACGCTACTTCTTGGGCAGTCAACCTATGCCAGATAATGCCTGGTGTGCACAGGGTAAAGGACCTCAGAATTATATTTCAAAAGCTGAAACTTTAAACGGCACTCGTGTTCACGTAGGCATGGGAATCTCATGTTATTCATTCATTGTTATTTAAACAGTAGGGCCTACAACGATGCTCAATATATCTCATGTTATTCATTCACTCACCATTATTCAAACGGTACACCGATACTTAAAAATATACAAGCTTTTATTAGCTATTCCGCATGATAATTCTTCTATGCTTCATAATCGTTTACTCCAAATTCCCAGAATACAAAGTTTTTGCAATGCGGACAAAATCATTAATCTTTGGACGAGAGGGACCGAAACTCCCATAACTCCCTCTCGCCCAGAAAAGCCGTAGCCAATCACATCATCATGTCAAGTATAAGCTGCAATTTGATTGGATCCGGCACTCATCGATCGCGCCAAGTATTATGGGACAGCAATACTGTTCTCTAACAAAAGCGCCAAGAGATGATGGCGACGTTTATACCTGAATGCAACCACAGTATAAATAATATTGTAATTATTTATACTGTGATGCAACCTTTCAATCGATCATTTATTTGATCATAAATTGGCCACTCTTTCAAAATAAGGAAACTTATTGTCCTGGTTAGGCCTGAACCACTGGGTTTTGTAAAACCTGAACAGTTTTCGCCGAAATGATCTGAGTCCAAAATATTTCTGTCATTTAGGCTAATTCGCTTAAACTAAAAATCAGTCAATTTACTTTTCGCAAGATATTGCATTTATGGCCAATCTGAGCATCTTTTCCGCTGGCCATACTATAATCCATTAGTCAGTATTAGGCCCATTTTAGCTTAAACCAGTAGGCTAGTCCTTGTAATAAAATTTTAACCTAACATACAACGGTTTCAACTATTATTAAGAGCTGCTACAAACAATTCAGATTTTTTTGTCAACTTACGACCTCCGCCCAAGACGACGGAAAACTTCCGCAGGGAAGGCATCACGAACACACAGAAACAATCGCAAACGAAGCAGGGCAAAGCAGACAAGCGTCCTAGCAGCCGAACAGCAACGATCGCAATGGCGAGGTTTAGATAGCAACCAGTCATGTAACTAAGGGACATCAGATGACGTCATTTCTGTCGTATGAAGAATTTGACATAATTGTTACCTCTGCGCATAGGTACATGACACTAATCTAATCTAATCTGAGAACTTCTATAGCGCCAAAAGACTTTTAGTTAAATTCTGAGGCCAGAACAGACTTCGCAGAAGGGACTTCCACAGTTTATAGGGGTGATCAGAAGACCAGGTTGAGTAGGCCTACAGAGAAGTGTTTGGAGTTAGCAAGGACTGAACGTAATAAGGTTGACTGAAATGCAGAGTCTTGTATACAGTTAGCCCAGTCTTGAGAGTTATTCGCTTTTCTATGGGCAGCCAGAGTAGTGGTTTAGGTATCGTCTATCGATAATAGGGCCTGTATACATGTGCTCATATTTTGGAGTTTTAGTGGTCGCTCAGTCCGTAGTATTTTGGATTCTTTGAAGCTTCATCAAATTAGCTTTCGAAATGCCAGCAAGAAGCGAGTGTCAATAGTCGATACGGATATAGGCCTAGAGACTATAGGGCGTTAGCCAAACAAATTATGACAGAAAGGGAATGTGGCGTCTAATCATGCAGGTATCTACCACGGATATGGTAGGCTGTAGTGGGTATACTATAGGGCCTAGAATGGGGTAGATCTGCCTATTAGGCCCTATAGTCTGATAGGAAATTCTATCGTCTAGGCCTACTTAATTCAGGCTTGGGCAACATCTTTTAACAGAGGACCGCACTAAGATTTTAAGGGCACCATAGGGGCCGTATGCCAATCTCGGGCTAAGTTTTGCACATTAATTTGACCCAGAAAATGAGACAATGTTAATTTTATCCTATTCAAACTAAATATTGCGGAATAACCGTTACGGTTAAACTTTAAGTTTAAGGTAGTCCGAACGAAGATAATTTTTATGATGAAAACAAAATTATCGTAATATCTATACCGTCCTACACAACAATAAAAAAATATGTTTTAAGTTTCTTCAGTTTTAAAAATACATAAAACTGTGTCTGTACATTATATGTATCCATTTGCTTCATGTGCAAGGCCTGTATGTTTAATGATCAATGTATAAGATCTTACACGTCTTCTCACGACACAAATCCGAAATGTTTCCTTTAATGTTGGAAGTGGTAATTAGAAGTTCATTGGAGAGATTGTGATCTGTTAGTTTGCATCTGCTTTTGCATTTTTTTAGTTTCATCTTTGAGAATAACTGTTTACAAATATGAGCTTGGTCTACTTGGAAACAGCGCAACCATTTTCAGGACATGAAAATCTAAGTGAAACTAATTGAATCGTTAAGTTACGAACCTACCCACTCGATCTGGTCTTGTTTCATGCAGAGAGTAATTACATTGATGATTGAGTTAGTAAACTAGTTGACTAGACTAGATCATTTTCAGGACATGAAAATCTAAGTGAAACTAATTGGCTCGTTAAGTTACGAACCTACCCACTCGATCTGGTCTTGTTTCATGCAGAGAGTAATTACATTGTTGATTGAGTTAGTAAACTAGTTGACTAGACTAGATCGAGGCCGGATTCTTAATAAATGAGAAACAGATGTTTTAATGTCGGCCTACACGAGTAGGCCTATGTGTACAGAAATCCATTCATGTAGGTCCGGATAAAATGTTCCAGAGTACCAAGTACTATGCTAATCATGGGCGGCGATCCCGGGGGGTCGAGGGGGACAAGACCCCCCACCTTTAAGAGTGGGGGGACACGCTATACATCGGACCCCCCCAAATTTTGAAGAAACCCCAAAAAAGGTCATCAATTTTTTCGCGGTCAGAGTAAAAGAAAATGTTCGCGCCTGAGCGCGAAAAATTTTTTGACCTCTTTTTTGACCATATCAGTTCAAAACTCTTTTTTGACCATATCACTTCAAAAATGCCCCCCCCACCTGTCAAACAAGATCGCCGCCACTGATGCTAATATAAAAGACATGTAAAGGGCCGGTCCAAATTAAGGTCCCCAGAGGCCGGACCCAGCCCGCTGGCCGTGTGTTGCCCACCTCTGGTCGACTTCGTGTCGTTAAAAGTTTCTTTGCAGCGTCTGGTCCAGGCGATTCTAGGAAATAACGTTGACCACGCCTTTTTTAAACCAACGGACAATATTTATCTGAAGATTCAACACTTTATAGGCCAGAAGAACATCTACATAAAATAATGACTGTCTATTAATTTGTGTGAAACATATGCAAGTTTCGTAGTAATTTTGAAAATTCAGCATCACATAATTTTATTCTAACATCTAAAATGAAGTTGGTATCACACATTTCAAGAGATAAAATATCGAAAATTTCGATTTAACGCGCTAACAGTCAGTCACATGGTGGCGCCCAGGTGCGAGTATTCACATCTGCAATTTGGTCTGTAGGCCTATATCTAGAGAATTAATCATAAAATTACCGCTGAGGAAGTTAGTTTTTTACTGTTTACTTCTTGAAAATGGGTCTTTTCGGACAATCAAAAAAGGCAGACCCTAAAGAACTGGTAATGTCTAAAATATTACTACATTTACACCGTGTCGATTGTAGTAAAAAATATTACCTTTAAATTTAGGCGACTATAGTCGGTGTTAAGCTCATTTTATCGCTCAAATTGAATGTAAACAGTAAGCAGTAAACAGTGCTATGGAATCCGTGACGTCAGTGTGAAATAATCAGGCCCGTGCAGAAGGAATTGTGAAAAGGAATAAATTTTCAAAATGTCAACAATAATACCAAACAATATTATTGTTAACAGATTGTTTATACAGTATCGTCTCGGTTCACTTGGCTTGACTAAGAAGGTGATTTGGTTAACAATTTGTTAGGTAGCACCGTAGTAGTCTTAATCTCCTGACTTCCTCTTGCATGGGCCTTACCTTCGTGGATTCGTGGTTAATTTCAGTTTAATATCGCACCACATTACGTTGTATCCATTTTGATAAATGCAATAAGGTACATAATTACTTCCTTGAGGGCAAAATTGTCAGTATCAGCGAGTCAACACTTTCATAGTTGGAACAGATAATTGAACTTGTACATTCATAACTAAACGTCTTGCTACTTTTTAGGTTAGAGAATGGCAGTCGAAATTAAGGAAAGAAAGCAGGCAGTTAGACAGACAGATACTTGGTGGGTTTACACATTTTCTTGTGACTTTTACTGTGATATACCAAAATCAATTCTAACTGTGAATAATCTGGTTTTTTCCACACAAGCTTCTAGCAGGAATGGCAGATGTAACTGTTGCCATAAGGATTATTTACAAACCCTAATTTTGCATTTTAGTCATTTTGGCTTCATATGTACTTTTTTGGCCTACTGTTATCTATGCCATGTATAATTGTATAACTGATGTTGTGAATTATGATAAGTTAACTGAAGTGAACAAAAGCTCCCGTGTTCCAGTTGGAATGTAAAGTGGCACTCATTTCTTTCTCTTAGGCCCTTGAGCTGGTAATGGACTTATCCAAACAAGATCCTGAACAGAGAGCCTTATGGCTTAGGACTTGCCATTTACTTCTCAGCCTAAATTGGTACCAGATTATACTGACTGGTGACAGAGACAAATCTGCATTAACATCTGGTCCAGGGTCATTACATGGTGTCCACTCAGCTGGCTTGAACCTGCAGTGTTTCAATCACAGTGCCAGTGCACTGCTGATCAGACCACCATGATTATAACAAGCACTTGTATTTCTAAAATTGTATTATTTGTTGTAATTTAATTGTACAATCTGACATTTATAAAGTGCCACTTCAAGAAGAAACTGGTCATTGGTATTCCTGACCTGAACCAGTGAAATTATTGACAAACAATACAGACTTCGGTCGCTTGTGAAACTGTGGAAGGGACAAACTGAAGAGCTTGAGCCACAGCTCTCGAGAAAGGCGATTAAAGCAGTTGGTTTTTGATGTACACAATAATCTCAGTAACACATGTTAAAACAGTGTGTATCAGTGACATTCAGTGTGGTTCATATGTGTTTCTTCTAGCGATTCAGCGTGAAGAGGAAAAGATAAAGCGGTCAATGAAAGATGCGGCGAAGAAGGGCGACAAAGATGTCTGTCGTATTTTGGCCAAAGAGGTGATTCGATCTCGAAAAGCAATCAGCAAGATACATTCGGCCAAAGCACAAATCAAGTCGGTTGAATACAGCATGAACCAGCAACTGGGTTAGATCAGGTTTTTCTTAAGTTCTTTGTAATTACTGTTGTTTGCCTTTTTAAAGACTAAACTACAGCGCAGCTGGGGCCATGTGTATGAACCGGTCGTAAACTAGTTGGTCGTAAACTAGGCTGTGACTAGAAGCCAGCTGCAAGCCATGTGCAAGGGCTTAGTTTAAGAGTGGGCATACTTAGTCGGAGACCAAAATGGACGTGGTCAAACTGAAATTGACATGGTAAAACCCAGCGTCAATAGTTATGGGTGATTGCGCATGCGCAAATGTATTTATAGGCGGTCATATTTGTACACGTCCCATACTGTGTAAGAGGGCATGTGGATCGTGGTTCGCTTCCCTAAGGTGACTTATTAACAATTCGTGATGACAAAGTGAAAAGCATCATAAAGTTCATCATCTGAGAACAAGTCAAATGGATTTTGGCGATCCCTAAACACTCTTTGGCTTGAAAATTTTTTTCTAAACCGATGAACAACAGCCACCACCACCTTCCTGCTCATACTAGGATGGACTAGTCAATCTACGCCTGGCTGTCCGGTGGCGTAGCCTTGGTCTGGACTAAGCGCACTAAGACGTCAACTTGCACGCCGCTCTTATCCGCTAGTCGGGCTTAGAGTCGAAACTAGTCTGGACTAGCATTTATGACCGCTTCATACACGCAGTCCCTGGTAACAGTTTCTACATTTATAAAAGATTGATTTTTGTGGTTTTACTGTGATTTAGTATTCTTGTTGTTCAATGAAAGGATTTAACTTTGTCATTCTCTTACAGTTTCTTGACTGCAAATTGCAAATATGTCAAAATCATTTAATCCGGAAATGAGTGGGAACAATATTGTTTAAACAGTTCTGATACTTTTATTTTCTTGCAGCCACTCTTCGCTTGTCTGGGTCTCTGCAGAAAAGTGCAGAGGTTATGAAAAGTATGCAGGACCTTGTGAAAGTGTCTGATGTTGCAGCCTCAATGAGAGAACTATCAAAAGAAATGATGAAGGTAGTGCCATTTTGTCTTTTTTTCAAATCAACATGTTTATTGGATTTAACTAGGTCTTAGAGGCAGTCATTGGTGTTATCAATCAATCAATCAATCAATCCTTTTATTGAAGCCATTTTTTGAAGTACAAGGAAAATACAGCATAAAGTTTGAATTTTGGCAACAAGAGGAGACCCAACAGGGATCTTGATCCCGCTTAGCAGGGCCACCTAGTTAACATTTATCGTAATACAAGTAAATGGCAGCACAATCAATACTTTGAACGGTAACATCGATCAAGTTATAAGACCAACAGGTAAAAAAAGAAACAATAATAGAACTCTTAACTAAAGAACTTAAATATCAGTACACATGGATTCCAACTAAGGTATAAAGATCAATTTTCATTAGTTTAAAAGAAATGAAAGAAACAACAGTGCCTGTGCAAATAAACACGTAATGCAGTCATGTGTGTGCATCCAAGAGATAGAGTTTCAGGTTATGTTTAAATTGATGTATAGTAGGTAAATATAATGCAGCTGTAATTTAGATTGTAATTTAATTTTATCTTCCCACTGACAGTGCACAGTCAGCGTATTCAGTATAGCTGAGTTGTTTAGGTGGAACCAGAGCCAAACTCTTGAAACGAATTTATGCACTGGCAGGGAATTTGAACTTCTGATTAATAGTTCAGCATGATGACCACTAGACTGGCATGCACTTCCTGTTATTGGAGTTAAGCGCATGCAGATTCCATTGGATCAAACTGATATCCATGGAGATGACTACCAAGGTTTTTCATGCCTGGACATTGCAATGTGTGTGGATTTGAGATGACATTCTGACTTTGGTGGCAGAAGTGAAAAGCCGATGCAGTAGCTTTTTAGCTTCTGTATCATTTTATCAGGCTGTTTGATGGTGCATAAGAACTTTTGCAGATTTGATCAAACATGTTATATTTTGTCGCTGTGGGGATCAGTGTTATTTTCGTTCGGAAAATCATTTCTATTTTAGTTTTTATTCAGTTCAGGTATCAATCATTTCTATTTAGTTTCAGTTTTAGTTTTGAATTTTTCAATCATTTTCGTTTCTATTTCGTTTCTATTCTTCAAATCATTTTAGTTTTAGTTTAGTTTCAGTTTTCCAAATCATTTTAGTTTTAATTTTCGTTTTTGGAATCTTTTTAGTTTTAATTTTCGTTTTTGGAATCTTTTTAGTTTTAATTGTAGGCCTATAACTCTATTTCAAAGGGATTGTCCCAAATCCCCGAAACGCCCTTTAGAAACACCCCTTAAGTTCAATAAAATGAGTAAATACTACCATGGAGTCAATACTCAGTAGACATGAACACGGAGCAAATTACATATCTCCAGGCAGTCGGGACAACAGGTCAGAATCCAGAAGAGAACTGTCAGTGGTCAGCATAGGCTATATAAACCTCAATATCTCATTTATTTTGTATTTTGACCTGATTTTGGAAATACTATGCCGGTTTACAAAATTACGAGTTACCAACAACAAGTACTTTACATGTACATTGTTATACTTAATTTAGGCCTATGGAAAATCGTTTATGAAAAAGTTACGTGTATGCTGCATGGCCTAGCCAGTCACGTATATAGCCTACCAGCTATGCGAACACCACAGGATTGTCCTTACTCCTTTATCGTTCAGTACTGTATAATTATCGGCTTTGCCTTTTATTGTTATCTTCTTTATGTACAAAGTATTACCATACAATACTTTAGCGTTTCCTACCGTATAAAAATATGACTAGACTCATTATTAATAATTTTACAAAATGACTTCGACAGAAATTTGGGATCGCAAAGACGCAAGATAAGACGCAAACAGGAAGTTGTGTGACTTGTGACACGCGTGTCTAATAGACACGCGTGCAGTTCAACTGCGTCGCCGAAAATTTTTATAAAAAGGCATGGTTAGATTTTTAATACTTCGTTCAAGAATTTATTTTCGATTATCGTTTTTAATAAAATACATGGTTGGATTTTCAATACTTTTCGTTCGGAAAATCATTTTCGATTCTCGTTTTTATTCGTTTTGAGTCCAGTCTTTTTCGTTTCTATTTCGTTCTCGTTCTCAAAATCATTTTCGTTCTCGTTTTCGTTCTCGTGAACGATTGACTTTTCTTTTTCGTTCTCGTTTCGTTCTCGTTCACGATAATATCACTGGTGGGGATGTTACGATAGTCATACATTTTGTGAAAGTATATTTTGCTGGCTGTTGAAAGCAGAAACTTGCACCTCCATGTTCATTACTTTTACATTAGTTTCACTTGTGTATCACTCTACCAGCAATTTTTTTTATCTAGTTTGATTTGGTTTTCCTGGAATAATTAACGTATTCAGTAATGGCAAAAGTTTAGTCCAATCTCGATTGTGTAGTGGTTATTGTGCTGGACTGTCAATCGAGAGGTCGGTGGGGTTCAAATCCCCGCTAGGGCAGAAATTTGGTTTGAGGTCTCTGCTCCACGTGCACCAATAGCCAACTCAGCTATAATGAGTACTCTGACCATACACTGTTGGTGGGAAGATGAGACGGTGAGGGAGAGGATTGGCCACCTGCCCTCATATGCTGAGGCTAAGAAAATTAAATCGCTGACACTTCATACCCATGGCTGCCTCAGGACTAACTTAAGTCCAATCTAATGGAAGTACTTGTACAGTGTCTTTACTGTATTGTGCAAAGCATCAATTGATGGTCTATTTGAAATTGGAGTGAATCTCAGAACCTCAGTCAGCAATCATTCATTTTGGACTAAGAATAGTGGGAAATCTTTGATTTTCTGTTTGTGTTTGGGTAAAGGCTGGCCTGATAGAAGAAATGGTTGACGACGCTTTTGAAAGTATGGACGACCAGGAAGAATTGGAAGAAGAAGCCCAAGAGGAAGTGGACAAAGTTCTTTGGGAATTGACTGCAGGTTTGTATAATGCAGTTGCAGTTAGGATAGTCTTACAACAGAACATCCATACAGCTTCATTATATTGCTGTTACTGATACAGCATGGTATGGTTCCCAGGTTTAATTCAGCTATAGAGCATGATCTTATGGGTGGTCTAGTGGTTAGCTTGCTGGACTATTAGCCCAGACAGTGGGGTTCGGATCCCTGCCAGAATAGAATGTGGTATAAAGATTTCTCTTCCAATAGCTTCCCTTGGAAAACTCGGCTGTTAGACATGTACACTTCTTGTGCAGTGAGAAGATCTTATGATGTGGGAGAGGATTGTTCACTGTGCATTTTCTAGCACTTCTTAATAAAGAATATACTTACTTATTTACTTACTCATAACCCCAGGTTGCAAATACTTCTTATGACCAAACAGAATGCATAGCAGTTCAGAATCCTGTTCGTAAAACTTATTTCACTGTGTTGTTTTGACAAGATTTCCCCATTTTGCTTTTTCTTTTGGTAATTTTGGTACTTTCATTAGCTGACAACAAAGACTTTGCAGTTCGTTTGTTGAATGTGAAAAATTCATCGAATATTCTTGTGCTGTAGGTCAAATTGGCAAGGCACCAGATGCGGTACGTGATTCACTGCCAGTGCCTCCAGCAAGAGAAAAAGCTGCCGCCGCCGCTGCTCTTGACAGTGAATCGGATGAAGAGGATGTAAGCAAGATGCAAGAACGTCTGGAAGCTTTAAGGAGTTAACCACGCTGCAGACCAACATGACCTTCAGACTTGAGCTAAAGACAGTCTCATCATGGACGAATGCTTCTGTGTAATTTATTTCGACTGGTTATGATTTATCAATCTGTAGATAATATCTAGCTGTTTTGCATCAACAGCTGTTGTAAGCAATGAGCAGCTTACTGGGTGGCTGACCAAACCGTTTTAAATTTTGTTTGTTTTCTAGATTGTTTCCCTCTTTACATCTGCGTTATGGAAGAGACTCCTAGGCTGTTTTGGAATAATGAAGTGTTTATGATTTCGAGATTACTACATCTGTTTGTAATCTGTTTGTAATCTCCAGAATTTTGACTTTTCTCTGCATTGCTATATATGTATGAGCCTGGATTTTATACTTATACAGCATCCTTTAAAGCAGCGGTTTTCAAACAGTGGTATGCGTACCACGCCAGGTGTCACTATGTGGTATGGGAAAAAAGTAAGAGATTGAATTCTTAAAATTATGTATTAATTTTTAAATTTGTCTACCTATGGTCCTATGCTAATTGGAAGGGGGACTTCGCATTCGCCTGTTTTTTGATCTGACCTTTGCTGGTGGTATGCCAACATTCGATATTTTTACATGGTGGTACAATAAAGATAAAGTTTGAAAACCACTGCTCTAAAGAACTGCTTGAAGATACATCACACACTTTCTGACCAGCCTAAATGATGTAAAAGGGAGTCAATAAAAGACACCTATAAACAATGACCTACTTTGTAACCTCCCTCCCCATTGTATGCATGTGTTTGCAGAGGGCATTACCCTTCCTATCTCTCTGTGCAGACGTTCGCTCTCCAATGGGTACGGTCAAGGTTAGGCTACCCTATTGATTTTATTCGACTAACTGTGCTACGGGGTGCAGTACTTCAATACTGCCGCACCCAGCGCAGGGTCTCTAATTGGATCCAATGCAGTACAGGATGTGCTGAAATAACTCATTGCTTAGGTGAATTTACATGCAACCATCCTCTCTAGGGCTATTCCTGGAGTAATGGCATGAAAACTGAGTAGGTCTACACATTTTTCTGTCTTATGGTCCTGAAACGTGGCTTTTATTGTTTGAGAAAACATGGTTGTTCTGTGAAATACTTGACTAGCATATTGTTGGATAGGCTGCTTTTAGGTGTGTTTTGGGAAACATGTTGCTCTTCTCCACAGTTAAGTTCTTTGAAAGCATTGATGTATATGTAACTGAGCTTAACCTCTCTGTTACTTGCCTTGTTGAAAGTTTTCCCGTGGCATTTCAATCAATAGAAATTATATAGCGCTCCATGTGAATGCTAATTATTTCTCTTGAGTAACCTAAATCGTATGAACAACTATCATTCACTACCAAACAGTTACTTAATCTGTGTGCTTTTATTTTATTTATTTATTCCGTATATTTCTATATAGCGCCTCTCGAAGTCAACTACTACTCAGAGGCGCTCCCGACTACAGCATTTGATACTGTGCCGGAATTTTCACGCCGAAGCGCCACGAGCAATTGCGAGTGAAGGACTTGCCCAAGGTCCGTACGCAGCGGCTAGAGTGGGATTCGAACCTGCAACCCTCCGGTCACAAGGCGCCGAACTTACCACTGAGCCACCACGCCCCACTATAGAAGTTACATTTGCTGTGGGATCTATAAATAAATGATTGTAAAGATTTACTGCAAATAAGTTGATTTGGTTTGTGAGCTGATTTGATGAACCGATCACGTGTGAGTGGGTACATCTAAATTTACCATAAACTAAGCCATGATGATTCTTGGCAAGAATAAGTGTGTGTGTGTGTGTGTGTGTGTGTGTGTGTGTGTGTGTGTGTGTGTGTGTGTGTGTGTGTGTGTGTGTGTGTGTGTGTGTGTGTGTGTGTGTGTGTGTAGATGTGTGCAAGTGTGTGTGCGTAGATGCGTGCAAGTGTGTGTGCGTGCATGTGTGTGTGTTACTGAACTGTTTCTGTGAAGCTCTCGAAAGTGCTCCTCGCTAGCCTAATAATGATGTTAGAGTTCAGTAATGTGATCTAATTACTTCTTTAGTGCAGTAATCATGATGCCGCTCTGTCGAAGGTAATTGATGGCTGAATTAAAGAGAAATCGGAAGCAATTTGAGAGATGAATCTAAGTTTAGACCTGAATCACATCAAAGAATTTACCGAACGAACTGAACCATGCGGCAAATTCCAAAGCTTTCAACCAGCTACAGAGAACAGCTATATACAGGGAGCCCAACACTTCTCAGGTGAGGTACACAGGAGGAATAACATCAGCCGCTGATTGATTGCAGTACTGTTCGCATGAGGTAATGACTATTAAGGACATACAAGCATTCATAAGAGGAAACTATTGCTGGATAGCTCAGTGCCGTCTAACAGCATTGTAGGCCCTGAGCAAAGCAATACACTGTCACAATACACTGTCACGTACATTAATTTTTCTTGGTCTTTTTAATTTGGGCCCTAGAATCGTGGGACCCCTGGCGACTTACCAGCATACCCATGGGCGGCGATCACGGGGGGTCGAGGGGGACACGCCATACATTTGTCCCCCCCCAAATTTGGAAGAAACACGAAAAAAAGGCCAACATATGTAATTGCGGGTGAGGGTTTTCACTGCCTTTTTGACCAGATGAGGTAAAAACTCTTTTTTGAGCAGAAGTGTCCCCCGAAAATTCTGAGAAAGTAAGAAGGTCATTCAGTTTTTGTCGGAGATGAATTTTTATAAGAGGTCATCAAATTTTTCGGAGATGAATTCCTAAAAAAAGGTCATCAGATGAATATAAAAAAAGGAAAAAGGCAAGCAATAACTTTCTAGACGAATTCCTAAGAAGAAGGTAATGACATTATTGTTGGGAGCCCCAAAAAAGTTGTAAAAAAAGAGGTGAATGACTAAAAAAGGTCATCAACTTTTTTGGGAGACAAATTTGTAGAAAAGTCTTGAAGTTTTTGTGGACATGAATTCATGAATTCCTAAAAAAAACGTCATCGACTAGACCATGGCCGACTTTGTCCCCCCCCCCTCTCAGACAAGATCGCCGCCATTGCATGGCTCTAGTCAAAGAGTTCAGCACCCTCTGCAGCTTCAGGATCTTTGACTTACTGATACCAGTAAGAAGCAAGTTACAGTACCGTAATCTAAGCGACCTGGAAACCAATGCATTTCCCAGAGATGTCCTTGCAGACATGGAACATAACGCTTAATTCTGCGTCAATATGTCACAAATGAACAAATATGACGATTTTACCAATACCGTTTACATGGCCAGTGAGAGACATGGCAATTGAAAGCAACACCTAACTTATGAGCAGCATTTACAAGTTCAACAACTGAGTCACGAAGTGTCAATGACTTAGGCCGGTCAAATTTTTTAGGTTGCTGTGGTGTGCACAGGGGTATAGCGTGCAGCTCTCGAGTGTGTCGTGTGTTTGTAAAACATTGTAGAAACATTGGCAGTATAGTCTGTTCAAGATGCCTATAGGAACTGTCAGCTGTTTGATCAGAACACGCACGTTTATTCGTATGCCTTACCTGAACAGGCAAACGCTAACCCAAATGATTCGCTATGAAAAAGACGAAGAAGGTAACTCGATCAGTAGACCACAAGAGTGCAATCTTAAACACAACAAACTTCTGCACCAACTAAACATTGATGATCAGTTTCAGTTAAACGTCGACAATAGTGTCTTTACACATTAAATATTTCATTTTTCAATTTAAAAAAATTAAACTGTTATTGTCATAGAACTGGTTTAGTGGAGTAGTTTACTGATGTAACTTTTTGTAAATTGTTTCATTTGATAATAATTTCTAACAAGATGGCACATTGAAAGGTCCATCAAAAACTGTGTGTGCACTTGCAGATGACTCTGCAGTTGTAAACAGTGAAAAATTAAACAATTAGGCCAAAATTGAACAAATATCAAATAATAAATAATTGTAGGCCCCCTATATATCATAATTATGTGAGTGACTGTCAGGATCTAGATTTTAAAATATAGACACTCAAATGATAAGTTGACTGTAAAAGAAATATGTGTACTTGACAACAACGTGTATACCAGTCATTTGCTGCTAGAGCATTTGATGTAAGCTAAAGCTGTATCTGACAGCAGCGCGCTGGTCGAGTGGTCGAGCAACGTCACCGCAGTACGCCCCACTTCGATACAGTTCTATCTGGAAACCGGACTCGGACCTCCTTTGGATTATCTCTGGAAATCCCCTCTGGTATAATGTAGCGCTCGTGAATAGGCTGGAGCCCTGCGCTTTGCCTTCGAGTGGCGCTTTAGAAGTTTGGAGATTACGATTACGATTAATATACTTTGTGATGACGTAAATTTATCTCGATCGGCCGCTTTCACCAGAAATCAGAGATCCAACGACTTAGCCTTGATGGGCGCTGAAAAATGTGGGGTTTACAAGTACAATTACATCAGATTCTATAGATGCTAAATTGCAACAGGTTGCTTTTGATTTCTTACTTACTTAAGGTGGTAACACCTTCAGCATCAACAGTAAACGAGAAGTTATTTTCGTTCTTTGTTGTTATCAATTCACGTGACTTCTATCGTTTTTAACCGAACATCTTTGGTTTAACGAGTGGTGGTATCTACGTTTTATAACATCTTTGTAAAATGGAGATGGATGTAGGACAGAGTAACGAAAATGGACTTAATCTGCAGGTAATCTGTCAAATTTGTTCTTAAATTTCACCATCAATGCTTTAATTATGTTTTAATCAGTTATAGGCTACCATATGTTTTAATGGAAAGCGAAGTTTTGATTTAGTATTCGACAGTCTGTTACAGTGCGCGGTGAGTGCCGCTGATGTGTAGGGAGGTCTACCCGGGTCTGGCCCGAATCCCCGAAACCCGAATCCCCGAAACGAATTTCGGCCGGATCCCCGAAATCGATTTTAGACTAAAATTATAAATAAACATGTGAATAGACAGTATATCGAGATACATCAAGGACACGCTAGGTCTATGTCACGTATGAGTTTACAATTTAACTTTGAATAGTTTTCGAAAGTTCTGCCGCTTTCTATAAAACTGTTTTCGGGAAATCGTGCTTTTGTGTATTTTCAGCGTTTTCGAGGATTCGGGTTTCGGGGATTCGGGTTGATCCCGTCTACCCGATCCCGAATCGCCGAAAGCCCTTAAACTGCAAAATCCGCCGAATCGCCGAAAGCAGTTTTCTACCAAGCGTGCGATTTGCCGAAAACTAGTTTGGACCCGAATCGCCGTGTGTAGCCAGATGTATTCACTTTTTACAAGCCTGTCTTTAATGTTTACTTGTTTGAAATTTGGTTACCGAATAAAACTGAATTGAATTGTAAACATAATGCATGTATTTACTACTTTAATACATGTTAAAACATAGCCGGCGATGCGGGCTTTCTTCACAAAATAGTTTCGGCGATTCGGCGGTAATATCATTTCCACGATTCGGCGATTCGCTACGCACCCCATTGAAGGGGTCGTTCCGAAAACGCTAAAAATACACAACAACCCGATTTCCCGAAAACAGTTTTATAGAAAGCGGTCGAAATCCCTAAAACTATCAAAATATTCCCTAAATTAAATTGTAATGTTTGAAATATATAAATGAATTGTTGAAGTTTGACATAACATGACATAAATCGATTTCGGGGATCCGGCCGAAATTTCAAGGATTCGGGTTTCGGGGATTTGCTACGCACCCCATTGAAGACGGGTCCGGCCCGAATCCCCGAAAACACTGAAAATACACAAAATCCCGAATTCCCGAAAACAGTTTTATAGAAAGCGGCTGAACTCCTGAAAACTATTCAAAGTTAAATTGTAAACTCTTATACATGACATCGACCTATCGTGGCCTTGATGTATCCTGATATAATATAGAACATAGATATAATATAGAAAATCGATTTCGGGGATCTGGGCGAAATTCGTTTCGGGGGTTCGGGCTGATCCCTTGAAGACAGATGTACTAATGTAGCAGGCTAGATCCAGTTTGTTCGAAATAAACAAATAGAAATCTTTTAGAGTGCTTGCTTAGCATTGTAACATACTGGAAACAAACAATTCATGGTATTCATATGTTTTGTAGTCAGTGCAGATTGAAAGCGAAGTGCAACCGGGTCTAGTGGGATTAACAAGCAATGCGGGAAGTATTTCTACAATGGCAAACCATGCAGGTAAATCGCTTCTTAAAGGTAGATTAATAAAAACGGCGTTTTTACAGTTTGACTTGTGTAAAGTCATGCTTTAATATCACACTGTTACGCAACATGATCCTTAGTTTTAACTATGAATTAATCTTCTGAAATGGTAATTAATCAATGCAGATAAAAATATAACGTGTGCACTTTCTCATATAATTTATTGTTTACTAAAAAGCTGATGTTGTTGTCGTGCACCTATGTAGTGGTGAAAATATGTGTACAATTTCATGTGCTTTTATGACAAGTTGTGCCTTATAAATAGATGCAATAACTGAAAACTACTCTTGCATGAATTTGAAATGAACCATAGTTCACCTGTAAAAAGATATAGCAAACTTACAGCATACCACGTAATCATTATCATGATTGAACATAAAATATATTGAAGCTCCTGTTAAACTTTACATTATGTTGTAGTTGTTATGTTAAGTTATGATATATGCTAAAGAAAAAAGCTAGACATTATTCAGAAAATCACCAGCCATAAATTTGGGTGATCATCATAGTTCGTTTTTTTTAGTATTTTTAGAAGGGTTGAAACAAATGTCGAGTCTCCTATGGGCAAGGTTTTAGAGTTTTTGACCATTGAATAATTTGTTGAAACATCAGCTGTGTTCCTGTGTACATAGATCCATGCATGCATGTTAGCAACAATGATTACAGGCAATGATCCTTGATCGATATTTGAATTTATGTAATTATTTTACAGATGTATTTGTGCGTTATAAATAATGTAGTTGTGAAACTATGCCTCATAAGTGTAGAAAATGATATTAGGATCAGAAGGGGTATAGTAACTTAAACATATGCAGTCTAACTTTGCATTTTGAAGTGTTTCTAGTTTTGGTATGGTGGCCTACATTGGCTGTGTAGTAATCAAGTTTGTAAGCTTTGCTGTATGAAAACTTAAATTTTGCTATAGAACCACGCAGCTAAACTCAAGTCATGTGAAATTTTTTCTGACAGAAAATAAAATTGCTTTAATTAGTGTCTATTACATCAAATTATAGGTTTTCTTGTATCATTTAACAGTATATAAGAATTTGTACATGTTTAGAATTTTATTGATGTCCTTAATGCGTATTGTGTCACTTAATAAAAGAATTATTATTAATTAGTTGTACTTAGTAAGTTCTGTAGTGCCATTATCTAATGCACAAAGTATCAACCAATGGTGGTGCACCTGGCCATAATCAGGTCGGCCATAATCAGGTCAAATTATGGTGAAAGAGTATTGCATGAAACAAGTTTCTGATGATCAGTTGTTTCTTATTTCTTTCAACCACTTATTGCACACACTCAGTCCGTACTAAGTAAGCTATTGTCTATCATATGCTTTGACTTAATCTTGCATCTTCGCTTTTCTCTTGTTGGATACATTTTGTGCGTTGCATCTTTTTCAAGTCCCATCATTTCTTTCGTTGTGCATCGGAGACCTCTGTTGCTGTCAGAATTGTTTCCTTGACATGTTGGTCAAATCTGGTTACATACTGCCAACTTCTGATTTCTTTTGAGTTTGTCCAACATACACCACACATCATTTCAGCCTGATAGGATCATTCTTGCTAATCATTGGTCTATATATACAGTCTGGTTAGATAACTGAGTGATGCTGCAGTAGACCTAACACCTGACGCATGAAATTATTTCGGTTGTAGAATGGACTGATTGGTACTATTGTAGAATGGACTGATTGGTACTATTGTAGAATGGACTGATTGGTACTATTAGTTACTGGCTATTTTAAATTTTTTTTAATGATTTAATGTAATTTATAACTTCTATTGCACCAGCGTCTAATGCACAAGGCATCAGGTGTTCATGTAGATTCGGGTAGGTATTTGGTATTGAACTTCTTTATTGCAAGAATCATGTGGGACTTAGAATAGATAAGAACTGGAATGAGAAGTGGATAGTTTTCAATTACAATACATTAACAAACTAGTCACAAACATCTCTCACTTGTATTTTGTAGGAAGAAAATGACAGAGGCAATGTTGGACTGATGATCCTAGCTTTCATTTTTGCGTGAATTCTTTATGATAAATGATATTTATTCTTTTGCAGAAATATTGTGGTTTCTGTATTTATGCTGTGTTTTTTTGTGTGCAAATTGACTTTTGTGAGTGCTTTATTGTTTTTGCATAAGTGATTGATATTGGGATGTTGTCACAATTTTGAAATTCATTGAGGTTGGGCAGTGGCTCGTGGTTTCCCTTACACCTCCCTTTTCAACTCAGTGAATCAAAAGGGTGCAGTCCAGCTTACTGTTTAGTCCATTTCTGTGGTCTTTTGTGACCATGTGGTGGTTAATTGAGCAACTAGTTTTGCAAGATTGTTGTACATGAAAAGTTTTTCTTGATGACAAAACCCATCAAACGTTATTTTGGTTCCTAGTTAGCTTAGGTAACAAATCTTCTCATTGCACCACATGACATTATAAAAGTATGTTTGAACATTAACAAACTCTTAAGCTACCAATGGCCAATGCAGATTGATTTTATCAGATATTATGGACCCTTCCTTTGTATAATGTGCGTCTTTATTATGCACATTCTAATCGTGGAACTGCCAATGTTTATTCTGACTTAAAATCAGTTCTGCTCCACTTTAGAATTAAAATATTATAATTTATGGTGGTGCCCTAAGATGTTACAAAGAAGGTCCACTGCATAGTTCATGCAATATAGGCATTCAGGGCATTGATGCTTAGTACAGTGTGATTGTAAACATAGTACCTATTTATGGCTTAATCTTACAGCTCAAATTGCTGTAATGACAAGTTTCTGAAACAAATTGACAAATACTTTTAGTTTGAAGTGCTCAGCGGTTGCAAATTCTAGATATGTCCATCATTTTATGGCACTTGAAGATATGATAGGCCGTGGGACGTTTTCATGTTACTGGTTATTACACTCTAAAGTTCTGAGTATATCTGCTTGCTGCTACTTGCAGGAACTTCAAAGTTGCGGATATATCCTTCGCTATGCAACAATACATTGGTCTTGTGAGTGGCATTAGCCGCGGCTATCAGACGCCAGTCACCATACCATGTTCAGTAACTTGTAATATTGTAACATATCTGGCCCTGTCTTGCCTCTTGAACACTTCGATGTTACCGAGCCAATGTATTAGGACATTATTGTCACGTTATTCTCAGCCTTTGCTCCTCGGAGATGTTGATTCTAGATTTTCTGTTGTTTCAAATAGTTAAACTACTGTTGTTCTGTGTATTTTCTACTTGGACTTTGACTTTCATTTAACATTCACCTGAAAAAAGAGTCACATTAGACACCTTTTAAGACCATCCAACTATGTTCAAGTTTGTAGTTTGAAACATTGATTTAACTTTATTTAAACCTAAATCTTTATGGGAGAGAGCCTCGGTGATTTTACTACTTTCAGGACCTAGAGGTGTCCCAGTTCGACTACAAACCGAAGTATTATTGACCATAGCTTGCCGGGTTCATGCGTGTTGAAGATGGCTCTAATCGTTTCTATGCAGTCGCTTAAAAAGGTTTCAAAATTCACTTTGTTTTGAAGTGTTAGGCATGATTCTTGTGAATGGTTGGAGTGATTTTGTGGCAAGGTTTAGATTTATTCAGAAGGGAGTCTTCCAAAAATTTGGAGATTATGCACATGCTTGACAGACCATGCTAGAGCATGCTGTTCTAGCTCTTTCCATGGTCCTCATGTTTGGATCCTGCCTTAAAACCTGGATTAATTTAGCAACCAGTTATATTGTTAATGTACTGTGGAGTTTTTGCACATGAATTCCAGGCATTCTTAAAGTGCTTTTCAATTGCTTGTCAGGTTTTTCTTTGTTAATGAAAAATACTGTTTTATTCTGCATTGACGTTTCAGCTTTTGCTTATGCAGGCGAGATACCTGAAACCCATGCGAGGCAGGTTGGGCCGATACTGGCTGGACCTGGCGCCAAACGGGAGAAGAAGTCGTTCTCGTTGCCGAAGCTGAGTCACTCGCAGAAGGATGCTCTTCAGAGGGCCAGAAAATATGCCATGGAACAAAGCATCAAGTCAGTGCTGCTGAAACAGACGATTGCTCACCAACAGCAGGTTGGTCATTTCTCAAAGCGAAGAGCATTTATTTTAGAAACTAGTAGATTAAACAATTTAGAAGGTTTGGGTCATCAGTTTTATTAATGGTATAAATCCCACACAGTGCACTACATGGAAGATTCGAAAGGAAAAGATACATAGACAGACCAAGACTACGCTGGATAGATAATATAACTGAGCACATAACATTACTTAGACTAACAGAGCAAGACTACGCTGGATAGATAATAATTATAACTGAGAACATAGCATCACTTGGACTAACATACCAAGACTACGCTGGATAGATAATATAACTAAGGACATAGCATCACTTGGACTAACACTAAGAGGGGCAATAGACTTGACAAATGACTGAGGACAATGGAGATCATTTATTCGTACCCATCGCCGCCAAATGGCTAGCATCAGGAACTGATGATGATAATTATTTATGCTCTGCTGGGATCTTGGCGACCTTAACTTTAGCTTTGCTTGTAAAGCGTTCTTTAAAGGATGCAAATATAAGCGTGTATGAGGGTGCATTGGAACGTGGTTTTATTAGCAGTAAGCTTATGCGTGTATGAGGGTGCATTGGAATGTGGTTTTGTTAGCAGTAAGCTTATGAGGGTGCATTGGAATGTGGTTTTGTTAGCAGTAAGCTTATGCCTTGTGTGTTATGAGACAGTATGCAGTTAAAGACTAATGGGCTTCTGGTTACAGAAGATGTCAAGAAACACATTACATTGATTTTTATTGTGCATAATATGTATGCATGTATGTGCTGTGTGTCTATCTGAGCTGCTGTATGACAAATTGAAGTAATGGTGTTCAACTGTTCATGACATGTTTTGGTTTCAATAAAGAAAATGTTATGTTATGTTATGTTATGATTTTATGAGTCTAACGTAGTCAGAATTATGGTACGATTATTACTGATGCACATTTATGTTTGTGTGATCATGTTTCAGCAAATGATGAATATGCAGACATCTGTTCAGAGACAACAGGCGTTGGCTCTGATGTGTAGGTGAGTAACAGATAGATAGTTAGTTTGCTGTTTCTTATTTTGCCATATGCGCGATTGGCAGTCATCAACTATCCCACTAGCTCTGGAGTGCTTATACACTGAAGGAAACGCATTGATTATGCTGATCTAGTTACATTTTGGGAAAGAAATTACCTAAAATCTCAGTTATGTTACTTGCACGTGGCTGCAAAACAGTGTGCAGAGAAAACCGTGTTACACTTACGAATACTTTAATGTTTTATGTTTTTTATGAGTTAAACTAAGTGGTGTCAGCCTCAGGCCCTTAGCCAGCCAGCCGTCCTTTGGACGGCTGAAAATCATTTTGGACGGGCATAAATTCTACATGGACGCGACGTCCAAAATGTGATAGGCTAATCCATTTCCCTTCATCTGTGTAACGATGTTCCTTTTCTCACACAAGATACACTTTTCTAGTGCTCAGCTATTTATGATCTAGGATACTGTAATTACATGCCAAATAGATGAGGTTGTTTCATGGTAATTGGTAACTGATTTGACTATATAAACACCTTGACCTTCTGAATAATTGTAGGGCTTGGATTGATAACAAGTAACGTCTGTTCCCTAGGCTATATAATAATCAAATAAGGGAATTAAACATTACAATCTGAAGTCAACAGATTGTTGTTTGTGTCATTGTATATAAAACAAAACTGTTACAATTGTGATTAAAACCCAAAAAGTCATTCAGTGTGGGGCATTGCAGACTTTTGTAGTCAGACTCGTACGGTCGCGACTTCATACGCTCACGGCATCGGGTGGTCACGACTTTGAATGCTTTTGGACGCCCTACTCTTTATTTCTGGCTAAGGGCCTGGTCAGCCTTGAACTTTGATAATTTCCAAACCTTAGCAGGCTGGGAATTTTAAAGATTTTTATTTCAGGCAGTCATTCAAGACAACTTGTTTTATTTAAAGTTGATTTTATTTTACAATAGCACTGCGTTCAATTCAGCGCAGAAATTAGTAATTGGGAATTTCTGTCTAGTTGCTTGAATTTGTCATGTTTCAATCATTTTAGCGCATTTGCAATTTGTATTTAGTTGTATTAATTTGAGCTTCATAAGTCTTCAAGTGATAATAATAATCAAGTCATAAGTTTTTAAATGAACTGCATTTCAGAGTTTATGTTGGAACGATCAACTTTGAAATTAAAGAAGACACCATTAAGCAGGCATTTATACCATTTGGTCCTATCAAGAGCATCAGCTTGCCGTATGACTCGATCAGCAAGAAACACAAAGGCTTTGCTTTTATCGAGTATGACATTCCGGAGGCAGCATCTCTGGCTCTCGAGCAGATGAATGGCGTTATGATTGGGGGATTTAGCATCAAGGTAGGACAGTGTGAATTTTGTTAATGGCATTGTCTACGGATTTCAATTGCTTCAGAGATTAATGAAAACTAGTCTGCATATATTGTTCTTGTTTTTTAATTGAAATTTCAGTGTGAATGAAATAAGTCTTCAGATATTTCTTGCATTTACCGCAATTTCTTTTGTTGGATTTTTCAATTACGGGTATTTATAGCAATTTATGGAACTAATTTCTGCATGTTGGAACTAATTTGTTAATATTTGTATTGTGTTTATAACAAAGACGGTTGTTTTTCTTTGGGATCTGTAGGTTGGTCGTCCAAGCAACATGCCACAAGCACAGCCAATCATTGAGAAGTTGTTGGAAGAGGCAAAGTTATTCAATCGTATCTACGTTGCCTCCATTCACCAGGATCTCTCGGAAAACGATATCAGAAGGTAGGATTTGCTAAGCATTCAGCTTGCTCAATCATCAATAACCCAGCTGAGGTTAACGTCAAGGTTGTAATGATTCTAGAGCTGTCTGTATTGAATTTGTTGGTTTTATATTTTGTTTGTTTTTCATGTGGTTGGTTGGTGTTAAAAACTGATGCAGTTTATGGCAGTTAGTGCTTAATGTGGTTTATAGTTGTTGCTGGCTGGTGTTTTATCAATGACGTTACAAGGGTATCTAATTCCTTTTGTGTGCACTGTATATATAAGCTCTTCTCTCATTATTAATATTATTGTGAACTTTTTAGCGTGTGAAGTTGTGAACGTCAAACAGAAATGCAATTCTGAAGTGTGGTAGGCATTTGTCAGAGGAAGAACAGTTAGATAGATGTCCAGATGTTTGAAATTCAATGCAAAATAGTGAATTTTGAGACTTCTCTGGAAAGAGAAAAAGAGTTGCGCATTGGATAAACATAGGTAATTAGTTCCACTGCTTGGAGCAGCAACATGGAATGCATATGAGGAGATCGTTGGTTGAGAAGATCTGGTTATCTTTAGGTTTCTGAGTGATTTTAGTTTTAGAAGTAAGGTGCTGGATAAATGTCAGTACCTTTTTAAAGGCTGAAAAGTTTATCTATAAATGTTCAGGTATGTGTATGCATTTTACTTAACTTGAATTCTGTGATTTTTTCCAGCGTTTTTGAAGCTTTTGGAAAGATCACAACTTGTAAGTTGGCAACGGATCCAATGAGGCCAGGCAAACACAAGTACGTGTATCTATAAATGCTCAACAAATGCGTTCATATATGCTATTGAACTCAAATTGGCTTATATATATTGTACCATCTTACTTTGTTTCACTTAAATATGCAGGGACTGGTCATCAGTAGTCCAGGACGAAAGACTGACTGCTTTGTTATGAAACATTTGAATAAGTTCTAACCATAAGGAATACTATAAACTATATATGATAATAAACAGTTAAGGGATTGAGACAGGGGCTTGAACAATATCAAAGGACTTGTTTGATTTGTGTGAAATGCTAAAGGAGATGGTTGGAATGCAAAATATAACAGGCGACAGAATAGTGTAGATTGTGTAAACTGTAAAATATAAAACAAACATATCGAGAACAGTTGCATCCAGTTGGTGTTGTGGTCTCTGCAACGCAGAGGTTTACCTGACATGAGTCACAACGATATTTATATCTGTGTATATCATTAATATCATATTTTCTTTGTGTCTTTATGTGTTTTTGTATTTGAGAATATATGTTTCATCTTTATAAGATCCTTTTAATGGTGTCTTATATCTGCAGCAGATATAACAGATGTTTTTGATGATTTTTTAAAGAGAGGTTATAATAGATGCTTTTGATGATACTTTTAACAAAGGTTATAATGGATGTTTTTGATGATATTTCAACAGAGGTTATGGATACATTGAATATGAAACTTCACAGGGTGCACACGATGCTGTCTCTGCTATGAACCTGTTTGATCTCGGTGGTCAGTATCTTCGCGTTGGTAAGGTATGTACACTCTGTTGTTTCTTCATTTCTGTATGTAGATATTTTGTTATGTTCTGCATGTGATTCTTGTAATTGCTGTAATGATGAATAATACAGTATCAAATTCACATTAATTAGATTCCTTAATTAGATTTGTTGCAGATTGTGATGATAGATTATCACATTCTAAACATGTTTCAATTAGTTGCAGTATCATTTTAAGGTAAATACAGCATTCAATGTGTTAAAATTTTTAAGTAACTAACTATAATGGCTAACTACAATGACAGTTTCTTAGGATTAGGTAAGAACTTTGCTCAGATTTAATAGTGACATTTATTTCCTGTCGTTTTTGAGATATTTGTCGGATTTTGATTTGCTATGGCATGATATGATCTCATGCTGTGTCTTGTCCTGTCATGATTTATTCTAATTATTTAAGTTACACTTTCCACTGCATCAGTCTCCATTCTGATCTTGTCATCTTTTTATCTTATAGACAAACGGTTGTGGTTTGGTATTTGTTACAGTGAGGTTTTTGTTACAAACTACTAATAATTTGAAGTTATGCCATGTAATTATATGTCTGCATTTTAAATTTATGTTATTAATTTAAACATAATCAGTAGTGGTCAGCCCTGTAGACATTTTCCACCGAGTACCGAATCCGAGTATTTGGATGTACTATTTGCCGGATCCAGGTACGAACCGAGTACCATTTGTTCCATATGCAAAGTTTCACATTTTCATGTAATGAAACCTTATCGAAATAAATTTCTGTATTTGTAATAACTGATTAATACATTTTGAATTTTTTAAATAAATAATCAATGAGATGGACTTGTTGGTGACTTCCGGTGTTGGTGTTTTTTTTTACTTTTCTTCTTCAAAATGAATATGCTAGATGAAGCTCAAAGCTGATATTATGAGCCTACAAATTCCGGCAAGTGAGGCAAACAAGCTACTGTTTGTGTGTACAGTATTTGCCGAGGCGAATACTTCTGAACAGTGCCAAAAAATGGGATATTCGGCCGAGGCAAATGTCCGAGGCGATTTCCGGCTGACCCCTAATGATCATGCATGTAATACAACTTATGCAGCAGTTATTGTAATTACTTCAAGAGCAACCTTATCACGGATATCTGTATTAAATATGTGTGGGTACCCGGTACAGTATGAAATCGTTTGTATACAAGTAACTTTTCATGTTTGAATTCATTATTGACTGTATCATATGTTTTTTAAGAAAAAATGTAAAGTTTAGAGTTTGTGATTGAATGTGTTTGATTGTAGGCTGTAACTCCTCCAAACGCAGCACAGGTTCCAACGATGCAGAGCACTCTACCAACTGCTGCCGCCATTGCTGCTGCTGCTGTTACAGCACAAATAACTGCTTTAGAAGCTGTTAACAAGGTAACCAACATTAACATGACAGCCTATGACATCTTCACCAGGCCCTTAGGGTGAAAATTATTTTGGACAGGCATAAACTGTGCATGATTCTCCTCCAGCACCATCCAGCTTCTTCTCTACAGATCACAGCTCGTTAAAGGAGCATGGGTTGATATTAGGCTCTGTAATAGCATAGAGACATTGCAGTTGGAATCATACGGTTGCGGTTTCGGGCAGTTGTGCCTTCGTACGCTCACGGCGTCGAGTGGTCACAACTTCAGACGCTTTTGGACAGGCTACTCTGTATTTCTGGCTAAGGGCCTGATCTTCACTAAAATAGGAAATGGCTTTTATATTTGATGACTGGCTTAACACTTTCACGATGTGATTGTACTAAAAGCGACTGGGAACCAATGCAGCTCGTCGTTACAGCGTTAAGAGAACTAATGTACATATGTATAGTATAAATGATTTAAGTTCTAGTTCTGTATCTGCCCAAATCTAAAGACTTCTATAGCACCATTATATTGAGCAAGTGAGACCAATTGGAGAAGTCTGATTGATGTCTATTAGGTCAGGGAAACCAGAAGTATGGCTACACCGAGTAAGGAAGTTGAAAAAGTTTAGGCTTAAGGTCAGTTGAGGTTTAGGTCTGAATGACAATTAAAGAACTGAGCAGTGAATTTAAAAGACCAACCACCAGAAACATCAGATTGGTCAGATCTAAAGCACAACAAAATGAAAGTCCTAGCCGATCAAATGCAGTAATTGTTGCTATAGATGTAATATGTGACTTGCTCTGGCAAAAGGAGGCTGTTGTCAAAAAATTTAGCTTAGTATTTTTTGGGCTTAAAATGATTAATAATAATTTCTGTTTAAAATGTTGAAAAAATTATTATTCTATCTTTCTTGGTTCTAGAGATAATGAAGTCTAGAATGTTTTGCTACTCGGAAGTACAATTTCGAGAAAAACGCATGCAAAGTTTATTATCTTAATGGACACTAAACAAAAATTGCAAAGTTTCAGTGTGTTTAACCTTAAACTTATGGAAATCACTATGGGAAACATGCCAAATGAGGCTATTTTCAGCAAGCTGAATGCATAAGCTTTCCAATGAGGTATTACACATGGCATTCCTAACACTCTTGAAACTGGTCCCTCAAAAAAGTTTAAATTCTCGGATAATTTTCATCAGTCTTATTAAATTTCTCATGAAATAGGTGAAATATTATTAAATCATTATTTCTTTCATATAATATAAGATACTATTTATTGATGTATGCAAAAAACTGATAATTGAAAAATTTACATCTGATTGATGTTTTGGCTATTTTCTCTTGTTTTATCACTGGCGACTTCCGCCTCCTTTTGCCAAAGCAAGTCACACATGTCAACACTTTGGGGTGGACAGTAGATGAGATAATTGTAGATATGACTGCACTTAAATGGTATGAAAGTACCTATAGTACTTCATACAATAGAAAAGGCTGATAGAATGAATGGTAGACGAAATCTTTAAGAATGTGTAACAGTTCATTTTATGGTTGAGTAAGCATTGGCCATTCTATGATTAAAATATTAATAAGATTGGATTGAAGCAGCTCAGGGTGAGTTGCTGTCAAATGTGTTTAGTATTTTCAACTCACTGATGAACAGATTGAACTTAAATAAAATTCCTGTGCTGCAGTGATATTTTCGTTAACGAAAACTAAAATTAGAAGTAAAAATAAATGATTTCGTTAACGATAACTAGAAGTAAAAGTAGGAATTATTTCAGCAGCAAAAACGAAATTAGGAATTGAATTAGGAATTATTTGCCGAACTAAAATTATGAATGAAATTAACAATTATTTTAAGAAGTAAAATAATTTTACTTCTTGTGGTGCTTAACTTCAGTTGAGACGCAGGGGAGTAAAATTGCACGTGATCCAAACACATAATCCATTGGAAAACTTTGGTTGATATGAAGCCGCTGCGCATACCATTCATTATTCTCGATGTAATATGGGACTACTGTATTTGGTCTTCGTTGTCTAATGGGCCTAATTGTCTCACTTGCGTACTAACGACCTCAGTTTCGTATGCCATTTTTTAAAATTTAAGGTTCGATCGTTAAATTGTAAAGTTATGAGTGTATCGAGAATGTTTGCCGGAAGGAAGCGAGATAGGCCGGTTTGGGATTTTTCGTTTTGACGAAGATGCAGGCAGATCTACATGCCAAGAACCAACTGAGAAAATGCCGGACTTTGTGGAACAGCACTTGCTAGAAAAAATAAAAGCATTACAAGTCTTGGGAGGGGAAGAGATGCTGTATCGTTAGACTAATGTTCCAACCCTTGTTTTAATTCAGTTTTTTCTTTCTTGAGACACGTTTGGCGCGCTTCTGCATGCAAGCAATGCAAACTTTTACAGCGCGGAAATTAATAATTATTTGGAAAACCAAAATAAGAAGTAAAATTATTTGAGAACTAAAATAGGAATGAGAAGTAAAATTATTTGTGAAGTAAAATTAGAATTAGAAGTAAAATTCAAGAGCTCAGAACTGAATTAGAACTGAATTAGGAATTATTTTTAGAAGTAAAATATCACTGCTGTGCTGTCCGTTATGACCTCTATTTAAGGCAATTTATCTTGGGTTTGTGTACGAAACAAAGAAATGAAGCACGTAGACTGGAATTATTTAATTGTCTGTTCAAAAAAGAAACAATGGATTCTTTGTTATTATGTGAATACACATGTGCAGAAATGAAAGACATGTGGAATTTGGTTTTGTGTTTACAGTCGATCGCACCTCCTGGAATCGCCATACCACAAATTGGTAGTGCTACGGTCATACCACAGCTGGGCATGAGCCTTGGTCATTCGCCAACGCTAATGCCACTGCAAACATGTAAGTTGTTTTAGTTTTCTTTTTGTAATTCTTTCATAATTTAGTTTTAAACTTGTAAGTCGTTAAAAAGGACTGGTTTTTAGTACTTTGTGCATTTTTGGTATTCTTCATATATGCTAATTTAGTAGTGAATTCATATGAATCATTTTATAATCAGACACCTATTAACCATTCAAAGTATTTCGTTTTCAAGAATCATTTTGTTGATTTGAGATTTATCAATTTTATATTTCTTTTTCATTTTTATCTAGCAGTGCCAGTTGTTTCATCAAATCCGTTGATGTTAGGTGGCTCAATTATGCCAGTTATGCCACCACCGCCACTGGCAGCTACATTGCCTTCCACTCTACCGACAGCTCTTTCCACTGCTGTACCAGCTGCTCTAACAACAGCCATGCCAAATGTTGGCTTACCGTTTCCTACAGTTACGGCCTTTTCTACAGGTTGGGTCTATTTTTTCAGGATTATTATATCTTGATGTCTTTCATTTATAGTTTGTGAAGATGGTACACTGAAAATTCTTTATAACACGGTGTTTAGGAGCCATATCAAGAACTACATTATAACATAGTTTGTTATGAGATTATTCTCTGAAGCGCAACTAAACTAGGGATCCATGTCTTTGATTACACTGTATCAGAAACCATGTTCAATGAATAATACTCGAGTAACATGAGATTTGCAAGCCAGACGCCCGTACTTGAATCAGAGAAAATCTTAAACATTTTATGAGTAGGTTATGGTGTATCATTTCTAATTTATTGTGATGTATTTAGTTATTTCTGTTAGTAATTTATTGTGATGCATTTGTTGATGGAAACTCTTATTTCGAATGAAATGCTTGTTAATTTAAGCTTTCGGTGCTTATCCTGGATTAGGGTTTGGAAGCAGCCTTCCTCTTGTGACACTGGGTGTTCCTCCTCCTACTGGCATTCCACCACCGGCTCCAATTGTACCAGGTATATGGAGCCACTCCTGATGTTGTCTGCCTTTTATGTTTGTACCTGTCTTTTCTTATGCTATTTTTGCTGACAGATGCTTTTACTAAATTCTCCTAATAGTCCTCACGTGGAGTTGTACTGAGTATTTATCTTTCATGAGCTCATGTAATGATGAGGTCAGATTACAAGAATAATGATATTTGCGATCTATATCTACGATCCCAACGTTGTGTTTGCATTATTATAAATCATGTTATAAGCAGGTTGTGGTGTATACTGTAGAATTATCGTAGCAGATGAAGGCTGTGGTGAATTTACTACTCCAGTTTCAATTTTTATTTGCATTTTTTACACCACTGATTACTTTTTATGTACATTGTAAAATACTACAATTACCTTATCTGTTGTCCAGTGTTCTTTTTATGGCAGCATTTGAATACCTTGCCCGATGAATGTGTTTCATAAATGTTGCTTCAAGGACTGTTTATACAGGTTGTATTTTCATAAGCATTATTATTATTATTATTATTATTATTATTATTATTGCTATTATTATTTTCATTACAAATTTATTACACATTATATATTTATATATTATAATACATTATATTACACATTATATATTTTCTGATACCTTGTTAACGATTCTGCTGTTTGGTTTTGACATCTTATTTTGCAGATCATATGACAGCTGACACACATTCCTTGTTTTTAAAGCTCCCTTGGATTTGTGTGGTTATTTAGCATTGCTGTTTAAATTGTTGTCTTTACACTACATTAATGTGGTTACAGTCGAGATTACTAAGCCAGCTGCTTCTCAGGTGGTCAGCCAAGTGAATCCATCTCCGTCACCCCTTCAGCAGTTGCAGCAGCAGCAGGAAGCATATGTTCCTGAACAGCTGGAACCTTCGCAGACGTTACAGCAGCAAGAGGATATCCAGATCAAGGGCGCCCAGGCACGACACATGGTGATGCAGAAGCTGATGAGACCCACAGAGGTAAGAAAATCTCTTGGCCTTCTGATCTGTTGTAGTGCTTTTAAGGCCTTGGTCAGTGTAAACAAGGCAGCTATAGAGTGGCAGTAGTAGTGTCCAGTGTTCAACAATATCTTGTTGCTGCCAGGACCGTGGATGTTCATGTAAACATACATCCAGAAGAATTGGCCCATGAATTAACCTCATTAGACAGCACGGGTGTGAAATGTTAACCACTTCATTTTCTTAGCGTTGGTGTATGAGGGCGAGTGGCCAATCATGTGCCACACTTCTGGATATTTCCACCACGAATGTATGTATAGTCAGTGTATTCATTTTATGACCAAGCTCATTGGGAAATGCATGAAATATTGTTTTGCCATGGTAGGGCTACATGCCTGCATGCAAGTGTTTCTGTAAACAGACAGATGAAACATAGATTCAGGATCGGGACGTCAGAGCCACTTTGATGTTCAATGTATTTCAATTTACTTAACTAATATCTTGCTGATTTTACAGTTCATATTATGTGTTTGATATTTCGGTATACTGTAGGACGTCCATGCGTAAAAATTTCTATGCTCTATGATTTGTTTTATTCCAATTTGAGCTACTTATTTCCAGGTATATTAAGCTCTGTGCAGCTTGTTTTCTTTCTTTTCCTATCTTTTTAGACAATCGTATGACTGCCATTGACTTTTGAACTCATTTACACCGCCCTTTCCTTAGACCTCAACTGTGCTACACTGCTATACAAATATTATTATTATTATTATTATTATTATTATTATTATTATTATTACATGCTTTAAAAGAAAAAAATGAACTGTTTGATTAAGCGCATGCATTTTGACATGTATAGTAGAGAGAGTAGGTGATGTGAAATTTCTTGTTGAATTGTGTTTCAGAGTCATGTGATGGTCCTGAAGAACATGGTCGGTCCGGAAGATGTTGACGAAGATTTGGAAAACGAAGTGACAGATGAGTGCAGTAAATATGGAAAGGTCGAACACGTAATTATTTATCAAGAGAAGCAGAGTGAAGATGAAGACGCTGAAATTATTGTCAAAATATTTGTCCAGTTCTCGAGTCATGAAGGTGAGTTGTCACTTTGTTTTGATCTTGGTGCTTTTGTAATTTGAACAACACCTGTGGGAAGTTCTAAAAAGGTGCTGTATTAATCCTTTTGCATATCAATGACAAGAGTGTAATAAAAGCAACTGGGAAACGAATGCAGCTCGTCGTTAACGTCTAAGCACTCTTGCTTTGCATGCCATTCTGCTCGCGTGAAGTGGGGTTGCGTCCCAACGCTATTAATGTAACACGTTGTACTGGTTAACGTATCGTTAAAGAATTGCACTGTCATGAAAAATACAATACATTAAATATAGCCTGTATCAAAGGATTATCTCTTTTACATGTGTCATGGTTTACATGGCTGCATCATAAGACATGTCAACGATTTCACGTTAAGTCAATACTTTGCCTGCGTATTTACATACATGCATAAAACGTGTGCATGAATGTCTTTCATTTATGAGCCTCTTGAAAGTATTGTATACGTACAACTCATGATGATATAGTTCAAGAAGGATGGTTGTGGTCAAATGAGGCTTCCAGTGTGTAATTACAATGGTAGAATTAGTGCAAAAAATGTGTGTAGAATCTTGTTTTATGCAAGTACTCATTGCATTGTCTCTGCCTTGATTTTCATTCGGATAATCATTCGGATAATCATTCGGATATTTGATTTTAGAAATGAAAAAGGCTACGGCCAGCCTCAACGGACGATTTTTTGCTGGTCGATCAATCCAGGCCGTCTCATACGATCAGAACCTGTTTGATGCCAATGATTTATCTGCATGAAATAATTTAAAACTGTCAGTTCTGGCAGCATCAGTTAGACATTGGTAAGGAAATCGCAGTGGACGAATTTCTACAAACAACAGAAAGGGATTCTCGAGACAGTTTCTCAGATCGGACAAATTCTCGGTTCTCTTTTCACCTGCGTTTAATGCTTGCTTGTACAGAAATAAAATTCAAAGCAGATGTTCCCTTACATATTGATCTTTGGCTTGGGTCAGTTCTATTCTTTAGTGGACATTTGTGCTTTTGTTTGAACATGTTGAAGCTGGCTTAACGAACATGGTCAAAGTACCAAGTTCTACCCTAAATAATACTGTTGACCTTTTATGACAATGTTGTACATTCACTGGCTATGAAAGCCAGATCAGCCTTGAGTGTAAGAACAATTTGTTTGCAAGCTTCATGGTCCAGAATGAGACACACACACACACACACACACACACACACACACACACACACACACACACACACACACACACACACCAAAAGTGAAAAGCACAAAGTTTTGCCTTTTTTAACCTCCCAGCTTGCATTGCTTTGAATCTGGAAAACAGTGCACACCAGTGGTTCGTAATCCCACCCATGAAAGTACTAACTAGGTTCTGCACAGCTTAACTTCACTGTGCCTGCCGTCAACGTCACTACATGAGCAGCCGGCTCGTTGCAGGTTTTGGTTCGAAAATAATGTATATTGTGATAGATGTGAAAGCCGCAAGCATGCTTGTACATGTAGGCCGTAGATCTCGAGTTCTTCATTCTGCCGATGTTCCTTTAAAGAGTTTAGTCTGAAATTTCGTCTATTTCTACTATAAGAAATCTATATACCAAAACGTTTTAGATCATATGAATGTAACATATTTGGTAACTGATTTGACAATTAGATATATCAATTTGAGTACCCTAACAAGCCCAGTTTTTGAAGATACATGGTTTGTTTGTCAGATAGACATACAGTCCATGGAGAGATAACAGTGACCTTGCCTATTTTTTGCAGAGTAGGGCAATAAAGTCATTGTAACAACTCCTTTGGAGTATGGTGTTGTAATGAGGTTATAATTATGTCGGTTTCTTCATTATTTTCAAAAGCTGAATTGAATTTGTTACTGTAGTCGCATTAATTCAGAATTCATTTTGTAACGACTAATGAGGTGTGTTGTTATTAAGGGGTTCAGATGTTCAACACAAGCCAATGTTTGTCGTAAAGGAGCGATGACAAATTTGAAAATTGTAGCACACTTCTTTTCACTGATGAATTTTGGTATGTCCTACAGACAATTGAGTTTGTTGGCAATCGGTTGGTGGTTGCCCATTGATTCACTCTAGTTTTATACAATTTCTCAGTCTGTGTAACAAATGCAGTATTTGTAGCAATCTGAAACTAATTAAACCAATGAGTTACTGGTGATGGGGCATCATGGCATTGGAGAAAAATAACCATTGGATGCTGAAACATACCTTTGGTTGTCCTAGCAACTGCTAATCATACCATGTGCATTGTTTGCTAGATTTCCATTTGAGCTGAAAATTGTTTGTGTCTGCTGTTAAACTGGTCAAAATTAGTCGCAAAAACAAACATATTGTATACATTTATTTCTGATTGAGTATAAAATAAATATTTAAGAGATTTCTCATGTCTAGTTTGTTTGACACGTGCTTCAGGCCATTTCTTTAAACCAGCCATGTCAGCTGCAATTGAAGGAGTGAGTGATTATGTGAGGTACTTTTAGGTGTTATAGGCTGTGTAGATGTTCTGAACTTACCATATGGTCATGTCATTTGAAACTGCCTTCCGTAAAGGACCTACTTTGGAATGCTTCATCACTCTTGTCTGCATTGGACAGTATCCTCCCTGTCTCACCATGCAGGTGTCTCTAATATATCCTGTGCTACGATGTTTCATGATCTGATACCGTTGCTTCCCGGATGGTCCTACATAGAACAGACTGCTGTTTTGTTCCAAAGTAAGATGTGGAAGTTCACAGTAGGGCAAATCCCTACATTTGGTTGACCACTCCCTTCCCCTCATTTTTGGGAAGGCCCTTAATGAATGACCCCATTCACTCCTTGCCAATAGAGTGGTGCCGTTTGTGCATGGTTTGTCACAATTTGTGAGCATGGTTGAAATAATGAATGTGCTAACGAGTTTATCATGGTACTGCATTACATAATGGCAGGGGCGTCTACACCACGTAAACCTTGGAGCAAATGCTCCATCCAAGAAATGAGGGGGGAGATGGGGGAGAAGGCGAGGGGAAGTTGCTCCAATGACTCTGGGGGGTAGACACCCCTGCATAATGGGGTTTCTAGAAAGTGTTGTCCAAAAAAACTTTTCTGTACATTCAAAGCTTTTAATTGATATAAAAATTATTTGAGATTACTTCTCCATTTACTAAAATTTTAAACAAAGTATGTGGATCATGAATGCAATAGGACAAAAGCAGTACATGTCTAAAAATATCAAAAAGCTCCTGTCGCACATTAACAACTGTACGTCACAGATCAACGCAGAACACAAATGCTCCTTGTTCCTTAAACAAGCAAATGCCATAAGTTCACATTCACTGTACAGTAACAAACAAAGTTCCATGTTCAACCGTATCACAAGCCTGTTTATAGAAACAATGCTCCATATATACATATACAACACAAACACATGTAGGCCTACGTCACATTTGGTTCATAAGATACCAAACTATCAGAAAATGAACCAACTTCACATATTCATGATCAACAAAGGAGCATTCTGTTGGTGATCAAAGAATTACACATCGTTTCTGAAACGAGCAAAATAAAATTGGCTTGGCTAAGCTTCACAAGTCCCAATTACAGTTTTTCAGGTAGCCTGTTGCATTTACATTTCATAATGTAAGATAAGTGGACTGTTAAACAGCACATGTATGAACCTTTCTGTTCTCAGAACTTCAATATCACCATTATAATAATGCCCAAGGCAGATGTTACCTCAAGGCGCAAATATGCTTGCCCTTGCTACTACCTGCAGATTTTACAAAGTGTTACACTGTTAAACAAGAATGCACTTCAGCAGTGCTAGTCACTAGCTTACTACCAGGCTATAGAATTTCCAAGACTACTTTACAATGGCTTTCACAGCCATGCAACTGCACATTGCATTGAGGATTACATCCTCAGCGTCTTTCTCCTTGTCAGTGTCATCGACTGTCGCTTTTCGTCACCAGTCCAAGACTTGCACTTGAGCCTGAAGTGTCGCAGGTCGTTTGCATGGTCCTTGTGCAGCATTGGTTTGTAGCTTTGTGGCTCGCAGTGCTGCAGCTGACTTGAAAAGAAAGCCTTGTAGCCGCCGTCAAGAACGTATATCTCCGGATACTTGAGCTTCGGGTAGATGTTTACGGCTCGGTCATGGTTACGCAAAAACCTCATGCTAGAGAATTACAAATAAGAACAAGACTAAACAGATGAATTTATTATGTGCAAGAAATACGCACCTTACAACACATGTAAATTAAATTCCAGTTAGCAGCCTATAGTAATCATACTATAACATATACACCTACATGAGCATTGTCACCTGTTGCTGGGAAGTCCTACAGCAATACCACATTTTTGACTGGTAGGCTGCATTTGCTGTTACCTAATGGTTAATAATTAAATTTGTCTGAACCAATTTCCACTGTACTTCATTATAAGATGGTATTCCTTTTTCCACATTATGTTAGGTGATGTTCTAACAAGGTTCTAGTACATCGTCGGGTGTCAAGATTAACTGAAGGAAGTTAAGCAGATGAGGACAAAAAGCAAATGTAAAATATAAAACAGTGAAAACTGACTGTGCACAATGCTTGCAAGAACGACACTGAGGCTGTAATACTGCTTTCCGACCAGTTGCTTGGCCATGAAAGATTCTTGTAAAGTAGCCTTGTAATTACAACACCATCCGTGTAATAATCTGTTGACTAGCATTACATGCATATTATTTGAAGAATCTTGTTAAACAATAATGTCTTACACTGCAGTTTCTACTGATGAGTGAATACATGTATATATCCACCTCACTAAACAAACTTGCATATCAAATATGTTTATCCTTAGTAAGAGTAAATTTCCCATGCCCCACACTTGAACGTAGGAAGGGCACTCATTTCCCTCTCTTTGGCCCTTGAGCTGGCAATGGATAAATGCCAAGGCCCTGGGGCCAGTGCTTGGCCTAACTTACCATTTACTTCCCAGCTTATGATGGTACCCAATTGTACAGAATGGAGGCATGTGCACACAAAAACTGCTCAGGTTCACGGTATACAGTCTGCTACAGTCAACCCACAATCGTTGAATTACGGACCCAGCACACTGCCGTAATAGAATAGACCAGGCCCGCATTAGGGGGGTGCTAAGGGTGCTGTAGCACCCGGGCCTGCAGATTTTGGGGCCCACATTTTCGGAAGTACATAAAAAATGTTAATGTAAGAACAAATTCCCCAAAAAAGGTCATCAAAAACTGCCAAAAAAGGTCATCAAATTTTTTCTGTGATGAAATTTGCCAGTCACAGCACCCGGGCCCACACTAGTCTTAATGCGGCCCTAGACCTCTGCGTCATACCTCTATTGCGTGGTATTGACTACCAGTAGTATTGCATAGGTGCTACTTAAAGATTCTGCAGTTGTGTAGACAGCTTCTACCTGGTTTTAAACACATCAATTTCATTGCATCTAGTGATGTGTGCATATTCCTCAACAGCTTTTAAAAATAATAACAGAAACCAGGTCACAGGATTATCGTAATAAAATGCAACCCATTACTTACAGCTTTGGTGCTCTTTCAGAAGAGAATTCGCAGTGAAAGATGAGAATGTTAGATTTGGATGCTGCTGCTGCTGCTGATGATGATGGTGATGACAGTTCATGGTTGTGTTGAAGTGAACTGAAAAATTTGGCAAGGATGTCATCCTTTGTGCAGACGTTGAGCGCATTCTGTAGAAGAAGCAAAAGTATTTTAAAGCACAGTAACACTCTAAGTATGCTAGGGTCGTGACCTTTATTGTCTTTGAACATTGTTAGAACTTTCTGAATTCAGAGTACAAATTTAACGATTTTGAAAGAGCTCAACAGAAGTTTGTCCATTTCCATGAGAAATATACCTTCTCCATGGATTAGGATTTTCATTTGTGACTTCACCTGAAGCAACCATCGCTTGATGCATTGGGCATTGTGAAAACGGCGCTATAGAAGTCATTAGATTAGATGATGACCCTATGACCCTGTTGCAGTGGATCACAAAATAGCAAACCATCAGCAGTATAAACTTTCTTTAAGACTTGCATGTCTTGATAACATTACATATGTATTTATGCATCAGTGCCTGTTAAGTACCTCATAAAAGTGCTGCAGCCATATATAACAGTAGATTAATGCAAAGAGAGAGACTGGTCCAGCAACATACAAGAAGATTTGATTGGCTGGAGTTGAAATAAGGAAGGACAGCTCGGCTGACTTGTGGCACTGAATATTCAACATTAGACAAATGGTTCACGAAATGTTCAACAACAGGCACAATAGTGGAAAGTCACCATTTTACCATTAACTTGTGAATTTGCTGGCAGAAATGAACGAATCTGAATTCTATTCTGAATATATGCTTATTTCTAGTCTACTTAATGGGTATCAATAAAACAAAACTTAATGAAGGCTGTGAAGAGTTAATGAAAACATTAACTGTGACTGTGAGACCACCACAAACAGGCCGCATAGTTTCAGAACAACACAGTAGAGCCGCTGCAGTAATATTAATTTTGTAGTCTGATAGTTTGTACCAAAGTCGTCAAATACCTACTAGTGCAAGCTAATTTCCTAGACACAGAAGTATTTATTTAAGGGGCAATTAAAGCCCCATGGGCAAATCAAAGAGCTGAATCACAAAGGCAGCGTTAGGTTATATTAGGTTAATATTCACAATTGGGGCAATGAATATGGGGTCCTTCAACCAGATTATCTTCCTATTTTGTGGGTAACCTCTGCCCAGAATAGGCCATGAATGGAAGCCTTTCCACACTCACAGTCCCAATTACCCCATTTAACAACTTAATGACCCTCTATTGGCTCTGCTTCAGTGAGCACATTATACTCTCTCATAAATCTGCACTAGAGGGAAATTTGCACTAGAGGGAGCATAGTATTAAGTGCTTCATGGTCAATCATTATACAAGTAAAACATGCCCTTTAGCTACACACACAGACACATTCACACACACATTCACACACAGAACTGTCTGAGATAAATGGGACCATAACTAAAACTAGGCAAGGCAATAATATATGGCTTAATCAACATTGGTTGTATAACCAGATTTCTAATAAGAATATCATTGGACACTTACATTAATCAGAGATCTCTAAAGATCCCTGGGCCTTGCAGCTTCAAAGGGTTTGACCCTGTTGTAAATCATTGTACTACTGTATGGGGATCACCAATCTTAGACCACACAGTAAGGAGTCATATTTTCTCCAATCACTACAAATCTGAGAATCACTAAGTATCAAATTATTTCCTGAATTAAATAAAAAATCCTATAGCTTATTAATTTTTTCTAAAGGGAAAATGAGGCCAGAAGAATTCAGCTGGCTCTGTTAACAGGACACAGAATAAAAATAAGATTTGTTAATAAAAACTGGAATACCTGGATATGACCACCAGCAAATTCATAAGGATAGCGACAATCAATGATCGAATAAGATCCGATTTTCTCTGAATATTCATCTTTCAAGATGGCAGCCAGCTGAAAAGATAAGTTTATGCATTCTCCTGAATTGTTCACCTAATCTACGTGAAACTGAAGGGATGCCATATGTTTACTACACAAATTTTCAAGTTACTAAATTAGATTTAAGAGCTCCATAATGATTTAGCCTAATCAGGTGAAAAACAACTGTAAAGCAACAAACTAAAGTTTTGGGATCAGGAAAGAACCTCAGGCTGTAAGGAACCCCAAAGACAAAATCTCTAAGTCCATATTAATCCTTCCTGTTAATGATCTATCAGCAGCGCTATGCTGTCCCACAATAATGTTGAATCTCCAACAGTTTTCTGTGTTTCTTGAAATACAGAAGAAAAAACACAACAATGAAACGAAACACTTGGAAGATGAAACATTTTTCCAAAACATATTTCCAAAATACAAACTTACCGTATGTGGAGTTATGGACTTGAGGTCTGCATGCTTTCCGGCAATAACAGGAAGTGAGCATGTTCTTGTGAAATCTCCAATCATTTCCTCCTGGGTATCTTCATGACTCAACGCTCTGTAAATGTGACAATCGCTGGATTTTGTTGTGGTCTGTGATGATGCTGAAGCTGCTTCTGGGCAATTCTCATCTATTTCATGAATATATTTCTCGTCAATCTTCCCCATAGGGTAGGCAGGAGAAAGAAACAAAGCAGATGAGTTTGAGGGAATTTGTGCAGCGTGTCCTTCATTCCGAAGATAATCCTGAAGAAAAGGTGATCCAGATGAACTGCTGTTAAGGTCACCTTGATTCTGTCGCATGAATTCTTGATAAAATGGTGAATTAGGCGGTATGTTTTCTTTGGTGTTTGAATCATAGAAGGACGAAAAACCTTTCTTCTTTGTATTCCGCTTTTTAAACTGTGGTCTGCTACTGAACTTTGTAAATGGTGGCAAGGGATCACTTAGAAAGCTGTCTTGATCACCAGTAATTCTCGACGTGTTCCACATGGCATTGTTGTCCACGTTAGTTGATGTCTTTGGCCGTTTCATATGAGAACTCCATTCACAGAAGGACGAGTCTTCCACATCCATTGTGTTTTCCATTGAAACCCACTTTGATACACCTTCATCGTTGTCAGAAAATAAGCTGTCGAACTCATCATTGGAAATCTGCTACATGAAGAAACAGATAGCAGAGCGTTAGGTCACAGTTAAGGTCATTTGCCATACGCCAGTTGACCTCTGCCCTGTGCAACCGTCATCGACGACAGCGACTATCGATATAAAAAACATGAAGCCCCGTTTCTATGTAAGGCCTTGGCCATGCCACTCCCCTCTGATATGCCCTGAATTCTTGAATTTACTTAATTGGCAACTTGGAATAGCAGAATTAAAATAAACAAGAACTGACTACAGGAATAAGCTTTTAACTAAATAAACCTCACATTTTATAACCTGGAAATTGGATAGGCCTATAAATTGGACAAAAACCCATCAAGCCACGTATTCTAATCTAAAGACTCCTTTAATGCAACTATCAAAGCACACAATTCATGGCATGGACTATCTTTAGTTACTTTAAAATCAAGTTACGGTATATAAACTAACATATTTAAGGGCTGTTGAAGAGCAGTTTTTGTGTCTATGCTGAAAACCATCAATTCCAGGACCAGAGCACTACTGCCGACTGAAGCAAGTACTAAATGCACAGTTACTTCACTGCTGTGCTTTATCTTCACAGCCTATAACCTACAAGTTCACAGTGCAATAGGGAAGCTCCAGCTGGAATCTTCTTTTCTGCTATACTGAAGAAATGCATTGATTCTCTGGCACCGTTGAAAAGTTTATGCTCAAGGGTCTACATACTGCTTGACTGATCTATTACACTTAAAAAGACATACTCAATTAACAGCACAAATGTGAACCATTATCTAATGAAGGAAACAATTTGTGTAAGCTATGTTGCTGCTTCAAAGAGATAAGTAAGGGACAGACGACAAGCAGTTTTTTCAGACCACTGAGATTTAACTCTCACCATGGACCAAAACAACAAATCTGCCATTCCATACTTTAGTCTTTGCTACATAAGTTTTATGTACTCTGTAATTTTGTCTTTTAGATGGAGCATCTGCATTAGTTACATAGGAAAACTAATCTTAAATATTTCCCATTTTCATGCTAAATTAGGCTTATAATTCCTTCCATCAGTTTTGTCTTTCGATTAAACTATACAATTTTGTTCCCAGTTAAATAAATCCTCTGGTTTAGCCTATAAAGAAGCCAAAATATTTGACTGCTCCACATATTGCACTTGTTTAGGCTCTCATAATTATTTTCCTCTGCACCCAGCAAGTGCTGTATTTATGATTGGCGTGCAATGTAATGAACAGTTAGGAATGCACCTTTCGTGCACCATGGCCCATCACTTAATGATCTGTTACCAGATACACGTGGATCTTCTTGCCAGCTAACCACAGAAAATCCCTGTAGCAACGTTTTATGACAGGAAATCTCTCTGTCTCTGATATCCTTTGATCCTGTTCTTAAGAAGTGACCCATCCTTTCTCATTCACCCACCAAATGGCGATAACTTCACACTAAATAAGGACACATGTAAATGTAAATCTGAGGTGTTACATTAAAATGCCATTCATACACACGAGTACATTGTCATGCATGAAGTTTTTCTACCGCAATGCAAAAATTTGTGTGCACTGCATTAAGCCATAAAACACCTCTTATCTGGTACTTGATACCTGCAGTAATGCTCACTCTCACACTTGCTCAAAAGTGTCTGAATTCAATAAACAGTTGCGGTTGATCAAACGAATATACTAAATATCTAAACACTGAAAACTTACAAATACAGAGGATATTACATACCATAGTACATGCATTGACAAACACACACACTTAGACAGTCACATACATACACAAGCACAGATACAAATACACTGACAAACACAAACACATACAAACACAGACACACATGCACTCCCTTTCTCTCTCCCTTTGACACAAATAGTTGAACAGCATTCTTGTGTTGTGAGGTAGAAAGTTCCTCTGAGGAGTTCCTCTTAATAAACAGGTGCTATAAAATTCATGATCACGATTACAATACATACACAAACCTAGATACACAAGCACAAACACAAACAGACACTTCAAACAACACACACAGACTAACTGAAAGAAATCCTTACACATGACTCCATCAATGCAGGACGCTTCTTCTTCTTCTGGTCGCTGAAAAGGAGTTGCTTGCGGGTAGGAGATCTACCACAGCCACTGTCTCTGGAGCTTTCGTCCGAGTCACAGTCCGAAAGGAACTTTGATATGGATGAAAACGCACGATTCTCCATATCTTGACATTCCATCTCCACTGACATCGGACTAAACTCCATTTTGAACATCTAAACACAAACACGTTCACAAGACTAAGTACTTCGTATCAACAATTACCAATGAACGATTTTGTTTGGAATATGTCACAAACAAGAAAAGTAGTACTGCACTCCTTACTAAGTAATAGTCATCAGAGGCAACAAGACAACCTTTAATCGTCTGAGAGAAGGATACACTACGAATTGCAAATGTAACATGGGATATTCATGGAATTGAACAAAGAAAGGCTGACATAAGCGTCCAGGATTATTCAATTCAGAATAACCTAACCATATCAAATGTAATGTAATCAAGATTTATATAGCCCCTCTTTAAATAGAAACTCATCAGAGGCGCTCTCGACCTAATCCAGGATCAAACAAAATGGTCCAAGTGCTTACGGAACCTATTCCAACTCTCATCTAAACTTTTACATAGCGCCAGTGGCGTAGCTAGGGGGGCAGGGGGGTACATGTGTCCCCGGGCGCCAAGGGAAGGGGGCGCCAAAATGAGGGTTAAGATAAATAATTTTACTCTTAATTTTGATGCAGTTTTAACTAATTTATCACAAATGAATGCATAAGATTTAATTTTAGCGCCCCAAATATATCCAATTATATCCTCATTACTTACAAATAAGTTCTTAGGTATGATTTTGGCGCCCCATTGAGCACTAAGGGGAAACATGCATGTACTGTCTGTATTTTTCAAATTTTATGTCATTAAAAAAAATTAAAATTGCCATTCGATTATGTGGAAAATGTGAAATAGTAAAACGGGGTGGGGCGCCAAATTCATAGTTCGTCGACAGGGCGCAAAATATCCTAGCTACGCCACTGCATAGCGCCACAATAATACAAGATATCTACTCACTTCTGAACAGATATCCTGATCAGGAGCTAAATAAATAACATATTACATTACACAAACCTTAATGCACAATGCATCCACTGCAATCCAGTCACTGTTACATAAAACTCACTGGCAGTCCAAAACCAGTTTATACATTCATTCATATATTCGTGAATAATAATGTTCATTATTCATTTATTGCAATTACTATGTGCTCAAGGTCAATAAATCTGAATCCAAGATCATTACACGGAGTCCACTCGGCAGCCTCAAACCCACAGTCATCAGATTTTAGGCCAAGCATACAATTCGATAAACTGCTATATGTCTGGTCACAACTGAACGCAGGGCCACATTAAGGCTAGTGCTGGCCTGGGTGCTGTGATTACCTCTATAGCCATGAATGCGGGGCCCAATTACAAGTAAAATAAAAATTTTAATGCACTTATGAAAATGTGGGCCCTCAAAACTGCGGGCCCGGGTGCTGCAGCACCCTTAGCAACCCCTTACTGCGGGCCTGACTGAACACAATCTAAGATGGAGCTTGGACAAGGATTGTGCTGTCCACTACCACAGACTCCTGCTAATTAAGCATAAGCCAATCTGTTTTAGACTAAGCCAACTCAGATAGCACCAAGGCTTTACATTTCGAGCAAATTATGATGACTTCTATCTTTATGTTTGCATACACTTTTTATGCCTTAAACTTATTTCTAATCATGTGACCTGTGAATATCTGTAACTAAGGTCTTGTGCTTTGCAAAACAATCCTACAAGAAAAGATTTAAACCAGCAGCAAACCTGTTAAAACTATGCAACTTTCACATGAAAAGAATAAAGAAAACAGCAGAAATCAATGCTTAACCAGTTCAGACAAATGCAACAGAAAGCATTATGGCAACCTTTGACTTACCAATAAGCCACATGAAAGCCTACAAAAAGCAGCTGAAATTAAACTCACTAAAAGTGAGAGAAAGCTGCATAACTAGCTGCTAAAATTGAACCTTAGTAAGAAGTTAGAAATAAGCTCCATAAAAATGTTCATATTTAAAGCTGGCAACTGAGACATGAAGCACTTCATCAAATGTTGCATTATTTTTATCAACCATTATTATTAACAAAATGATTAAAACTGAAATTTGTATACAGACCATGTAAATACATAAGTAATATCAGTAATGCAAAAGAACGTTTGACAAATACACACCACTGGTAAATATTGATAAAATATTCAGAACTAGGCTAATACATAAATGCATTCACAAGTCTAAGCTAAGAGTATCACCCCCATCAAGCTAATATGAATCCAACTAAAGAAGAAATGAAAGGCCTTTGCAAGTAGATACCTATACAGAACTTAATCCTCATGACGGACAAACCCCAATAATGGTGTCAAAGTTCACAGGTCGCCGTGTGGGTCACCTGGTACACCAAGACCTCCAGTACAGCCGAAGATATCGATTGCGAGGAGAATCGCCGAGCTCATGGACCGACAGTACATACAGAGGAGTCAAAGAACCACATCAAACTCATTAAAAGCAGGTGACTTCGGTCAAGTTTTTAATTATGAATTTCAATGAGATTTTGAAATTGAAACAACCATTCATCTGACCTGTCGCCCAGGCAGCGTGACAAGAGACATGCCGCAACGAACTATAGACCCTGATTATAATTTCTTCTGGGCTGGAAGGTGGGACCCTGCAAGTCTACGTCTCTTATCTACGACCGACGCGCACTGCTTACCCGTTCAAATGCGACGCTCCATAGCCTCTGAGGGCTCATAACCCCCTTAAGGCTTTAAACCCCGATCGTCATTTCTGGATCTAAATTTGATGCGCCCAACCGCCGCTGCATAGGGCCTATTATACCCTCTGACTGACTGAAGCAGGAAATGGCAAACTCTTTAGCCCAACCGTAATCTTAGTTAGAGAGGAAGGAAAATTTTAGTGAAAATCATTAAATCTTAAATGGGTGAGGTTCCATTTCCTCCCTCACAAAAACATCCGTTCTGCCTTTTGTAATTTCTAAATCGAATACCAAGCACTGTTTCAGTTAGACGAAATTAGTTTAACAAATTCTACCAGTAGCCAACTGGTTAAAGTGCTCACCTTGTAACTTAAAGAGTACAGAGGTTCGAGTCTCCCTTGTGTAGGGACCTTGAACAAATCCTTCACTCACAATTGCTCAGTGCTATCGATTGATGCAAGTCATTAGATAGAGGCGCTTAATAAATGCATAGTAATAATAACGATAATAATAATTAAAATACTTAACAATAAATGTAAGAGGTGTCAGTGAGAGACAGTATACAAGTTGTGCAGATGTTACAGCATTAGGCCAATGTAAACAATGTAAACAGACAATGTAAACAAACAATGTAAAAAAACAATATCATACAAATGCAGTTAAACATTATTATGCACCTCTTTAGCACTTCCATCAAATAAACAAACAAGTCAACAATAATTAAGCCAGATGTTCAGACTCCAGCCTGATTTTAGTATATATATTAATCCTCATCTGGCTTCTATCAATACATAAATAGCAATAAATTATATATCAACTATTTGAATAAATAAATTATATAAATCCATACATCCAGTTAATGAGTTTAGCTTAGAGCAAGCAAACACTCACACACAGCAAAAGACAACAAAGATGATGATTAAAGCAAAACACACACATACATACAGACAGGCAGGACAGACAAACCGAAAAGCAGCCCACACACACACACACACACACACACACACACACACACACACACACACACACACATATATATATACTGCCATACATACTTAGATTCATCCATCCTTCAGATTTGCATTTCTGTGTGATTTTCAGTGTGTTAAAAATGCTCATAATAATAGAAGAAGAAGAAGTCTCTTAAGCAGCCATGGGAATGAAGTTTTAACGACTTCATTTTCTTAGTCTCGGCATATGAGGGCGGGTATCTAGTCCTCTCCCTTGCTGCCTAAACTTCCCACTGACAATTTACGGCCGGTGTCTCATTACAGCTGAGTTGGCAAAGGGGTGCAGGTGGAGCAGAAATCTCGAACCAAGTTTCTATCCTGGAGAGGATTTTATACCCCAACCTCTCGGCTGACAGTCGAGCATGCCAACCACTACACTTTCGAGCACCCCTCATAATAATAATAATAATAATAATAATAATAATAATAATAATAATAATAATAATAATAATAATAATAATAATAATAATAATAATAATAATAATAATAATAATAATAATAATAATAATCTATACATATAGTTTCCATATAGTGTCCGTCTGTCGGGTGGACGCTACGTCACAAACGGGTTCTGTTCTATTGTTAAACATAAACCTGTCGTCTTGACGACGGCGATCTTGGCGACGGTGATAATCAATAATACATAATTATAGACCTATAATATGACGTCATAATTATGACGGGCAAATACACTAGTAATAATAATAATAATAATAATAATAATAATAATAATAATAATAATAATAATAATAATAATAATAATAATAATAATAATAATAAATATAACAATAATAATAATAACAACAATAATAAAATTATAAATCTTACCAACATAAAGGCAGATCCTAATCAGATACAAAAACAGCCAGAAGAAATGACAGGAATGACAGTTAGACTGATAGAAAACCACAAACAGACAGACAGACAGACAAACAGGCAGACAAACAGAGGATAGTATGAATGAAATATGGATCTAGATAAGGCGACTACTATGATAGGCTTTATCTGAGATCTATACAACTGACATGATGAATGAATGGACTGATGATGTTGCGCCAGATGATCAGCTCCTGCTGTGAATACCTTTACTCCACTTGAAAATCCTCGGAGAGCCGACTGATTTCGACGGATGACAGGTCAAGTCTTCTCTGATGCCAGACCAGGAAGACGGACGAGGAGGACCCGAATGACGAGTAGGAGACTGGCACAACGCCCGCAAGGACCCAGTTCCATTTATAAGCAAACAGGCCACATTGCCTCTGGTCCACTCAACAGCCGTTCTACCCCAAACACCCACGCTGTGATTGGAGGCGGTCACTCTCCGCGGTCAAGCAGTGACGTCACGGCTCTGAACCGCAGACTAATGAACCCCTTTGAGCCCCAATGGGCGACGGCGCTGATGATCCCCACCTTTGACCGCAACTGGCGCGAAGAGCGGCCCTACACCTCCTTCCCCTCCCTCTGGAACCGACCAATCGCTGGCGTTTCGCAAATCCGGCCTAGACAGATTTCGGGGTCACGGTGCCCCATACGTAGGGGGTGTGACGACCCAGAAGGACTATTTGTCCTAATAATTAGTGCAATATCTTGTATAGCCTCCTAATACTAGGGGTCATATAACACCTTTAGTAGGCCTACCTAGAGCTCCTGTAAAGGAGGCGGAAGGTTCACGTCCAAAGGTGGCTGGGATGAACCCCTAATACGGCGTTGTTAATTGGACGACGGCGGGTCGTAAGGGTGGGAGAGTGGGAGTTTGAGGTGGGACGGTTGTTCGTCCACCTCCAGCAATAAACCCGGTCGCAACGATAAGACAACTATGGGGCCTACTGTCTGAATGGAGATAATAGCCATGGATCTGGGACGACGAACGAGGAAAGCGGATGACCAGAAAAAGGTTCAAAGGGGCTGGGAAAATAAATCTCCTTCTGCCATAAACAAGGGTCGACGTTGACAACGAAGAATGGATGAACGACGGAGGACAAAAGACGATCGAAGTTTATAAACAAATTTGGTTAAGTGCGAACCATAATGCTGAACAAGAGACTTCAGACTAGCAGTCTTCATTAATCAATGTTTACAACCCCTTAAAATCAATGTTTACAACCGCTTAAAATCACAGACTCTGATGTAGGTCCACAGACCTGCTATACAACAGGTCTTGTATACCTACTCTTCAAATTCAAAACCAATTCAAGCTTTCTGAGTGGATAATCAGCTGATAGGCTACATATCTTCGTTTTATCTTCGTATTAAACAGGTTGATAATTATACATAGAGGCATACATACATACATACATACATACATACATACATACATACATATATACATACATACATACATACATACATACATACATACATACATACATACATACATACATACATACATACATACATACATACATACATACATACATACATACATACATACATACATACATACATACATACATACATACATACATACATACATACATACATACATACATACATACATACATACATACATACATACATACATACATACATACATACATACATACATACATACATACATACATACATACATACATACATACATACATACATACATACATACATACATACATACATACATACATACATACATACATACATACATACATACATACATACATACATACATACATACATACATACATACATACATACATACATACGTATATACATGTATATATAATCTATTACACGTAACTGATGTATAACCTGGATGCTTCTATTACAATTGGCATCTCGTTAAAGATTATTTAGGAGCTTAAACATTGTATAACTTAGGTTTATTTTGTAATAAGGCGTCTTTGATTTGCTTTTATGTTTACGGAAGGTATTATAAGTAGCATACGTATAGCCTAGTCCTATTCTTTACGGTCCGATTAAAGCTTACAGCATTCGAGTCGAGATTTGTCACTGTCTTTCCGTTCGAACTATGAAATTCGACTTTCAAGAGATAAATAGGCAAATACGTGCGTAAGGCCCATTATAGCGCCGATGTGTAGCCTACAGGTAGGTCTATGGCTTTAGTCTCATCGTCTAAATGCTATTGGCTAAATACATTATGTCTCTAATGTTAAGCTTACCAACATAGGTCAAATGCGACACACCTGATTTTCATATACGCGAGAATTAGGCTACCTTTGATTATTATCGCTTCAATCGACCTATAGGGACATATAGGCCGACAACTGATGGGGGCTCTAAGCGTCGGTCCCATAGCGCGCAATTCATATTTCAGGACCCTTTGAGACTCGGTAATATGCATAAACAAACCGATAATTAATTCAATCGGCTCATTTAGATTATCTTCGGTTTGTTTGCTGGGCCAGACAGACCCATGCGTCTGTAAGGGATTTCGTCTATGGACATGAATCTATGGTTCTTATTACAGCCAATTATCCATCGTATTCATATATCTCAACGGATAAGAAAACATAGTTTCCTAGACAAAGACAATGCAGGCTAATAGTTGTGGCACCTTTTCTATAGCTATTAGATCTGTATCGTAAACCCCTACTTCGTAATCGTAATCTCAAAACTTCTAAAGCGCCACTCGAAAGCCAAGCCTAGGGCACCAACTTATTCGCGAGCGTTGCGTAAGGTCAGAGGGGTTTTCAAGGAAGTGCGAGTCCGGTGTCAGAGGGTCTAGATGAAAGCCATCTGACAGCTAAGCGCAGGGAACCAGCTTAGGCCTATTGACGCGCGCTGATATAAACTGTAAGGTAAAACTCCGAAATGTCTCAACGCCATACAAACCTGCCGGAATGTCATTGCTTAGGCCTATTTACCGGTGCTGTATGCAATCAAGTTTGCACGAGTCAGGATTTTGGTTCAGTTGCTGTCCCGTGTTAGAATCCGGTGGATGGGCCGTTAGGGGGACAAAACGTGCGTGGAAAGTGATTTTGATGGCAACGGTGATCTGTGGATGGTCAAATACAAATGTAAATCGTAGAAATTGTATAAAAATCAATTCACTCAATCGAATCTTGGTCTTGGTTTTGCAAGACCAAGACCAAGACTTTGAACCTCAAGACCAAGACTTTCAACAACGATCTTGAGGACAACCAGACTGGAGAAAGGTCGGAAGGATAGGCTAGTTTGCTCAGTTGCTCGCGGATGATTAAGTGCATCTGGGAGTGATGGGAGAAAGATATTATATATGAACCGTTGTGTATACCGCCAGCGTAGAGGTGATGATCAACAGAGGATGAGGAAATTAGTTTGCAGCGTGGGGAGGTGTAAAAAAACGAGCAGTAGAGGACCGAGAACAGTAGTATCACTATATAGGGTAATGCATGGGTAGCTACATACATGGAGAGGCCCATTGTGAATCCAACTAACGTCTTTCCGGTTATTGCAATTTGCAACAGGGGATCTGGGGGTTGGGGCAATTTTAATTGTAATTCGAAATTTATAAAGCTCCACTTCAAGAAATTTCAGTGGCGCTCCCGACCCGACCCAGTGAAATTGCATAGGGCCTATACTGTCCAATAAAACAGACCTCGATCATGAAGGCGCTTGCGAAACTGTGGAAGGGAAAAATTGAGCAGCTAGATCCGCAAAATACTCTCGAGAAAGGTTGGCCAAATGTAAGCAAAGCTTCTGCAGGCCTCAGAGCTGTAGCAGTATGCATGCATGCATACGAGGTACAGCCAGGAGTACATGGGCACATTGGGCAGCCGACCGAAGGGTGCCACGACCTGGGATCGAGAAGACTGAAATGCAACAGTCCCTAACCCTAATTGAGGTTTGATGGATTAGAGCCAACAAGACAATGCGCATAAGGGTCAGAAGACAATTGCGCATAAGGGTTAGTCCGACCATATACCCTCACCCAAGTTTGGGACAAGGGTTAGGTTATGGAGAGCAGCAACGTAACTAGGATTTTTCGTTTGGGGGGGGGCTTAAGCCTTGAGCATGGCAACATTTATACAGTGTTCATACGAATTTTAGCCGTAAGCATACAACTGCTCGACTTGTTTGGGGGGGGGGCTTCAACGTCGTTTGGGGGGGCTTAAGCCCCCCAAGCCCAACGCTAGATACGTCCCTGATGGAGAGAGTTGACTACTAATCTAAACTTGGAGAGAAAAACGGCAAAATAAATCTAGCTAAAGCATGGTCTTCAAGAACTGGGAACAAAATAAAAGGTCGCTAAGAAATACGGCCTTGCTCCCACTTGCCCCTCTTTGATTGAGCACGTCGATCCTCAGCTGCATGGCAACTTGAGGAGGAACAGCTGTGGGAATGAAATTGTTAGCGACTTCATTTTCTTAACATCGGCATATGAGGGCGGGTGCAGGGCCGGATTAACATTTTGTAGGCCTGGTTCAAAAATTGTATAGTAGGCCCCTATAACATATGTTCAATCACTGTCGGCGATCTTGTTTGGCATGTGGGGCGGGGGAGGGAACACAGGACACTGTTGAACCGATCTGGTCAAAAAGAGCTGAAAAAGTTCTTCGTGCTCACGCGCGAGAAAATTTCTTTAGGCCTACTTTTTCTATGTTTCTTCAAAATTTGAGGGAAACTCTATAGTGTGTCCCCCACTCTAAACGGTGGCGGGTCTCGTCTCCCTCCACCCCCCGGGATCGCCGCCCATGTGTACAATTAATAAATGGTGACGAGATTTAAATTATGGCACAGATATTTATGAATTTAAAACTGTTTACGACGTGCTTTCGTAATAGAAAAACTGTCAATAATATCATGAAAATCTAGCCGTTGCACAATTTCACACTTAATGTTCATACGTGTGAAATTTGTCAGTCTATCCTGTTCCATCGTAGATCTTAAAGAAGTACTGCGTAGTTGTATCTACTGTGAAATTTATATCTCATCGCGTGGATTGGTATTTAGGGGAGCTAGCGAAATATTTGGCAATGCATACAATGAAAATTTTCTAGGATGTCCAGAGTGCCTAGCAGAATATGACCCTTTCATTGCAGGGATAGATCTTGCGTAGCCCTAGTACCTGACTGTAGGTCTGATTTCGCGATCTCGTGTCACTGCGTCAGTCGTGTGTAGGCCTTCAACTCCATTGGGAAGTTTGGTTCTTCGTTGCAACGGCACTGGCTTATGCAAGAAAACCTTCAGCTGGGCGAAGGCAAGGCTGAGATGCGCCATGCGGCTGCTGAATAGTGGGATAGTGCTGTCGACTCTGACACCCGACGGTGATGGGTAGAAGAGGCTAGAGGCTACAAGCAGCCTCAGCAGAGTAAACTGTCGTGAACGGTCACAAATCTCTTGAATGTCCGTTTGCAAGTGATTATCGTTGGCAGTGAAACTAGCGTGTTTAAAAAACTGAATAGTAAAATTTTTTAAGGCAGCCTACTAATGCCAATGGTAGGCCCCTTATTAATGACAGGTTTGGACCAAACCTGTCATTAATAAGGGGCCTACCATTGGCATTAGTAGGCTGCCTTAAAATTTTTTACTATTCAGTTTTTAGTTGGTAGGCCTGGGTCCCGGGACCCAGTGGAACCATAGTTAATCCAGGCCTGGGCGGGTGGCCCGTCCTCTCCCTCGCCGTCTCATCTTTCCACCGACAGTGTATGGTCATTATAGCTGAGTTGGCTATATGGAGCGCAGATGGAGCAGAAATCTCGAACCAAATTTCTGCCCTGGCTGGGATTTGAACCCCCGACCTCTCCACTGAGAAATCCTGGTGGGAGTGATGCATAAATATAGAACTGTGTTATTATGTACGGAAGTTGGGGGTGATGAGGGTGAGGTATCACGAAGATCAGATACGCTGAAGAGACAAGAGGGGTGCATGCAGTGGCTGATCGAGGAGGTCTTCTAAGGCAGGTAAATTGCATGTGATAGAAGATTTGCGGAGGATATGAAGACAGGACTCGTGATTTTTCCTTTCGCTTCTTCTGCAGTTCGTTTAATTTGGAAGGCTGGTCTGTACTTCTGTGTGCACACACATCCTAATTGACACTGCTACACATGCATCTATCGGTCCGTCTATACGTCTGTCTGTCTGTTTTTCTGTCTGTCTGTCTGTCTGTCTGTCTGTCTGTCTGTCTGTCTGTCTGTCTGTCTGTCTGTCTGTCTGTCTGTCTGTCTGTCTGTCTGTCTGTCTGTCTGTCTACTTATGTATCCATCCAGCCATCCATCAATTCGTTTATTCATCTTCTCACTCCCTCCTCCTACCTCTCTCACTCCTCCTCCTTCTGCGTTCTTTCTCCCAGCCGCACTCGATCCTCCCTCCCCTCTCTTCATACATGCATGCATGCATACATTACATACATGTATACATGGGCGTCCGGAGGGGGATAAGGGGCAGGCCCGGCTCAAGACATTTGGCGGCCCTGGGCAAATCGGCGCCCCTAGGCAAACCGGCGGCCCTAAGCACAAAAAAGGTGATGACCTTTTTTTAGTCATTCACCTCTTTTTACGAATAATAATTAGGGGGCCTAAATAATTTTTGAAAAATGGAAAATTGGCGGCCCCTAAAAATCGGCGGCCCTGGGCGGCTGCCCAGTTGCCCATATGGACGAACCGGGCCTGATAAGGGGGCATTTGCCCCCTGGATTTTGCAAATATTTATAAAAAATCTTTTGATTATTATGATTATTGCAACATTCCAACACGATTTTCAATGCGAAAATAGGCCTACACTTAATTTTTTTAAGGTAAAGTCCTTGACCATTATATATATTTTTTAAGTTGCCACGTGTTCTGGACTTCTGTGTTCATGAATAGCTAATGCAAAAAGTCATTTTGCCCACCCCTTAAAAAATGTTGCCCCCTAAAACATTTTTCCGCGGAAGCCCATATATGTATACGTATACAGGTCACAGGTGGCCTACACGTATACATACACATATATACAGTGGCGGCGATCTTGTTTGGCAGGTAGGGGGGACACGGGACATTTTTGAACTGATCTGGTCAAAAAAGAGGTGAAACAAATTTGTTCACGCTCACGCGCGAACAAAATTTGTTGAACTTTTTCGGTGTTTCTTCAAAATTGGGGGGCAACTGTATAAGTGTGTCCCCCACTCTTAAAGGTGGGGGGTTTTGTCCTTCTCGACCCCCGGGATCTCCGCCCATGCACATAATAATAATTATATACATCGACATAGTTCAAGAATTCGCATTTTACGACTTTAAAAATTTCTAATAGCCTATTTAACGATTTTAAAACTGGCAATGAATTTTATTATTTGTTTACTTTTCAACTTTTTAAGCAAATAAATGTCAAGGTCATAGGCAATCAATCAGCCGTAAATGATAGCTGACTAGCAACACAACAGTAACTGAATATCAGTAGAGTCTTGAACTTCAAATAGTTAATTGTGTTCTGCTGACTGTGAGCGTAAGTCAGCAGAACGAGAAACCACCAGTGCAGCAGCTCCAGTGTGGCCTACACGTATACTTGAGCTTTGAGCTTTAACAGAACAAAGCATGACGTCATCACATTTGTTGTTGTTGCTAGTCACTGAAACAACTTGCAACCATACATGGTTATAGGCCTAACTTAAGGGTTGACAACGTTCACTGAGCTGTGTCTTCTTTTTCATCGTCCTCTGATTCTGAGTCAGGAACAGCTCATTGCTCCCATTCGATGTGGTTTCAGTATAGTCGACAGCGGAAATCTTTTCCAGAAGCCTCAAATTCGAATGGACATAGATTAGATCCCTGGCTCTAAATTCCGAAAGGCGATTTCTCTTCTTGCTGTATTTTCCGATTACCCTATTCCTTCTCCTGCAAAATCACTAGGCCTATATGCTTCCACTCGGGTCCATGTTCTTTCATTTTTTAGAAATTAGGTTTTAACTAAATTAACTCGTTACGTAATAAACTTATATCGAATTTTACATTAAATTCTAAACAGAGATATAGGGCCTACGTCATTGAGCTTTAACAGAACAAAGCATGACGTCATAACATTTGTTGTTGTTGCTTAGGCCTACGCTGCTTTTTGCAAAACGCCAATGTAAAAAAGGCCCTACAATAGCCAAATGAATTTTTGCGAATTTCTACGAATTTAAAAAAAATAGACAACAAATTCACATTTTTTTCCGAATTTTAAAACCGAAAAGCAGGAATTCTCGAAATAAGTACATCGAAACATTTATGTATAAATGTGTTAAAATTCTATGGTAACAACTTGTCCAAGCTGGCTTCTGGTTGGCCTATGCAGGGGCGTAACTTTGGTCTTAAAAGTGGGGGGTACCAATTTCTTGCATACACAAAGCAAGGCTGAGATTGCGATCTCTGGGAAGGCACAATAATAAAATATTGATTGACATTGTTCAAAAAGTGGGGGGTACGGTCCAAAAAGAGGCATTTTAGGGTCAGGGTAAAAAGTGGGGGTACGGGTAGCCCTCGTACCCCCACAAATTACGCCTATGGGCCTATGTAATCTTACGTTCAGAAGCAACCTGTTCGATTATAATAACTGATGTCCAAAAGATACAATCAGTGCTGCCATCTTAGGAATAACTTAAACGCAAACATAAGGATAATCATTAAGTTGACTAGATATAGGCTGTAGGCCTATATGTATGTATACAACGCTGAGGTGCATGATAACTAATCGACACAATAAATTATGGTGTATGGCGTCTGTCTTCCCAGTGTTTACAGCCACAGTGATTAATCTGAAAGCTTTGAACATGCGAAGAATATATGATAATCTCTTTCCCAACTGAACAAACATGAGCCCACGGGTGCTGACTCAAGCTGCAGTCTTTTTCACGGGACATAACCTAAAAGCTCGCACCTGATCTCGACGTGTTCAAAGAATTATGATTATTAGGTTTTGTTTAGAATTAATTAATCTCCGAAATTTCTCAACGCCACACAAAAGTCACGTCAATAGGGAGACCAGCACCGGCGCTACATCAATGCAAATCCGCAACAGCCAGGTCAGAATTCGGGGAAGGTTGAGCCAAGCAGTGGCGGCGATCTTGTTTGACAGGTGGGGGGACACTTTAGAAATGATCTGGTCAAAGAAAGAGTTTTGACCTGAACTGGCCAAAAAGAGGTCAACAATTTTTGTTCGCGTTCACGCGCGATAAAATTCATTCAAAAATTTTTTCGCGCTCACGCTCACGCGCGATAAAATTTGCTGACCTTTTTCTGGTGTTTCTTCAAAATTTGGGGGGGGGGACAAATGTATGGTGTGTCCCCCACTCTAAAAGGTGGGGGTCTTGTCCCCCTCGACCCCCCGGGATCGCCGCCCATGGAGCCAAGTCGTGTTGCACAGAAGTTACATTGGTCTAGAAAGTGGGGGTACCAAATATCGCATTGTTTCCCGTCGCGGCCAACATGTACAATCGGGGTGCCTATAGGCTATAATTTATATGTACTATATATCTGGGTGAGTGTCTTTGCATCGTGAAGGTCGGTTAGGGTCAGGGTAAGCGTCGTGAGGGTCGGTTGGGGTTAGGGCTTAGGATTATGGTCAATGTAGCCTATGTAATTTTGTGCGACTAAAAACCTATACCTGCGAGTGGAAGCTGCAGGATTTAAAAATTCAGGGTTAGGGTTAGGCACCCCGATTGTACACGTTCGCCCCCTCGCCACTGTTAAATAATTTTAACAGCGCCTGTTGTCAGTGGCGGCGATCTTGTCTGAGAGGTGGGGGACAAGTCGGCCGTGGTGTCTGGTTGATGACCTTTTTTAGTCATTCATTTCCCCCCAAAAAATTTCTCTTGGCTTTTTTACGAAAAGTTTCTGACTTTGGCGATTTCATCTCCCAAAAAAGTTGATAACTTTTTCTTAGTCATTCGCCAGCTTTTTAACTTTTTTTGCAGGCTGCAGCGTTCTTGTCTGAGATGGAGGCACAAAGTAGGCCTCCTTCCTCTGGTTAATGACTTTTTCCCAGAAACTTTTCCATGTAACTTTTCCGCGAATTCATCTCCAAAAGCTGATGACCTTTTTTTTAGTCCTTCACCTCTTTTTTTCAACATTTTTCAGGGTCGCACCATATACCACTATCATCATATCATTTAACAAATTTTTCTCCTTACAGATTTCTTCTTGCTTTCTACTTTCTCCTTTCTCATAGTTTTTTCGGGGGGGACACTTCTCCTTATACATTTCATTTTTACCTCATCTCGTCAAAGAGGCTGTCAAAACTATCACACGCAATTACATTTAGTGGCCTTTTTTGGTGTTTTATCAAAATGTGGGGGGACAAATGTATGGCGTGTCCCCCCGCACTCTTAAAGGTGGGGGACATGTCCCCCCCGTCCCCCCTAGATCGCCGCCCATGCCTGTTGTTCGCCATGCCTGTTATTAATAATATTAATAATAGGCAAACATTGAAGATAACGACGATGCTGAACACGATGATGATGATGATGATGATGATGATGATGATGATGATGATGATGATGATGATGATGATGATGATGATGATGATGATGATGATGATGATGATGATGATGATGATGATGATGATGATGATGATGATGATGATGATGATGATGATGATGATGATGATGATGATGATGATGATGATGATGATGATGATGATGATGATGATGATGATGATGATGATGGCATAAATTGTTATTAAGATGCTCGGTAATTGTTTCGAGTCTGGACGGTTCAAATGAAAGCCTTCCTAAACTAATAATGGGCAATATTTTTTCTGGATATATGAAAAGTGGGGGTGCGGTATCCTCCAGTCCATAAAGTGGGGCACATCTGCAGGTACCCACAAAATAACGCCTATGGCATGGTGCTATGGTGGAAATCTTTGATGATGGTGGTCATTGAGAGGCGCCGTAGAATCTGGCTAGGAAAGCTTAATGGTTCCGCTTCCAGTCGACGAAATTTGCATACAACATACACAATAATTTATAAGTGCAAACCACAGCAGGAACAAAATTTCAGTATCACGTCTCCTAATTAATAATTTTACCAGGTTAATTCAAACAATAGTTTCCGTCGGTAGCAATATTTTCAGGGTAACAATGATTACAGCACCATAATAACATACAGTTGTATAAATTATAATGCTATAGCCTAAGCCTGCTTGGGTCCCAGTTGCAGGGTAATTATTTGCAAGAGGCAAGGACCAAATTATTCAGAGGACCGGATCAAAGTCCTTTTTAAAGTCGTGCGACCAAAGCTAATGTGTGTGTGTGTGTGTGTGTGTGTGTGTGTGTGTGTGTGTGTGTGTGTGTGTGTGTGTGTGCATCTTGGCGCCTCTGGCGGTCAGGAAGCATCGTTTCCTCATTTACATAACAAATGCATTGCAGTTTCAAAGTATATATATATATATATATATATATATATATATATATATATATATATATATATATATATATATATATATATATATATATATATATATATATATATATAAAATCGACGAATAATTATGATTCGGTCAAAGAACGAATATTGCGCAGGTCAGGTAACCTTAATATTAATACCGTCGTGTGACGAGTTGGAATGTCCATGCACCGCATCGGATATTCAGTTCTTTGCACTTAGTCTAGTTTCCATTCAATCGATTCCTTGTTACTAATCATTCTGAAAACGGACGCCCAATAGAACTTATGCTATCGGCTAGTGAGAGTAAGGTTTATGACCGTATCGTAAGTGTTTGCAAGTGTTTGCTACAGTCCCAACGTTGACTGTACGCTGCATCGTCCAAGCATCTATAAATAAGAGTCCTCCTCTGTCCGTATGGAGTGGTCCTTGGCTATTGGCTGCCACAGATACGATACATTACGGGGCTGCAGCCCAAAGATAAAACATCTTTGCTGCAGCCTACAGCTAGCGTGACAGTGACGAAACTAATCTCAGTGGTCTGGCTCATCGGCTAAGTCATTCATTCTGTCATTTGCCAAATTCAGCTGCACCTGTCTGATTTCTGAGAATTCTCAGCCGCTAAGAGAGAGTTCTTTTTCTGACTACACGTGCCGATTGTGGCAGCCTAGGCATACTTTGTGGATGAAGTAAAAATCGCACTGGGTGCAGTTAGATTCGTCCTTAGGACGTCAACATCGTCTAGCGTATTAGTTAATATCAGATTCTGTCGTTGATTAATTGGGAATCTTGCCACATGTATTGTGGTAGGGTTAGCGTAGTTGGAGGCGAGGTTACTCTGGCCTAAGCAACGTCAACTACTGAGAAACCGAAGAGGGGTGTTGAACGACAGAAAAGTTTGTCATTTAAAAAGTTTTGTATGCACAGAAGATATTTAATACTGGATGCTAACTGATTTACTCGAAATCTTTGCAAGCGGTCGTGATTCGAAGGGGAGACAGTTCAAAATGAGCCCATCTAGAGTGAAGGGTGTTAAGTGCTTTATCAGTGCCGCTGCCTCTCACTCTGCGCCTCGGCCGATGTCAGCCATTCGGGCCTGTTTGCCCGCCCTTCGACAGGCCGTCATCACCCTAGAGACTGGCGGTCGGGCCCAACGGCCTGTGTGAAATGATTGACGCTCGGAATAATTGCATCCGCTTTGCGAGGCTTTCGAAATGGGCCACCGTATTGTTAGCGCCTACTGGACGAGGAGGTAGGTAGAGGCCGCCGACGCACTCCTAGATCTGTCTATCGGAATGTCTCGACGGCATGAACAAGGTGACAGTGTTACTACTACTACTGATGATGACGCCGAATGATGATCGCGGTGATGATATGTGATGATAATGCCAGAGTTTGGTATGACGATGATAATACTTGCGTTGTGTGTTAGAGGAGCATGCTGTTGTTTATGTTGGAGTTGTGTTGTGGTAATGGGGTTGTGTTGGCGATGGTGGTGGTGGTTGGGGGAAGGTGGTCATAGCGACGATGATAATGATAACAGTGACGACAGTGATGATGATAGTGATGCTGAGTCAAAGGAGCTTGTTGGTGGTGTTAGGATGGTCATGATTTTGATGATGATCCCTATGTTAATGATGACAGTACTGATGATGAACCTGTTAAGCCTGGTAGTGAAAATAACAACAACTGTTGCAACTGATGATTATTATTAATATCCTATGGTTCTGAATTTATTCCCACGTATTTTCTCAGTTACAGTGTGTTGCTTTTGGATCCTGTTAGACTATGATTTGGAGTCGTTTTTGCCGGGCCTTTTTAAGGTCGTCATAGGCCTTAGGCAATCTTGCATTCATAGACCCCAACTCAACTTGTTGTTATTTTCACTACCAGGCTTAACTGCCAACTCTGCATTAAAGCTAAGAGTTTACATAATGTAGCTTATTGACCTGATATCCGTCACACAATTACTCAGCTTAACTTAAAGTGTTTCAGTACAAAAGTTATTAAATTTGAATTTGCTGTTATTTGCAATTCCTTTGTCCATTTTCCCAGTCAGTCATTCAATATCTCATATCCAAATTTTCAGACTTTCGTAGGCCTCTGAAAGTTTGGTAGGCCCTAGGCACAGTGCCTACTGTGCCTAGTGGATAAGATGGTCCTGCATTTTTGTCTGGACCCCTCTGGGAAATGCCTGTGGTGCACTTTATGACAAATCTTGTGGTTATCATTTAATGGCAGTACGTATGGCTGCTGTGCTATGGTGGCAGGCGGTTAATGCATTCAGAATTCTTCTGAAAGTTATTTAAAAGTTCTCTACTTCTGTAAAATGTTTACTGCTGTTTACTGCAGTTTGGTTTGTAAATATTATGATGATTAGTGTGGGTGGATTTAAGTGACTAATTAAATGGTAATTTATATTGCAGTTAAACATGTAATATTTGTATTATGAAGTTTAATGTGCTTGGATTTCGGTTGGTAATGTATATTGTAATTGTAAATTAGTAACTTCTATTGTGCCGGTGTCTATTGCACAATGCACAACCGATGGCACACCAAACCAAGCTGTAATCAGGTCAATACCCAGAAGATCAATCTGTAAAACAGAGAGGCAGCCTATGGTGGATAAGCAGTTTGAAAGAGGTAAGTTTTAAGTTGAGAATGAAATGACACAATGTGGTAATGTTTACTATCTTCTTAATGTGGCATCTCTGGCACTGCTGAACTCTGGTTCCAGTCCTACTTGTCTTCTTGATCGTCATATTGCAATAGCCTCTTAGTAGAGGCTATTGCAGTAGAGGCTGTTAAAGCCTCTAGCCACTGTTCGCAACCCCTCCCTCTCTCCTGTGGTGTCCCTCAAGGCTTCATCCTGGGTCCACTCCTCTTCATCCTGTACACCACACCTTTAAGCCATCTCAGAAAATCCTCCTCTGTTGACCACCATCTTTGTGCAAATGACACCCAACTCTACATATCCTACCTAAGCTCTTTCCACATCCGTCACACAATTACTCAGCTTGGTTAACCTAATCTCACAATGGATGTCATCCATCCATGACTCCTCTGCCTTAACCCTTCCAAAACAGAATTCATCATCCTAGGCCTTCCTGATAAAATCAAGAAAATCCCTGACCCATCCATACAACTATCGACTAACTCATTGTTCTTACCTTCACCTCAGACTCCCCTCATGCACATTCGTGATCTCTGACGTATCTCGCCCATGCTCGACCTTAAAACTGCCTCCACCATTGTTACCTTCACTGTTCATTCAAAGCTCGGTTACTGCAATTCCCTCTTCCTCAACCTTAAAACCACCAAAGTCAAGCATAGATCTGCAACTTATCCAAAACTCACTAGCCAGGGGTATCACTAGAATGCCCAAACAGCATCATATCACTTCCATCCTCAAATCACTCCATTGGCTAAAAATCTCAGAGCAAATTCACAACTTCAAAGTCCTATCACTAACATGCAACTTCCTACAATATTCCAAGCCCAAGTACCTCCGTGATCTCTTCACAATAGGGGCAACCTGTTACACCCAATCATGCTCCTATCTCAGTCTTTTTTGACCCCCAGTCACTACTCATCTCATATTCTCCAACCGGACATATTCAACACAGCAACACACCTCTGGAACAATCTCTCCTCTGATTCTGCAGATTCTCGGTTCCTCCATCATTGTTGCAACCCGTCCTCCATCCTTCTCCTCATGTTCCTCTATCTATGACCGCCCGGGCTTTCCACTCAAAACTGAAGTCTCACCTTTTCTATTTCTTCTCATCCTAAACAACACCCTTCTCGACAGCTACTTTGCTTCCTCTCTTGATCTGGCTTCCTGGACACTGGACTCAGACCTCCTTTGGACTACTCTCTGAAACCCCCTCTGATTTGACGCAGCACTCGTAAATATGCTGGTACCCTGCGCTTGGCCTTCGAGTGGTGCTTTAGAAGTTTGGAGATTACGATTTTACAATATTCTGATGTTTATGGTAGGTTGAATTCTTCTGGTCATCCTTGGTGAACAGTTGGATCTGCGTTTTTTGTGCGCTGAAGCATGACAATCGTTAGGTGTTGGTCATTTCTTATGGTTCACGCTTTCTGCTGGAGATGTTCTCATTATATGGTGCAAGGCTTACCTGTCGGCCACGGGGGCCGAGCAGCGGAAAGGGGAGGTGAGTGTAGAGATTTCACATTTATCCGTCTTTCTTTTGTTACTAGCACATAAAAAAGAGGCTATGACAGCTCATGGAATCAAATATAATTTGAGGTCTTCTATTTTGTCGGTTTTGTATTGCATAAGTCATCAGTTTGCGTTGGTCACTTGAACTTCAGTCTGTATGGACCATGAAGTGACAGCTAACCTGCTAAGTGCAAAGTCTGGTAGAAAAACTAGAAATCATTGCATAGCATGTGTCATTGTCTTTTTTCATACTTCATTATGTTGCATAAGTGTTTAGTAGAGGCTGAGGGTGTTCGATAGTATAGTGGTTAGCGTGCTGGACTGTCGATCGAGAGGTTGGGGGTTCAAATCCCTGTCGTGGCAGAGATTTGGTTCGAGATTTCTGCTCCACCTGCACCCTCTAACCAACACTGACCATGCAGTGTTGGCGGGAAGATGAGACAGCGAGGGAGATGACTGGCCACTCGCCCTCATATGCTGAGGCTAAGAAAATGAAGTTGCTAACACTTTATACCCATGGCTGCCTCAAGGGACTGCTCTTCTTCTTAGTATAGAGGCTATTGCAGGGTAAGTCAACACCACTTCTCTGATGCTTGTAGATTCAGGCAAGGAGATTTATTGTGACCTTCCTCAGCATAAGCTTCTGTCCTATCCTGTATTTTATTCTATCCTATCCTGTATTTTATACTATCCTGCACAGGCTAAAAATCAGGGGTAAGGAAGGGCCAGGAAGTGGGTGGATTGCTCCAGTTAACAGCTGGAATACAGCAATCTCCTCAGCTAAGTTCACAGGATCAGATAGAGGATTATTTGCACACAAATATTCATAATTGACTTTGGGAGCTTACAACTTAGATGCATGTAGAAAAGTGGATTTAATGTGCAGTGGACAGTTACCATGTATGGACGTTCAGCTCATGCACAGATATATACCCAAAAGCGTAGGACTATTGTTTGGATTTGACTATTGGCGAAAATTTTAAAATGCTGGTCGCTGGATGACATTTTGTATTGTATTGTATTGTATCTAAATATTTATAAAGCACCACTCTCAGTACAACCTAATCAGAGGCGCTCCCAGTGCTAGGAACCCTGAGAAAAAGAAAAGATTTAAGATAGCGGATCGAGGCAGCAAGACTGAGTCATAGAACAAGTCCCAGAGGGGAGGTCGTTCCAGAGCAGGGGACCAATGCAGGCATCAGCACAATGCTGAGCAATATAGCGGTCCTAGACCAGAGGACAAAAAGGTTAAGTCGATCCAAGGAGCAGAAAAGACAAAGTGAGGCTGCCGAGATGGGCTGGCAATTAGTAGGTAAGTAGCGGTTTGACCCATAAGCGCTCTGTAAGTAAGAAGGAGAATTTTGAAATGAATGCGGGCAGTAAGGAGATACCTTATCAGACATGTAGGTCGAAATGTGGGAGAAGCGAGGGAGACGGGCAATCAAGCGGGCAGTCAAGCGGGCAGGTGCATTCAGTACCGATTGGAGCTCGGAGAGAGATGAAGTTTAAGAAAGCCAACAAGTAAAGAGTTGCAATAATCAATCCGTGAGCAAATGAAGATGTGAACAATGGAAATGAACACAGGAGAGATAAATATGCATGCGTGTTGGCACAGGTCCTTTAACTGTGTATGAGTCATTTTGGCTTCAAGATTGTTGTATGAGGCAACAAGTAATCAGATATTAAAAAAATTTGGTGTATCTACAATGTTGTGATTGTGCTGTTGTTGGCTAGAGGAGTGCATAAAAATATGATGGGTTTAATTCTTGGTCTTCTTGAACAAAATGCCCCACTGTTAGGGTTATATACCACACCTACACTGACATGTCTAGAAATCTGACAGTAAATCATCCGACAAGATGTATTGCTGTACGTCACAAAGCCTGTTACGATTGCTAGACAAGAGTGTTTTTGCGTGTTGGCACAGGTACATTAAGCAGTGTAATATATGAGTCAAGTGGTTGGGTTCAAGCATGAAACCAATAGCCCTATTGACAAGATAAAGAATCGTGCAGTTGAACATTAATATGTTTATCTTATCTGGCAGTGCAGGTTCAGGGCACATATATGCATCTGCAATTTATATAGCACAAATATAGGATCTCTTGAAGGCACTACAAAAATTTATTTACAGAGAGATTTTGACTTCAACTATAAATCAGTGTAACTTGTAGCCCGATCATTATTTCTAATTTTCTGACCATTACTGAGACAGGGAAATGGAATGTGTATTAAATACAGGTGCTATAGTCCTCAGTCACCAAACCTCCACTGTTCTTTGGTGGGTTAATTACGCCAGACTGTTGAAGTTTGCATTTGCACGGTTCAAGAATAAATGAGAAATGTTCTAGTCTGTTTGAAATCTCTTCAGTTTCATGAGATAAATGGTGCTATTGTTCTTAACGAAATATCAAAATTGTGTTCCTTTGAAGTCGTGATCTCAAGGACTTCAGGTTCATGAAATACGTGCACCATTCAAATCAACTATAATATCCTCTGTGCTACAATGTCATAAACAGTCTTGACAGTACCACTTAAAATTGACTCAGGAAAGCTCTCAGCGTTATCCTCTAAGTTACTGGAAATGACGATTTTGACATTGTCAGATTACTTTGCACGGAGGTGGAAAATGTAGTTGCTGTAGGCAAAGCTGGGTGGATTACTTGGCTGGGTGGATTACTTGAATGGCAAATTGATCTTCAGATAAAGCTCAAGTTTGACTTAGTGGTGTCTGTTTTCTGTCGTGTGGTTTGTTGTCTTGCTTTGCTCAAGGCTGTATAGGCTAGCCTTCGAGCTCTGACAAGGTTCTTCCATGGAACATCTAGTCGCTTTTTTGTGGCTCAGTAGGAGTGGTTTGAGAGGTATTTTTTGGCTCAGCAGCTCCAAATAACGGACTAAAATCAGACAGGAGAAATATGAAGTCTGAAAACGAGCGTCATTTCCATTCCAGTACCTTGGGATTAATTGGCAAATACTGCTCTTAAAAACTTTCCGGTTCTTCTTTACATCTTGGAAATTCTGTTGCATAAACAATAAGTTGTATAAGTGGTATAAGTGACTTGACAAGTCAGTGGTTCACAGGACTATCAGGATGATGTAATTAACAGTATTAGATATTATCAGTAGCACAAAGTGACAAGACATTGATTCATAGAAATGAATTTTAATTGAATTGAGTCGTTTGTGACATTGTGAGAAAGAAAAGCTCATCAATAACACGATTTAGAAACATTCTGTGCTAATGCCATCAACAGGGCAACCCTAAATGGTCAACCCACCCACTAAATACAGGGCTGTCCCCTTTCTACAAATAGAGTTTCAGATGGCCAACTGATATTTCTGTCAAAGATATATAGCGAACAGTACAAAGATATAATCCATTGTATGGCAGAATTATAACAGAAATTCTCAGGTCGTAACGTGTGTACCTGTACCAATATACCTGTACCCACTGATGTGTATTAATAGCTAGTTATTGGATGCTAATGGGCTCTGAAAGTTCGGATTATCGCTCAGTCAGGGCAAACCATGGGCAAAACAGAGCAGACGACAAACTTGTTGAAGTTTAAAAAAAAACTTTTTAATTATCTAAGAAATCCATTCTAATTAAATTTTCGAAATATTGCAAAATGTAAAGTATTATATAATTTCGCTCTTGACTTATATTTAAACCAAAAAAGACATTCTGCCCTGACCTCTGATTAGTCACTGGCCATAGGCCAATGGCTGAGGCTTTATCAATCCAGTAGTATTAATACATATCAGCAGTCTTGTTGTCAAGACCTTAAACCTCAAGACCAAGACCTTGAACCTCAAGACCAAGACCAAGACCTTGAACCTCAAGACCAAGACCAAGACCTTGAACCTCAAGACCAAGACCTTGAACCTCAAGACCAAGACCGAGACCAAGACCCAAAAAAATCACAGTCGTATACAGACTTCTATTCCTTACTAAAAATTGTCCAGTCGGACTACTCGTTATTTTAATGAAAACAAATCAGTCAAGCAAAACAACTCTAAATGGAGACTGCAGAGAATTCCGAATTCGTATTTACAAAAGTCCTTCATGCGAAATGTTATTCCAAATGCCTGTTGAATTTTATAAAAACCAATTTGCTCAGAATTTTCTGACCAAGACGTGACCTGTGGGGCCTCATAAAAATTCTGCCATGTGAAAAAACACGGTCTACAAGTGCTGAAATCCCTAGCACACAAAGCAGCTTTTCAAGAACCGGATGTGAATGTACAAATTAATCATGAGTCTGTTTTGAAATCATTCCATGGCAAATAACCGGAAGTCAAAATAATTGTCCAAAACAACAGTGAAGCCTCATTCATACCGTGTAAATACTAAAGCAATAACTGTATGAGTAATTATTGGATAAATTTTTAAAATTTTTGCCGTTTGTTAAAATTAATGACTGTTCATATTGACAAAAGTCTTGGTCTTGGTCTTGGAAAACCAAGACCAAGACTTTGAACCTCAAGACCAAGACCAAGACGAAGACCTTGAACCTCAAGACCAAGACCAAGACCTTTGGTCTCAAGACCAAGACCAAAACCAAGACTTTTAAAAACGAACTCGAGTGCACTCGAGACCAAGACCTTGGTCTCGAGGACAACAAGACTGCATATCAGTGCCTTTACCTATGTAGTAATGTATGTGTACCTATGTACCAATAATATACCTGTACCTATGTACCAATGACTGCTGTTTTATCAGTTAAATGTATGTTGCCTTTGATCTTCATTTGACCTTAAGACCTGCTGTCATGTCATTGTGTCTTATCATTTATATCTCCTGCTTAAGAGCCTTTGCTTTTCCAATTTATACCGATAAGGTTTCAGTAGTTTCAGAACTGTTTGGATGAGGGACACTAGGCTCCAGGAACATTCCACAGGTTTATGAATAGTAGGCTGTGATTGGCGCCCTGTGGCTGCCGTATAAAAACAGTAGTATTCGACTCCTGTAAAGCTGTTATCATGTGCTTCTACTGTATGCATGTGGCCCCTGTTTCTACTATATGTATGTTCACTGTACAGCGCAGTGCGGTTAGCAGGCGCTTAATTAAAGAAAAGATTATTATTATTATTATTATTATTATTTATTATTATTATTATTATTATTATTATTATTATTATTATTATTATTATTATTATTATTATTATTAAGTCCTTTAAACTGTAGCCCTCCTGTTGTAATTTAAAATGATTTAGATATTTATTGTAGCTGCCAGTTTCATAATTTATTGAATGAATCAAACTGATCTAATGACATTAACGAGAGTGCAGAATATTTACCAAAAGTGTGAACCATTGAGACGTTAGTCTCTCTTGACGGGACTCTCCTTGGGATTTGACTTGCACAACGGTTCTGCTTAGTAGCAACCATTGACTTATGCCTTGAGCATTATTACAGCACTTGGTGTTATAGAATTTATCAGCGTAATATTATTATTATTATTATTATTATTATTATTATTATTATTATTGACAGGACTCTCCTTGGTATTTGGCTTGCACAACGGTTTGTATTGTTATCGTATTAGGGATGGATTACTTAAGTCAATATCTAAAGTTACGTTGTACTTACTTGTATGTTCGTGAGCAGACGGTAAGGCAGAGATAAGAAGCAGTCTGGTGCCAGAAAATCGGTTGTCTGCTATGAACAGATGTGTGTTGAAACGCCAGATATGTTTGGTGATCTCGTGAACAATGTTTGCGTTGTGTAGTGATAGTCCAAATTGATGATTTCCTGTCAAGCTAGTTTATAAATTGTTACATTGTAAGACTGCTGGTTTATTTTTGTTACATTATAGGACCTTGTTCAGTCCTTGCCAACATGCCCATTAATATTAGATGATGCCCATTTGAACTCTGTAATACAGAGTCCCATGTAGAAACATGGGTCCCATACATGGGCCCGTGTTGGCATGCTGGCAGGGTTTCAACGACCATGGTTGACGAATATATACCCAATTATATGCTGTTACCTTATGTTACCTTACCTTTTGTTACCTTACCTTATGTTACCTTTCCTTATGTTACCTTACCTTCTGTTACGTTACCTTCTGTTACCATAATTACCTTCTGTTGCCTTACGGTACCTTACCTTATGTTACCTTACCTTATGTTACCTTACCTTATGTTACCTTACCTCGTGTTACCTTACCTTCTGATACCTTGTGTTGCTTTACCTTCTAGCACCTTACCTTTTGTTACCTTATCTTATGTTACCTTACCTTATGTTACCTTTACTTATATTACCTTATCTTCTGTTACCTTATGGTACCTTACCTTTTGTTACCTAATTTACTTTATGTCACCTTATGGTACTTTACCTTGTTACCTTACCTTCTGTTACATTATAGTACCTTATCTTCTGTTACCTTATCTGCTGTTACCGTATGGTACCTTACTTTGTTTTACCTTATTTTATGTTACCTTACCTTCTGTTACCTTACCTTTTGTTACCTCACCTTCTGTTATCTTACGGTACCTTACCTTATGTTACCTTACCTTATGTTACCTTACCTTATGTTACCTTACCTCGTGTTACCTTACCTTCTGATACCTTGTGTTGCTTTACCTTCTAGCACCTTACCTTTTGTTACCTTATCTTATGTTACCTTACCTTATGTTACCTTTACTTATATTACCTTACCTTCTGTTACCTTATGGTACCTTACCTTTTGTTACCTAATTTACTTTATGTCACCTTATGGTACTTTACCTTGTTACCTTACCTTCTGTTACATTATAGTACCTTATCTTCTGTTACCTTACCTTATGTTACCTTATCTTCTGTTACCTTATCTTCTGTTACCTTACCTTCTGTTACCGTATGGTACCTTACTTTGTTTTACCTTATTTTATGTTACCTTACCTTCTGTTACCTTACCTTTTGTTACCTCACCTTCTGTTATCTTGTGGTACCATACCTTCTGTTTCCTTACCTTCTGGTACCTTATCTTCTGTTACCTTACCTTCTGTTACCTTGCCTTCTGTTACCTACCTTGCCTTGTATTTCCTCACCTTATTTACCTTACCTTATGTTTCCTTAAGTTCTGGTATCTTACCTTCTGTTATCTTATGTTACCTTACTTTCTGTTGCCTTATCTTATGTTACCTTACTTTCTGTTACCTTACTTTCTGTTGCCTTATCTTATGTTACCTTACTTACTGTTACCTTATCTTATGTTACCTTACCTTCTGTTACCTTGTGTACATTGTCTTCTCTTACCTTCTGTTACCTTACCTTTTGTTACCTTACCTTCTGTTACCTTATGGGACCTTAACTTCTGTTACCATACCATACCTTCTGTTGTACCGTCTGTTACCTTACCTTATGTTACCTAACCTTCTGTTGCCTATGGCACCTTACCTTATGTTACCTTTCCTTATTGTTACCTTTCCTTTTGTTACCTTTCCTTATGTTACCTTACTTTATGTTACCTACCCGAAGCGCATGCCGGAACATATCATTTGTGAACATTTGTAAATATTATTTGTTCACAAATAATATTTACAGCTTTTTTATGATGTTAATAAAGCAGAAGCTTTGTAAACTTGAACTTAAACTTGGACTTCAACCGGACAATTGCGATTAGGTTTAAATAGACGCCTTTGGCAGACACTGAACAATAAAAATATGTATAAACGTGACTAGTGCTCATAAAAATTGTTCGCTTGTTTACTTACAAACCATTTTCCGTCTAACTGATAGCCATGTATACGCACTGCTTTTGAGAGACAGTATGCATGTATGTATGTAATAAAATGTATTTGTATGTCTGTATCACGACACTTGATATAGTGCCTACTGTATAAATTATACCCTGCCATGCATGCCCACAAAGAGCCCATACAGGACCAATATTCTTTTATGGGGCCCATGTCGTCCCATCTATTGCCAGTGTGAGAATTGTAAAACAAAGACTGGGGGTGGTTAGACATTTTCAGAGTTTGATCCGTGTGGAGTTGAATATTGTATCCGTATTTTGCAAACTGAGAAAATTCAACAATACAATAGCAAGCTTAAACTCCTTAAGGTGATGACATCACCAAATTTATTAGTATGCAATGCACATGGTCACAAAACAAATCTCACAGTAAGCCAGAACACTACAGTATTAGTAACACACAAAGTGAATTGTGATAGAAAATGCTAAAATATACACACAGTATAATCACACTAGCACAACTGAGGGGGTTGGAAGCGACCCCCTGGGGTGTGCAATGAAGTCTTAACTGGGAGGTCATAACAGCAACAACCCAACAATTCTCACCCTGTCTATTGCCCGAAGGCGTTACTGGCAGGGTAGGTATATGACCGTATATCACAAAAGCATTGTAGCCATTTATAAAAGCTTGTGAGAGATTGTCAAGAAATGCTATAGAAATGTGCTTTTGACAATGTTACCATCACAGTTATGACTTGTGTCACAAGTTGTGTGGTTAAACCGTTTATTCAGCCAGTCCGTCATCTGTGCCTTCGTTCATCCAGTGAACGATTTATGCGTTTGTTCGTTCCCTTTTTTCTGTCGTTTGTTTAATGGTTGCATTAATCATGTGATTGTCATTCTCTCTGTGTTTGCTGTCTGGCTCAGGAACAGCCGTCGATCGGTCCAACAACAGCTTTGGCGTCCTGGCCTTAATTGGGATTTCCGTTGCATCGGTTGCATCTCTCGTCGTTGTCGTTGCTGCCTGTATGTGTTGCTATCCGAGGCCGTCGGGGGATGACAGTGATTCCGAGGACCAGAACATACTGTCCGATGATCAGGGAGATGGAGGAGAGACGAGCCATGATGAACGAAAACAGCTGACCATGCAGTCATCGCAACAGTCGAAAAAGACCATTAAGTAATGGTTTATGTTTGGCTGTATTGTAGTGGTTAACATGCTGGACTGTCAATCAAGAGGTTGGGGATTTAAATCCCCACCAGGCAAAATGTTTTTGAAATTTCTGCCCCACGTATGCTCCTCTAGCCAACCTAGCTATACCAAATTAACACTGACCGTACACTGTCTGTGGGAAGATCAGATGGTGAGGGAGAGGAATATCCACCTGCCCTCATCAACCAAGGCTAAGAAACTGAAGTCGCTGACATTTCACACCCAGGGCTGCATCTCAGGATAGCTTAAGCCTCAAGGGACTGCTCTTCTTCACTTCGTCTTCTTATGTTTGGTTTAATAGGGATACTTTTTAAACTCAGTCAGTCATGAATTTCAGTGGTCAAGAGACAGTGAGTTTGTTTACAAGTGCAGCATGTGTGTGGCTTTGTCAGAGGGAATTATAAAACTTCAGTTGTGTATAGTAATGTATTGTGTGTGTATGTGCGCGCACTTGCTTTATGTGTGTGTATGTGCGCGTGTTTGGGTGCTTTGGGTGGAGATTGCTTTGATCAGTCTTTGTTTATTTTGCCTTGTGATTGTTTTGTAGATGTATGTGTATTTGTGTTGGAAACCAAGCTACACAGATTGCTTGCTTTCAATATGTGCAGAAAGAGACAGAAACAGAGGGACAGAGGCAGAGGGACAGAAACAGAGGGACAGAAATGGAGGGACAGAGGCAGAGGGACATAAACAGAGGGACAGAGGCAGAAGGACATAAACAGAGGGACAGAGGCAAGAGGACACAGGCAGAGGGACACAGGCAGAGGGACAGAAACAGAGGCAGAGAGATACTGAGATAAAAAGTCAGAGGAAGCAAATTAAAAGCAGAGGAGAGAAAGAGACTGGAAGAGTCAGAGAGACTGATGCAGCAGAACAGAGGGACAAAGTGAAAGAGGCAGTTTGACCAGATAGAAAGAACAGGACATACGGAAGAGGAACCAGAGACACAGACTCAGTTTCACAAGCAGAGAGAGACACACACACACAGAGGCCGAGCCAGCTTTGCAGGCAGATACACAAAGTGACAGGCAGGGAGATACAGGCGAAGACACAGAGAGAAAAATAGACACAGGCTGAAGGCAGAGGTGCAGACAGAGAGACATGGACAGAAAGACGGAGGCAGACAAACATATTATTTGATTTTCATGAATGGTTTTCATGCATCAGGATTTATTTCCTCCCTTGTGAACCTTTGACAGTTTTCCGTGGCCAATGTCTGAGCTATCGTCAATATCGATCAAAAGCATCCAGCCGGACCAGTTTGGACAGTCATCTCTAAACAAATCACTTGGGGTCAGTAGTTCACAGCAGCAGCAGTTGCATTCCGGCGGCGTCCAGTGGCCTCAGCAGCCAAGCCAGGCCGAACATCGCATGGTAGATACCTCATAAGCAATTGAAATCTATGTTCCATTTTATCCAGAGTGTATATGTAGCTTTAGGCTGCGCTGTGTATTTGGGGAGGGGGATAAGTCTTGGGTGTGTCTTTCTGGAGAGCTGTGTCTATTGGACCTGCCTTTCTGGGGAGCTGAGTCTTCGGATTTGTCATGGATGGGGTGTATGTCTTGGGAGCTGAGTCTTTGCATCTGCCTTTCTGGAGAGCTGAGTCTTTGGATTTCTGGGGAGCTGAGTCCTTGAATCTGCCTTTCTGGAGAGCTGAGTCTTTGGATTTCTGGGGAGCTGAGTCCTTGAATCTGCCTTTCTGGAGAGCTGAGTCTTTGGATTTCTGGGAAGCTGAGTCCTTGAATCTGTCTTTTTGGTGAGCTGAGTCTGGATTTATCATTGATTGGGTGTGTGTCTTTGGATTTGTCTTTCTTGTTAGCTCAGTCAATAGATATGTCTATCTTTGAGTCTGTCTTTGGACCCATCTTTATGGTACAACTGTTGTAAATTGCTGTGAAAGGAACTTCCCAATCTTTTAATGCTCAATTATGCATTCAGTGTTATTGCAGTCTGTAATAATACTAACAGTAATCTTAATTGTTATCTGCTCTAAAGGCACTGTCTGGTTTGGCTGGAGTGTCCTCACAAGAGCATTGGTACACATTTCGCGAGATTGAATATAAATTGCTCATTAGTCTGTATATCTATCTCACTGATCTCAGTGAAAATCTCTTATCAGAAGGACATCATTTGATAGTGGCAGGATGTCTAATGAACAGATCTCGTCGTGTCCAATGAAACTTAAGTTGATTGGACGAACCTAGTGAAGAAGACAAACAGAAGAACAGTGACTGTGATTTACTGGTCCCAGACTCTGCAGCTATATTCTGGTCCATGCTTGTTCCACAGTCTGTGTCTGTCTTAAACACTAACCAAAATGTTGTCTTTCCCAGGATATGCTTCCCTTTAGACTGTTCATAGGTGTAATTTGTGGGGTACGAGGGGTACCCGTACCCCCACTTTTGGACTGGGGACTGTACCCCCGCTTTTTGAACAGTGCCAATCAATATTTTATTATTGTGCCTTCCAAGAGATCGCAGTCTTCGCCTTTGCTTTGTGTATGTAAGAAATTGGTACCCCACGTTTTAAATCAAAGTTATGCCCCTGAGACTGTTTTCCATTTCAAATTCCATGTCCATTGTGAAATCAGCAAGAATAGCATATCTGAACTGTGCAAAACCTCAGACGCCACCATATTCAGTACGAGTGCCTTCTTAAGTCCATCACACACACTTATGAACATCTCAAAGCCACCCACACTATGATACAGTCGCTCGTGAATTCACATACATCCATATACAGAACATCATGTTTTTTTACATCGGTGGAGAATTTAACAACAATATTCACATACATCCATTTATGTTTTTTTAGCCAGGTGCTGGAGCTGGATTTGCAGAGGACCATTCAAGTTCACAGACCCGGGACCTCGAAGCATGTTCAGACGCGTATGCCGAACACTTAGCAAATTTTCCAGAAAGTCCGAATATTGTGCCACAACTTGGCCGGATACAGTTTCGAATTAGCTATGACTTTGATCAGTATATTTTGACATTGAAACTGATCAATGCGGTTGAGCTTCCTGCAAAAGACTTCTCAGGGACGAGTGATCCATACGTGAAGATTTACTTACTGCCGGACAGAAAACAAAAACTGTTGAGCAATATCAAACGGAAGTGTCTGAATCCTTTCTGGAATGAAACATTTACTTTTGAGGGTGAGGTTTATCAACATTGTCTGAACTTTAGGCATTAATTAATGTGGCCGGTATGCTGATGAATGTGAGTTGTTTCAGTTGAAGGATTAGCATGGATTACTTCTATGCAGCATCATGGTCAGCTCTGTATCACACATAAGCTGTAATCCAGCAACTCTGGGTTTGAGCCGTCCAAGCAAATTCCATGTAAAAGCCCTGGGCAATTTGTTGGCAATGTATAGCTGTTGCCACTTTCTCGTCCAAAAACAGAGTCTTCCCCAGCCTGAAATTATGTCTCCCCATTTCTTTTCAATTTCCCTCACAAATTTCATATCATTATTGTCATATAGTTTAAAAATACTAAATAGTTTTACAAATAAAGTTAGAAAATCCACCTGCTAAAAATTATCGTTAACTTTAAAACAAATGTGATTGTAACTCTGAAAGTAGTCTCCCAGGGAGAGATTGTTTCAATGGAGGATGAAATATTTTCTCCTGCGGAAGCTTTATTTAGAATATAGTCTTCGGGGCAAAAATATTCTAAAACAAATCCGCCGAGAGGTGAATCTGTTCCAAAATAGATTCTCCGGGCAGAGACTTTCAAAGGGGGAGTTTTCCGTTTTGGGATACGATCACTAAGAAAAGCTGGGGTGTAGATGGCCAGTCCTACAATACACTGGCCCATTGTCCAGGACCCTGGGATTCGACTGCTGACTCAAGGGCCTAAGTATGCTCCTTTCCACAGTGGGACTTGATAGTTGTACTTTTTACGTACTGTTTTTATTACATATGTATGTATACATGTATCTCGATATTTACTTACTGCTTTTTATTACCTACTGTTCTTTATGCTGAAGCACGGATACAACCGCACCTTTCTAACTGATGAGTAACTTTCCTTTGCAGATCGTACTCACAGTTTGACTTTTTTCATATGACTTATAGATGTACGCGTAGTGGCGGAAGTCTGGTGCATGTATAGCCGCAGCCGCTTCCCAACATGCTGTGTTACACAAGCTTACAAAAGGTTTATTTGGTTTGGCTTCAGTGAAATTGTGTGGATTTTTCTGATCTGATGTAGTGATAGTCTATATTAGGATAATGAATTTCTTGTATTGTTATAATTCTTGTTTTATTTTTTATAGGCTTTCCATACGAAAAACTCAAGAGCAAGTCGCTCTACTTACAAGTGCTAGACTATGATCGCTTCAGCCGAGATGATCCAATTGGAGAAGTTATTATTCCTATTTGTGATCTTGATCTTCAAAACCCTACAACCCTATGGAGAGACCTTCAACCCTGCCAAGGACATGTGGTCAGTTGTTGATATGATGTATTTTCTTCATTACCAGTGTCAGGATTGAAAACAGTCTAAATTCTGTTACGCTATAGACAAATTACAGCGGTTTACACAACAGTCTACAGGAAGACAAAGGGAAGTATTCAGTTTTCCTAGTGAGCCGGAAAAAATCCTAAAATCATGGGTAGGAGTCGGTTAATGAGACAAAGTTAAGGCTCACAAGGTGTTCCTCTCTTGGACGGTTACTTATATGGCCCTGGAGTAAATTCTTAAAGCATCGTTGCTTAGCACCATCAACTGATTCCTTGTTACATAGTGATGCTATTGTTATCAGGAATAACGGAATAAAGCATTAAAGCTTAGAAACAGCCTGATAAATGGGTGTCCGGACAATTCGGAGCCGGACAATTGGGAGCGGACAGTTCGGAGCGGACAATTCGGAGACGGGCAATTCGGAGCCGGGCAATTCGGAGCGGATAAATTGAGCGGACAATTCGGAGCCGGGCAATTCGGAGCCGGGCAATTCGGAGCGGATAGAATAGCATCGGACTCTCACGTATTTATTTTTATAATGGCATCAAAGGCCTTTGGCGATGCAAAGCTGGGGCGCTTACGGCTTTCTAGCCATTTAGTATTTATTTTGTGGCAACAAACAAATCGTTCTCTGATCTTCCCCTCACTGAGAAATAATGACATAAACTTAAATGACTAATGAAACTTACAACGTAGCATGCAGGCCCGGCTCAAGACATTTGGCGGCCCTGGGCAAATCGGCGAAATCGGCGGCCCTAGGGCAAACCGGCGGCGATAAGCACAGAAAAAGTTGATGACCTTTTTTTTAGTCATTCACCTCTTTTTACGATTTAATAATTAAATAATTTTTGAAAAAATGAAAAATTGGCGGCCCCTAAAAATCGGCGGCCCTGGGCGGCTGCCCAGTTGCCCATATGGACGAACCGGGCCTGGTAGCATGGAATAGATTTTCATGCATAGCAGTGTGCAATTTCACTCCGCAGCTTTAAGAACTTTTTAAACTTTTAATTCGTGACTTGTTTGCTATGCATAGTAGTTTTGGTTAGACATGGTTAGACGCTATTCTATCCGCTCCGAATTGCCCGGCTCCGAATTGTCCGGCTCCGAATTGTCCGCTCAATTTATCCGCTCCGAATTGCCCGGCTCCGAATTGCCCGTCTCCGAATTGTCCGCTCCGAACTGTCCGCTCCCAATTGTCTGGCTCCGAATTGCCCTAGAATCGATAAATGACTTAATGCTCGAGTATTACTATTGTTAATTTGTACAAAAGTGCGCTACATGTCCAGTGGTTAGCATGCTGGACTGTCAACCGAGAGGTCGGGGGTTCAGATCCTCGCCAAGGCAGGAATTTGTTTCAAGATTGCTGCTTCACCTGCGCCCCTAGCCAACTCCGCTAGTAATGAGTACACTGACCGTACACTGTCGGTGGGAAGATCAGATGGAGAGGGATAGGACTAGCCACCCGATCTCATATGCCGTGGCTAAGAAAATGAAGTCAATAACGCTTCGTAACCATGGCTACCTCTCGAGGTTAACTTATAACGTACTGCTCTTCTTTATGTACATAGGTAAGTAAATCTGTATCTGATGCTGAATATAAGTCAGATGGTAAATGTATGTTGTTATGAAAACTGGTTTGAGTTTTCTGTGATGTTTTTTTTGCTGAAACGCATGTTTTGGTTTGTTTAGGGCCAACTGGGTGAGCTGCTAATTTCCCTCTGTTATAATCCAAAGCTGAGTACAGTCACTATTGGAATTCTCAGAGCAAGGCTACTAAAAGCCAAGGATATTACTGGGCTGTCAGGTTTGTTCAGATCTCTGCAGATGTTTCCTTTCTTAAATTTGATTAGAGTATATGCTAATAGTGAACAGATAGCTGCAATTTTGGCATGAATAAAATGTGTATTTTGACGAAGTAAACAAAGACAAACACTCAAGGATAAGCAACATCAACAACAATTGTCTGTAAGTAAGCTGGTTCCCACGGCTTTGCTTTTTTATGTGCTGTAGAAATGTCGAGAATTTGATTACAATTATGATCAACAACAAAAATTGCAGAACAAAATATGGAAAATGAACAGTGCAACAATTGAAAAACCTTTGCCTGCTTATTGCAATAACGAATTATCTCTTTCACTTGATGTGTAAGGATTTGGAACCCAGCTTGAATGTTGAAATCTGCCTATCTAAACAATATGAGCTTGCCTTAATTGTTGCTTATTTAGTGTCTTCATTCAGACCTCTTCACTCCATCGATCCTTTATTTTTTGTTATTCAGGTGTTATTCAGGTTGTTGAAAAATAATGCAATTGTAAACACAGAATTTAGCATATTCTCAAAACTGTATGTAGGACTAGACTTATCGAAGTTGGTCTACACTGTCTGTAGTTGACCAGAGTAGAAGACAGTCAATTGTAACTGCTTCATTTGTTGTTTTTCACAGATCCCTATGTTAAAGTCTGGCTCTTACGCGACGGAAAGAGAGTTGAGAAGAAGAAAACAGTAGTACACCAGAAGACGCTGAGTCCAGTTTTTAATTCTAATTTCACTTTTAGCGTTCCCTTCGAACACATCCGTCGCTCTAGTCTGCTTATTTCCGTGATGGACCACGACTTCATCGGTATCAACGAACTCATGGGACAGCTCTTGCTTGGCTGCAAGAGCTCGCCCGTGGAAGCAAAACACTGGAATGAAATGCTCACGAAGCCACGACAAACTATTGAGAAATGGCACATGTTGAAGGATTTGGGTTGATGACTTCCATATCTTAGATTGGTTTATACTACTGTGAATCACACGAGAAATAAGGCTACTGCTCCAACCACCTGTCGCATGTGCAACCCGTGGTCATACTAGACGACACAAGTTGTACTGCACTATGTGTTGTTGTTGTACACAGTGTAGTAATGCACAGAATCTATTCAGCAGGGTACTTGTAGACCCAGTGAAGTACCCATTAGGCCTTAGGACTATCATGAACTTTTTTAACTTTTATTTTAAATTTAAAAAATAACATCTGATTTTCATATACTAGATGTTATGATTTTTATTACCAACATTCCTTTTTCAATGGTCGTGAGCCTGATATCCAGTTGCTCTCTGAGTAAGGATACCATATGTAAGTTTGGGAAGTGCTGCCCTGAATCGATGTCACTGGAGTCAAGTGGGCCGACAGTTTTACAGGTCTGTGGTATTTTACTGGTAGTCATGAATACTGACAGAATTGAATCTGGTTACACTGGCAGATATGGTTAGGGAACAGATAATATGAGGTTAAGAAATTTGTTTTTCTATTGTTATAGATAAAACAACAGCTATCGAATGGGTTAGATATCAACTAATGTTTAGTAGGTCAGGTATAATGGTGCAAGTGCAATTGTGTAAGTGGTGCATGTAAGGATGTCCTGCAGTTGGTACAGATTGTGCAATCCACTCATTTGCCAATTATGTTCATTGTAATTTGTATAAATTGAATTTGATTTTGATTTATACATGTAAATCTGTTTCAAAAGCTATGGATGTTTTTGCATTATTCGAATAATGTCTTTTTTCAAAATATCACGACCAGTGGAAATTTATTATAAATAGCCTAATTCCCCAAGTGAACCGTTCAATAGAGGCTGCAGTTCAGGGTACAACGTTAAACGTTGTTTGTCCTCTTGAATTGTGTAAACTTGTTTTTCATGAAATAAACCAACTACTAAACACAGATATGTTACTGATTACTTCAGCAGCCTGTGAGTTCAGATTCCTGCTCTAACATTAAAACATATCTGCGAGCACCATGTCTCATATTCGTTTAAGCAGTACAGCAATACTGTGAAATTACATGTAATCTGTTCGTACAGAGTCAGTTACTTTGGACGATTTAGTGGACATCTAAGTATGAGGCACTGACTACTTCAGCGGTAGTATGAAAGTATTTATGAAAAGTAGTTAACTACTGTAGTTATAATTATTGCAAAAGTAGTTTAATTACTTTGTAACAACTTATTTCTAAACGTAGTTATAACTACTTGTCAACTACTTTAACATAGTTATAACTAACAGTTAGTGACCGCTGTAGACTTTACAAGTTCCTCCTCCGGGCTTCTGCTTCCCTAGGCAGGTTCTTACGTCCAATGTCGCCATTGAGGCTCTGTCTCAAGATCTTCATTGCTGGATGTCTTCAAACCGCCTTTCTCTAAACTCTTCCAAAACTCAATTCATCTGGTTTGGCACCCCTCAGCAACTCAAAAAGCTTGATTTCGTGCTCCTGTCTGATAGGTTTCCTCACTTCACTTTCTCGTCCAGTGTTCGTGACTTAGGTGTCACTCTGGACAGCGCGCTCACTTTTGCTGAGCACATTTCCAACCTCACCCGCTCCTCTTACTTTCACGTAAGGCGTCTCCGGGCTATTCGGCGGTCTGTCTCATCTTCGACCTTCACCTCAATTGTTCATGCATTCGTGTGCTCTCGGATTGACTACTGTAATTCTCTCCTTATTGGCCTTCCCAAGATCCGTCTTTCTCCTCTCCAGTCCGTACTCAATGCTGCTGCTAGACTCATTGCCCGCCTTCCTCGGTTCTCTCATATCTCCACCTTCATGGTTGAACACCTCCATTGGCTCCCTCTCTCTGCCCGTATACAATTCAAAGTGCTTATTCTTGTGCTTAAATCTCAACTGGGTTTTGCTCCACAGTACTTACGTGATCTGTTTCAACGGCCTCATTCTGCTGCTTCGCTGCGTCGTCTCCGATCTTTTGATCGTCTTGACCTCTTAGTGCCTCGTGTCAGGACAACTATGGCTCAGTCCAGGTCCTTTGCCTGCATAGGTCCCTCACTTTGGAACCGACTTCCTCCTGTCCGCACCACCATTCTCTCTGGTAGCGTTGCTTCTTCCTTTTCTCACCTTAAATCCTGCTTTTTCTCTCGGGGTCTCGCGCACTGGGAGCGCCTCTGAATGGTATATACCGCGAGAGGCGCTTTATAAATGCCCATATACAATACAATACAATACAATACAATACAATTCGTCGCGTTGCATAGCTCTCTCCTTCAGACCACTGTAGCAGTCCATCATCCAATCCAATAGCAATAGGATCTCTCGAGGCTTCCTCTCGTCCTTTTCTCTTCCATTCTTTATTCGAATATAGTTTTGAGGAGACAATCTCCCCTCGTTACTTCTGGCTTCATTCTCAGATTAATTCGAGATAGTAGGCCTAAGTGAGGCGGTTTCCCGTTGCCTTTCTCTCGGTGTTTTTAACGAGACACCATCTCCTTACTGCGGCGCTCTTCGTCATCCGTCGCTATGATTTTAAAAGAAAATCAAACTTTAAAAATTGTCGCAAATGAAAACATCGTGCTACCTTTCCTTTTACAAGTACGTATGAATGTCTTTCTTTAGGTACTATCGAAAGCCAGAGTAATGGTAGAGACCCAACCTCGCCCATAGGCCTACCTGCGACACCCAACCATTTCAAGTGGTGATCCAAATTTCAATCAATTGAAGGCTATAGATTCCAATACAAAGTACAACTGCAATAATTGTCGTAATCGCGGAAACCTTCCTGTTTCTTTAAACAATATATAGATATGTAAATTTATAACAGTTATTTTGGTTGAAAACTGAATTGTAAACTATTACATATACATTAAGTATATAGGCTATCAAATAAGACTAACTTTGAGGGCAGAATGAACAAAGAAGTAACTGTAATCCAGGTTCGTCAAAGCGTGTCTTTAGGTTAAATCGAATGCCGTGGTAACGGTAGAACCCATCTTTTATTCTTTATACTTGTGAAGGTAAAATCTTGAGGTAAAATCGAACGCCGTGGTAATAGTAGAGCACCATCCTTGCCCATACCTGTGTCACCCAAGCACTTCAAATGGTGACTCCCATTTCAATCACTTGATTGCCACGATTCTCTACAGTTCCGGTTCTCTGACTCATTATTCAGGTGCATACTTCAAATGTTGCCATTCCTCGCGTTGCATAGCTCTCTCCTTCAGCTCACTGTAATTGCATCACTTGAGGCTTCCTATCGTTCTTTTCTCTTCCATTCTTTCTTCGTATATACTCCTCGTAACTTCTGGCTTCATTTTCAGATTAACTCGGAATGGTAAGGAAGGTTCACGGTTTCCCGTTGCCCTTCTCTCGGTGTTTTTAGCGAGACACCATCTCGAGCTCCTTACTTCGGCGCTCTTCATCGTCCGTCGCTATGATTTTAAAAGAAAGTCAAACTCCAAATATTATTGTCGCAATTGAAAACATATCGTGTTACCTTTCATTTTGTACGATGAATGTCCATCTCTTGGTACAATCGAATGGCATGGTAATGTTAGAGCCCATCCTCGCCCATACCTGCAGTGTGTCACCCCACCATTTCAACTGGTGACCCAAAATTCAATCACTTGAATGCTTAGATTCCAATAAAAAGTAAAACTGCAATAATTGTCATAACAGCTGAAAACATCCTGTTTCTTTAAATCTTTGTAAGTATGAATGTGTGTCTAGGTAAAATCGAATGCCGTGATAATGGTAGAGTCCCATCCTTGCCCATACCTGTGTCACCCAACCATTTCAACTGGTGACCCCAAATTCAATCACTTGAATGCATAGATTCCAATAAAAAGTAAAACTGCAATAATTGTCGTAACCGCGAAAACATCCTAGCTGTTTCTTAAAATCTTTGTAAGTATGAATTAAGGTGAGTCTTTAGGCAAAATCGAATGCCATGATAATGGTAGAGTCCCATCCTCGACCATACCTGTGTCACCCAACCATTTCAAGTGGTGACCCCAATTTCAATCACTTGAATGCATAGCTTCCAGTAGAACGTAAAACTGCAATAATTGTCGTAATAGCTGAAAACATCGTGTTTCTTTAAACAACATATAGAAATGTATATTTATATAAGTTATTTTAGTTGAAAACTGAATTGTAAACTATCTATATCTATATAAATAAAGAGAAGAATCGGTCTGTCACACCGACTTTGACCGGGATGCATTTCTACAGTTTTGGAGCTTTTCACTGGAAACCTTCACTACTGTGTCGGGGTGGGCATGACACACCCAGTGTGAGGCTTCGCGTCCCCCGTTTTCACCGCTACCATAGTGTCCCGGGCCATAACCTACCCGGGCAATGCATTTTTAGCTGGAAAAAAAAACTTACACTCAACCTATTTTCACTCGCCAGATGGCGCCGCCGGGTTAAGCAGCTACAGTACGGATTCGCTAGAGGGATTGAAACCTTCACTGAACTAAACCCGAGCAACGCCGGGTTAAGCAGTGTTTTCTTGCTAATTCGCTAGAGGGATTGAAAAACCCAAAACGCCGGGTTAAGCAGTTTCGCGTTCCCCGTTTTGACCGCTACCATGGTGTCCCGGCCCAAAACCTCCGAAACCCGAACAACGCCGGGTTCACCAGCTATAGTTACATATAAATTTAAACTTAGATAAAATAAGCTTTCAAATAACACTGACCTTGAGGGCAAAATGAATAAAGAAGTAGCCGTTTTAAGTTCCAATGCCGGTTCGTTACAGCGTGTTTTGAGGTAAAATCGAACGTCGTGGTAATAGTAGAGCACCATCCTCGCCCATACCTGTGTCACCCAATCACTTCAAATGGATGATCCCAATTTCAATCATTTTTCCGGTTCTCTGCCTCATTATACAGGTGCGCACGTCAAATGTCGCCATTCGTCGCGTTGATAGCTTTCTCCTTAATTCAGCTCACTGTAACGGTCCTTCATCATCTAATCCAATAGCTAGCATAGCATCATTCGAGGCTTAATTGCGTCCCTTTTTCTTCCATTCTTTCTTCGAATATAGTTTTCAGGAGAGCATCATTCCTTAATAACTTCTGGCTTCATTTTCAGATTAATACGGAATGGTAACGGAGGCGGTTTAATTCCCGTTGTTTTTCTCTCGATGTTTCTAACGAGACACCATCTCCTTGCGCCTACGCTCTACGTCGTCCGGCGTTATGATTTTAAAAGAAAGTCCAACTCTAAAAAATTTTTGTCGCAATTGAAAACATCGTGCTACCTTTCCTTTTGTACGTATGAATGTCTTTCTGTAGGTAGGGCCTACAATCGAATGCCATGGTAATGATAGGCCTATAGAGCCCATCCTCGCCCATACCTGTGTCGCCCAACCATTTCCAGCAGTGACCCCAATTTTAAATCACTTGAATGCATAGATTCCAATTTAAAGTAAAACTGCACTAACAGCGTAAAAGTGGAAAACAGCGTGTATCATTAGTTCTTTGCACGTATGATTCTGTAACATTAGGCGAAATCTAATGCCATGCTAATGGTAGAGCCCCATCCTCGCCCATACCTGTGTCACCCAACCATTTCATTGATTTCAACTGGTGACCCATATTCAATCACTTGAATGCCTAGATTCCAATAGAAAATAAAACTGCAATAGGCTACTTGTCGTTATAGCTGAAAACATCGTGTTTCTTCAAACAATATAGATATGTATATTTATATCAGTTATTTTAGTTGAAAACTGAATTATTAACTATCACATATAAATTTAGATAAAACAGGCTTTCAAATAAAACTATACCTTGAAGGCAGAATGAATACAGAGGTACCAGGAAACTGTTTTAAGTTCCAATCCTGGTTCGTTACAGCGTACGTGTCTTTAGGTAAAATCGAATCCCGTGGTAACAGTAGAACCCACCTTTTATTCTTTGTATTTATGAATGTGTGTCTTGAGGTAAAATCGAACGCCGTGGTAATGGTAGGCCTATGGAGCCACATCCTCACCCATACTTGTGTCACCCAACCACTTCAAATGGTAGCTCCAATTTCAATCACTTCATTGCCACGATTCTCTCCTCTTCCGGTTCTCTGCCTCCTTAGGCAGGTTCGTGCGTCCAATGTCGCCATTCGTCGCATTGCATGGCTCTCTCCTTTAGATCATTGTAACAGTCTTTCATCGTCGAATTGGATAGCATCACTCGAGGCTTCCTCTAGCTCTTTTCTCTTCCATTCTTTCTTCGAATGTAGTTCTTAGGAGAGAATCTCCCCTCATTACTTCTGGCTTCATCCACAGGGACGTAACTTTTGTCTATAAAAGTGGGGTTACCAATTTCTTGCAGTCACTTGAATGCATAGATTCCAATTGAATGTAAAACTGCACTCACAGAGTGAGGTCTGCCCTGGCTCAGTCTCTGTCTGTCTGTCTGTCTGTCTGTCTGTCTGTCTGTCTGTCTGTCTGTCTGTCTGTCTGTCTCTCTCTCTCTCTCTCTCTCTCTCTCTCTCTCTCTCTCTCTCTCTCTCTCTCTGTTGTTCATCGTTTAAAGTCTTTTCTGTTTCCGCGAGGCTCACATGATGAGAGCGCCTCTGAATAGTTCACACTGTGAGAGGCGCTTTATAAATTCTCAGATAGCCTACATACCATACCATACTAACAGCGTAAAAGCGGAAAAAATAGTGTTTCCTTAGTTCTTTGCACGTATGACCCTGTGTGTCTTTAGGCAAAATCGAATGTCATGGTAAATGGTAGAGCAACATATCCTCGCCCATACCTGTGTCACCCAACTATTTCAACTGGTGACCCAAATTTCAATCACTTGCATGCACCGATTCTAGTAGGAAGTAAAACTGCAATTATTGTCGTAACAGCTGAGAACATCCTGTTTCTTTAAACAGTATATAGATACGTAGGCCTATATATAACTTAAGTATATAAGTAATTTTAGTTGAAAACTGTATTCTAATCTATTACATATGAATTTAGATTGAATAGGCTTTCAAGTAAGACTAACTTTGAGGGCAGAATGAATACATAGGCAACTGTGGCATAAGTTTAAATCCCGGTTCGCTAGACCGTGTCATATATGGTAAAGTCGAATGCGTGGTATGGGACCAAGTACGGTGGTCCGTTCAACGCGGTCGGCCCGCAAGGTGACATGGGCGGCGATCTAGGGGTTCGCGGGGGACATGACCCCCACCTTTAGGAGTGGGGGGACACGCCATACATCTGTCCCCCAAATTTTGAAGAAAGACCAAAAAGGGCAGCAAATGTAATTGCGTGTGAGGGTTTTCACAGCCTTTTTTGACCAGACGAGGGGAAAATAAAATTTTTCAGCAGAAGTGTCCCCCCTAAAATTATGAGAAAGTAAGAAGAAATTCCTAAGAAAAGTCATAGAATTTTTGTGGGAGAAGAATTTCCCAAAAAAGTCTAAAAATGTTTGGGGATGACGTTCTGAAAAAAAGGTAATGACGTTGTGGGGAGACCCTTAAAAAAGCTGTAAAAGAGGCGAATGACTAAAAGAAAGATGAATTCGCGAAAAGTCATGAACTTTCCTTAAAAAAAGCAAGAAACTTTTTTGGGAGATGAATTCCTAAAAAAAAGGTCATCAACCAGACCACGGCCGACTTGTCCCCCCCCCTCAGACAAGATCGCAGCCACTGCAAGGAGACCGTACGCGAGAGAGTCCCTGGTCTCGATTGCTCGCCAAACTGGAGGCGCATTGCCCTGTGGGTCAGCTCGGCCGGGTTACAGCTGCGTGCCTTCCTTTTAGGAAGGCACAATCACTTTGTGGGCGGGCACCCACTAAATTACATCACCGGTAGCCGCGAGAGCAAATGCACTATGGTGTAACTGCCCGGTCGCTCGAACGACGCGGGCACGCTCTGAATGTTAAAAAAATAGAACCCATCTTCGCCCATACCTGTGTCACCCAAGCACTTCAAATGGTGACTCCCATTTCAATCCCTTGATTGCCACGATTCTCTCCACTTCCGGTCCTCTGCCTTCCTAGGCCTATAGGCAGGTTCGTACCTCCAATGTCGCCATTCCGTGCGTTGCATATATAGCTCTCTCCTTCAGTCACTGTCACAGTCCTTCATCATCCAATCCAATAGCATTAACTCGAGGCTCCTCTCGTCCTTTCTCTTCCATTCTTTCTTCGAATATAGTTCCTATGAGATAATTTCCCCTCATTACTTCTGGCTTCATTTTCAGATTAATTCGGGATAGTAAGGGAGGTGGTTTCCGTTGCCTTTCTCTCGGTATTTCTAACGAAACGGTACCGGCCCGCTATTCCTAGTATCTGTTTAATGAAACTTAGAACTGTCATCAACAGCAAATGGCATCTCTTAAGCCTTAAGGGATAGAAGTCCCACTAAGGCAGGGATGCCTAGGCCTATATGACAATATATGTTTTTCAAATTGATGCAGTAGGACTGTAGTATTTTTGTCGTTGCATACTATATAATCATACATGTAGGTATGTATGTATGTATTCATGTATGTATGTATCCATGTATGTATGCATGTATGTATGTATCTATGCATGTATGTATGTTGTATGTATGTATATTCCGGCGGACCCCCGGGATAGCGGACCCCGGAATAGTGGACTGGAACCAACGAAACACCATCTCCTTGCGTCGGCGCTCTTCGTCGTCCGTCGCAATGATTTTGAAAGAAAGTCAAACTCTAAAAATTCTTGTGGCAATTGAAAATATCGTGTTACCTTTCTTTTTGTACGTATGAATGTGTCTTTAGGTACAACTGAAAGCCATGCATGGTAATGGTAAAGCCCCGTCCTCGCCCTATAACCTGCGTTGCCTACCTTTTTAAAGTAGTGTCTCTGATGTCAAGCATTTGATTGATAGGATTCGAAGAGAAAGTGAAACTGGAATATTTCTTGCAGCAGTAGAAAACATCCCGTTTCTTTAATTCCTTGTAGTGTGAATGTGTATCTGTAGTAAAACGGAAGGCCGTGATACTGGTAGATCCCCATCCATTTATTCCTTGTACCTGTGAGTGTTTCTTTAGGCAAAATCGAATGCCATGGCGATGGTAGTCTATTGGTAGAGCCCAATCCTCGCCCGTCTATTCTAGCTTAATATTCTGTTCTACGTCGTTTAACTCAATTATAGATTTTATACATTCTCGGCCACAGTTTTGCTGGACCTTCCGTTGTACTTTCAATGGATTATTCTAAATCGTCAAAGAGAAACTTTGATTTGTTTAGTATGCTTACCCATATATGTGATGTAAAATGTCAAGAGCTACAATTAGGCTACGACAGTTATCAAAAGAATGCACAGTAAACTAGGAAACCGGAAATCACCAGTGGCGGGCCTACACGCACACTTGCAGTCCAACTAGTGGTTTCCCGTCAACAGATGATAGAAAGCAAGAAGTAGGAAAGGTGGAGAAATTTAATTGCACTATTTATTTTCTCGACACTGCCTAGGGATACTGATTTATAAGCCAATGGAGAGTGTGAGATAGCAAGAGAGAAACATAGAGCGAGAGAGAAGAGAGAGAGAGAGACAGACAGACAGACAGACAGACAGACAGACAGACAGACAGACAGACAGACAGACAGACAGACAGACAGACAGACAGACAGACAGACAGACAGACAGACAGACAGAGAGAGAGAGAGAGAGAGAGAGAGAGAGAGAGAGAGAGAGAGAGAGAGAGAGAGAGAGAGAGAGAGAGAGAGAGAGAGAGAGAGAGAGAGAGAGAGAGAGAGAGAGAGAGAGAGAGAGAGAGAGAGTTTTACAGTTTGAGTTGACCCTCTCCTGTAGCCTATTCATAAATCATGTAATGATGACTATGATTATGAGTAATGACGGCGATAAAGACCACAGATGACGCTCTAACGAAAATAACGAAGACTGTGGCAGGCTGGCAGCCACAAGATCTGCTGTCCCACCTCATGCTCGCAGCGCCGTTCCTCTCTCCGCTCAGCTGCGCAGGCTGAACTTGTTGTTCCCCGCGTGCGGACAACCATACGGCAGCGCCGTGCCTTCTCTGTGGCTGCCCCCATGACCTGGAATGGGCTTCCTACCAAGCTCCGTCAATTACCGATTGGTCATTTCACCCTGTTTCTTACTGTCCTCAAAACTGCGTTATTTGACCGTGGTTGGGCTGGGAGTGCTCCTGAGTATGCAATCTTGAAGGGGCGCTATATAAAACTACTTTAATAATAATAATAATAATAATAATAATAATAATAATAATAATAATAATAATAATAATAATAATAATAATAATAATAATAATAATAATAATAATAATAATAATAATAATAATAATAAATTGCATTGAATATTCATTCAACAGGAACTTACCATGAACTTATTAAAGTCCCAAAGAACCAGGTTTCTCTTGATGAAACGCAGAAAACTGTGATGGAATGCAAGTCCAGCGTGGGAAGTAGAATCAGCTGGTATGTTCTGCCATTCGGGTCTGCAGTGGAAGAGGATCTTTGGAACGGCTACCTCTTGGATCGAAACGCAACATATTGTTCCATCGACGACTCCATTGATGGTCGATGGAATTCAAAAGTTAGCCACAGTAGCGACGCAGCACAGACCTACATCTGCCTGAAGCCTGGAACTTTTACGAAAGTCAGCGCTGAACTAATATTGGGCCTACATCAGAAAGTATCAGTCAGTATAAAAGAAATAGTTCACTTCAGAAATAATCATTCTAAGGCGTTAATCTTTTCATCTATATAATTAGAATGATCAATTGAGACTCAGTATATAAGTGACAAAACGAGTAAGAAAGCAATCTGTCACTCTAATATTAAACTCAAATGCATCATAGTTATTAAATCTGTTTAGTTCTATGACTCTCCAGTCTCCATAGCTGCTCAACTGGTGAAAACCAACCTCATAGAGTTACTACAACTGCTACTACTACTACTACTACTACTACTACTACTACTACTACTACTACTACTACTACTACTACTACTACTACTACTACTACTACTACTACTACTACTACTACTACTACTACTACTACTACTACTACTACTCCTACTACTACTACTACCACCACTACTACTACTACTACCACCACCACCACCACTACTACTACTACTCAGGGGCCCTCGGTGCGCCGCACCGTTTGCACCTGTGTTAAAAACGGCCCTGTGTTTTTGTATCTTCTACGGCAGTCTACGCTCGATGCCTTGGAATACACACGTCGCTGTGTGTACGTGGCTGTACGTCTACGTCGCTCTATGTCTTCATTCGACTAGTGCTAGACCGTGTCTACGCTTGTGTATGCCTCGTGCCTACTGCTAGGCCTACCGACTTTGATGACTCGTACTACTTATTCATCTCAACAACTATGTTCAATGTGGTCCAATTGTTTTCGACCCTCAAGATCTCTGCGCAAGATTCTGTTCAGGGCTCAGACATGGTGCCCTGCCAGTTACCGTCAAGATCGCCTTCCTCTCGTCAGCCATGCTATCGAGTCAGTGACGGCTTTGCCTTCGCCTTGTTCGATTCTTCGCCGTCATCCTCGTCGTCCTCCTCGTCATCGTCTGTCTCTCACGAGTTTTCTCCAAACCTGCCGACTCCTCTCATCCTCCACTCAGTCATTCGACAGGCCTACGAATTGTCTCCTGGAATGCTCACTCCTTGTCCGACAAGTTTGCTTTCGCTTCTCACTCCCTACTTGATGTCCTCGCGGTCACTGAAAGTTGGCACCATAGCTCTGATGACATTCCGATCCTGAGAGCGACTCCTCCAGGCTACTCTTCCCGTGATCGCAATCGACCGCCCCATCCTGATGGTCGTCCGACTCGCGGTGGCGGTATCATCGTCTTTTTCCGATCCTCTCTTCGGGTCAGCAGATTTCTCTCGATGCTTCGATATCTACGTTCGAAGTTCTGTCTGTGCATCGCCTCTCCTCGCGGTCCAGTGACTGTCCTCACCGTATAGGCTACAGACACGGTTTTGCTCCTCCTGGTCAGTTTTTTTAAAAGAATTCTCGTTCGTTCTCGAGAAGCTAATTACCCGCAATAGCCAGCTCGTCATTCTTGGTGACTTCAATCTCCACCTCGAAGACCCTACTCCTTCCACCTCCCCCCGATTCCTCGAACTGCTTTCTCAGTTTGCCCTCCGTCAACATGTGGGTGAGTCCACACATCTCTTGGGCGGCTGCCTTGATCTCATTATCACCTCTGACGATGATAAAGTTGAGGATATCCGGATCCTCCTTCCGACGCTGTCTGACCACGCATTCATCCAATTCACCCTTCCCTCCGTTCACCTGCAACCAGTCTACTCCATTCATGCGGGGTTGGAAATCCTTCGATTCTAGGGCCTTTAGCGTTGTCATCTCTCGCCTCGACTACTGCAACTCTGTCCTATCCGGTCTTCCTTCATCGACACTACAACCTCTATCATCTGTTCTTCACACGGCCGCTCGTCTAGTAAAAGATCTTGGTCCTATAGAGATCATATCACATCATCCATGCAACAACCACACTGGCTTCCCATCCGTGTCCGTAGGCCCCTATCGCCTTCAAAGTCTCCCTCCTTATGTACCATATCAACTCTGGAACCTCTCCCTTGTATATGACATCCATGCATGGTCACGCCATGCTCTGCTTCCAATTCCAGAGGACTCCGATCGGCCACGCGAGGGGATTTTACCGTAGGCTACTTCGCACAAACCGGAATTTGGTAGGCGTGCCTTCTCGGTCTCAGGACCTATAGAATGGAACAGTCTTCCAACTAGGGCCTACAGTCCGTCAATGTACATCTGTTGCTCAGTTTAAATCTAAATTAAAAACTCATCTATTCACATTGGGCTATGACTAGGAATGCAGCGCAACGCGCTTTTGTGAATGACTTGTCTTGTTAAAGCGCGCTATAAATCTTTAGTTGTATTGTATTGTAGAGTGGCGCTTTAGAAGTTTGGAGATTACGAACGAGTCATTTATTGCTATTCACACGGGACAACGATGCTTAATATATAAGTTCTTATTCACCCAATTTCCATAATTATGGTACTAGCCTATTATGTCATAATCGTCTTCTCCAAGATTTCCAGAAGACAAAGCTGTTGACATGCTGATGACACTGAACGCAAATCCCATACTAACTTTCTCTAGGGATCGAATAAACATGCAGCAGCGAATCACATCGAGTAGGCCTACAAGCTGCGATATGATTGGCGTTCGATTGAAATAGGTAGGGGGCCTATTATGGGAGAGCGGGCTTGTAGCTACACAAACAATTTGCAGTCCCATAATACCAGTTCCTTTCTCTAACAAACGCCAAAAATTATGGCTGCTTGTGCAAACAGTTTAGCTTTTGGGAGACAATCTCTAACAGAATGTTAAATTTCAATCGATCATTCTTTCGATCATTCATTCGATCATAAATCGATTATTGTTTAAAGTTAGACAAATTCTTAATTTCTTATCCTAATTTTAGGCAAATGCCATTGTTTAAAAAAATAAAACCAGAACAGTTTCTGAACGCCCTCCTACAAATCCATTAGTCAATAACAGGCCCACTTTTCGCTTTAAAAGTAATTTCCCTTGTAGGCCTATTGAAATTTTACATCTAGGCCTTTCATCATTCCATATATGCAAGGGTTTCAGATATAGAGTAAGGATAGCGTCAAACAATTCAGAAAGTTTTTGTCAACTTACAATTTTCGAATCCGACGTCCAGTCCTTCTGATGAACTCGGCTAGTGATGACATGGCGCCAAGGCAAATAGGCCTACTTCTCGATCGAATAGGTCAGCAGTGATCACAGTCAGAAAACAGCTCTGCTTGATGAACTGTGAGCAACGTAGGCCTAGTCTGGAAGGATATTAACCATCGAAGGAACTTCTTACAGCTAGGCAAATCGATTTGCACGGGAAGACTAATATCTAAATAGCAGCTGAAGGTGATTTCCCGTTCTTTGTCCTCTGGTGCAGCTTCCACACTTGTCCATGCATTTGTTGTTTCTCGACTGGACTACTGCAGTGCCATATATAACGGACTGCCGGCCTGCCGGATTGAGCCCCTGAATAGAATCCTGCGTTCTGCTGCCCGCCTTATAGGCCGCATCCCCAAGTTTGGCAGAGTCTCTGCGTATATCTATCTATAATGAACTTCTATAGCGCCCCTTCAAGAAATCTACTCAGTGGCGCTCCCGACCCAGGCCCGGTCAAAAAGAAAGGTCTTAAGAAGGCCATAGAAAGTACCTGAGAGGTCTCTAGGGAGAGAGCGAAGGGAAAGAGGGAGGTCGTTCCAAGCGGTAGGACCCACCACGGAGAATGCCCTACGCTGCGCCATAGCAGTACGCGCATAGGGGACAACAAAATCACCCCGGGAGGCCGAGCGCAAGGCACGGCGCCCCGCACAAGCGGAAGTTAAAGTAAAGAGCTCGCAGAGGTAGGCCGGGGCCCGCCCTAGGACACAATGCCACGCCATGGTGGAGACCCTGTAATGAATGCGATGCTGGACAGGAAGCCAATGGAGAACGTCTCGCATAAATTCAGAGACGTGGTCAAACCTGGAGATACCGCCAACCAAGCGTGCAGCCGACCGCAAAACCCTCTCTAGACAAACAATGCGAGTCTGAGGAAGTCCAACAAAGAGAGAGGAGCAATAATCCAAACGATTGACAATAAATGCATGTACCAGAGTGGAAGCCGCGGAGAATGAAAGAGAGCGGGATACGACACGCAGCTGGCGCAGTTGATAGTAGCAAGTACGAGTCAGTTCATGAATGTGCTTAGAAAAGGAGAGTTCTTGGTCAAGAATGACACCTAGGTCACGAACAGAAGTAGAAAAGGTAAAGGAGGGGAATTCAGTGGCAAGAAACGTCAAATCAAGCTTGGCCAGCTGTTGACGAGTGCCAAACCATATGTACTGAGTCTTCGAAGGATTGAGACGCAGACGATTAGATGACATCCAGGCATTAAGGGTGGAAGTAGCATCAGACATAAGCTGAACAGCAGCAGCAGCCTTAGTTGCAGAGCAGTGAGTGTAAGATTGGAGGTCATCGGCATAGCTGTGACTCGAAAGCGAGCAGGATGCAAGAAGAGAGCCTAGATCAGCTGTGAAGAGAATGTAAAGTAGAGGACCAAGAACAGAGCCTTGGGGGAGGCCAAAAGGAGCTGGAAGCCAGAGGGAACGAGAAGAGCCAAAGACAACAGAGGAGGAACGATCAGAGAGGTAGGATTCGAGCCAGGCTAAAGGTAAGGCCGTGATTCCAAACGATAAAGAAAGGCGGCGCAAGAGAATATCATGATCGACGGAGTCGAAGGCGGCGCTCACGTCGTAAAGGGCCAGAAGAGTATATGAGGGATGTCCTACACTGGCTCCCCTACCCGCAACGCATCACTTATCGAATCTCTGCCTTGGTTCGGCGATGCTTTGAAGGCGTGGCCCCTCCATACCTGCGGGAGCTCTGCTGTCCCACTTCGTGTTCACAACGTCGTTGCTCTCTCCGCTCAGCTGGGCAGGCTGAACTTATTGTTCCCCGTGCGCGGACAGCCATACAACAGCGCCGTGCCTTCTCTGTGGCTGGCCCCATGACCTGGAATGGGCTCCCTACCAAACTCCGCCAAATACCGATTGGTCATTTCACCTTGTTTCTTACTGTTCTCAAAACTGCGTTGTTCGACCGTAGTTGGGCTGGGAGCGCTCCTGAGTAGGCAATCTTGAAGTCTTGATGGGGCGCTATAAAAAACTGCTTTAATAATAATAATAATAATAATAGCTAAAGCTCATCCAAATATTGCGCGATGAAACGTGTGTCTAAGGAAAGCGCATCCTGTTACTAAGAGGTCATTATGACGTCATTTCAGTCTATGAGGTATTTGAACAATTTCTATCTCGGGTACACAACCATGCAATTAAGTAATGCGATACATGGGGCGTGGGGCGTGGTGGCTCAGTGGTAAGTTCGGCGCCTTGTGACCGGAGGGTTGCAGGTTCGAATCCCACTCTAGCCGCTGAGTACGAACCTTGGGCAAGTCCTTCACTCGCAATTGCTCGTGGCGCTTCGGCGTGAAAATTCCGGCACAGTATCAAATGCTGTAGTCGGGAGCGCCTCTGAGTAGTAGTTGACTTCGAGAGGCGCTATAGAAATATCCAAAATAAATAACTAAATAAATGACACTAATGTAATCTAATGTAATCTAATGTAATCTAATCACTTCTGTAGCGCCAATGTCATAATGCTTAAGGCATGCAGTAGATGTTTTTACTATGCAAATTATATCAGTGGTTGAGCAAGTAAAAATCCACAGTGAGTCAAGTCGAAAGCTTATAAGGGAGTCGAAAGGACATGAAAACAGCCTACGGAGGAAATGAGTCCAGGAAGGCTGAGCCTTTAGTTTAGATCTGAAGGCCAAAACAGACTGCAGAACGAACTCTTGTCGGAAGAGAGTTCCACAGTCTAGGCCCAGCAACAGAAAAGGCGTGCCTACGTCCTTATTACAATTCTTGTCAACAGATTGTTCAGAATTAAATTGTCAGAAGACTGGTTGAGTAGGCCCCTACAGCTAGGAAATTCTTTGGATATCAGCAAGGACTGACGGTAATAAGACTGAAATGCAGAGTTTTGTATACAATTAGGCCTAGCCAAGTCTTGAAAGTTATATGCTTTTATATGGACAGCCAATATGAATATAGGCCCTATAGTGATTTAAGCCAGAGCTATGAGGTTTGGGGGGCAAGGGATATAGAGGACTTGGAGCAGAGTGCAGGGCAGGACCTTTGTAACTAATAGGCCTATTCTTGCTAAAATTCAAGAGGTTTTCAATTTCCCAGTTTCACTGGTATATAAATGTTTCTAACCTAACAACTCTGGATATTTTCTGTCCATGGGTGATAAATCAAACCTAATGCAAGCTAATGGAAAGGCATGTCAAACTATACATGGGGGAGGGTACCATCCGAACTCATCGGGTTTGCACGAATCCCACGATCCAGCCCGAGGGGTTAGGGTGCCCCTTCCCCGAGGCGACACTAATGGATTTAAGTATGGGTGATAATATGCTCGAAATTTGCAGTTTTAGTGTTTTGGACTCTGAAGCTTCACCAAGTTAGCTTTCGAAATGCCAGTAGGAGGAAGCGAGTTGCAGTAGTCGAGATTGCTAGCATTAACCAAGCATCTATCGTGGTTTCGACAGTGTAAACTTTTAGTATGTTATTTACCTTTCTTCTATTAGCTCATCGCTATTTACCCCATATCTATGATTCATCCATATATGTACTTTACCATGTCTATGGTTTAGGCCAGAGCCGTATAATATACGGCTCTGGTTTAGGCCAAGTTGGATCTTTTTAGAGTAGCCTAGAGCCGTGTTTTGAATATACTGCTCTGGATATTTTCAGTGCTATCTAAATATAGATATCGATGGATATTTTGGTCAAGGAACTATATATAGATTCCTTGCATTCTGATGGATGTTTCTATGTTACCGACAACATTCGTTTTCCGAGATCCAATAAATGAAGTCACCATCTACCGCCATCTAATGTGAGTTCGGTTAACTGCTTCGCAATCAAACAAGTTCGTTAAGACAATCGACTATTTTATTTTCAGTTTTCCAGATAAGGTAAATCATTTACCTTTACCAGTTTAAGTAGTTCAAGAATGCAGTGTAGGTCCATTTTATCAAGCAATCAGAGACATACGGATTTACATAGACCTACATAATTATGTTAGTATTGAGATCTTGTGTGCCTTTACTCATCCATATCAAAAGTTCAACACCAAAATTTTAAATGATATAGATTTTATGAGGCTCGGTTTAGTTTTTTCAATAATGAAGCGCAATCAGTAACACTATAAATACCAAATAATGCTTAGTTGATTAAGAACGTTGATAACAGTTGCACGAACCAATCACCAGATGGTACTCCATGGTCGTATTCATATGCAAGTGTGGCATCTTAACTATACGCTTTGGCAAAAAAAACTAGCAAGCGTTGAAATTCTTGCTTGGGCGTCGTTACTCAATCAACAACTGTGATTGTTTGGATAAAATCTCTGGTTTTGATGTCGCGGAGTAGTCATTTTGTTATTTATGTGTAAAACCGATGTTTTTTTCTGAACCTGATAGTAGTACTACTGTCCGTATTCGCAATGCAGCAGAACAAGCCTGGTAATCCTGAGGGGGCGAACTATAGTCATTCGTATAAGCTGGTGGTAGTCGGGGGTGGAGGTGTCGGTAAAAGTGCCTTGACGATACAGTTTATTCAGGTATTCATATATTCTTTAAATATAAAAAACTGTGGTTTTTGTAACTGTTTACGTTATTGTTAATCTTAAGACGGCATGAGTTTCTTGGGTATAATTGTGAACTAATTTAATGTTCTTAGTCATTGTTTTTAATGAGTAATCAAAACATACACTGAGATACTGAGATATGTCATGTACTCGGTTTGATGGCCAGTGGTTGCATTTAAAAGCAGTCGGCTGTTACTAACAAAGGCTTTCATGATGTCTTAAATTACTGCTGTTGGGAACTACTTTGTTTTGAAATAAACAGTTGTTAAAATCAAAACTAAAATAATAGTGTTGTTGGAAAGTTAAATATTGTTTTCTCTGATCGTTTGGTCAACCTGTTATTAAGGATCATGACCATAAAAGTATAGACAAAACCTTTCAGTTTTGTTTTGATTTTATTGAGTAATAGGGGGTGGTTACATGGCATAGGTGTTATGCTAGAATATTCAAGAGGAAGTCACCAATTTAGTGATAGCATTGACTGCTTTTTCAATGCCATATTGACTTTGGACATAATTTTCTGGAGAGTTTTATTCAATATTTTAGTTTGGCTTGGAATATGCATTGATTTTGAGACGATTGCATCAGAGATTTGCACAGTTCCATAATACCATGTAATGTGATCAGTAGACTTCTGCTTTTTCATGGTCACCTGCAGAAGTTTGCGCAGGAGGGGACAAACATGAAACGTGGAAAGCGTCGTCATTTGTGCCGCAAAGCATTCTTACATGAATTCCAGGAACAGGCAGGTGTTCCATCTTGCCACTATGTGCAGGTGACCATGAATAGGTGGTATCTGGGCAAGTTTCTCTACTCAACTGCCAGATAGATTCCTTGGCATTCTGGTTCAAACAAATTTTTATTTGAAGATGCATTAACAATTTTATTCAGTTTACTTGTTGTTTGCTTTATAGTCATACTTTGTAACGGATTACGACCCAACTATTGAAGATTCCTACACAAAGCAGTGTATTATCGATGATGTTGTGGCAAGGCTTGATAGTGAGTAATATTCTGGCTTCTGACAACTACTAAAACTAACATAAATAAAATTAAACTGTGTGACGTTAGACGTTGGTAGCCAGGATTGACTTTATTGAACCTTAGTTTCTTTGCTTTCATAGATAAGTGGAAACGTCTTATATATATATATATATATATTATAATCGTCTTATATATATTATAATCATCTTTTATATATATTATAATCGTCTTATATATATATTATAATTGTAATAGCAGATTTATATAGCGCCTCTTCAAGAAAGCTCATCAGAGGTGCTTCTGACCTAAGTACAGAAACCAGGAATGAACAGAAATGGTGTGCAAGCTTTTACAGAATAGAGATAAAAAAGACCAAAGAGCTGATATTGTAGAATGCTGGACAACCTAGTATTCCGGAAGGTTAGACCAGCTGCAGTGAAACGTCTATGCTGTACTGTGGAAGTTGAGGCCTTGAGACAACCAGAGTAAAGGGATCTGTGACCACGATTGGATGACACTGAAGCACTTAACATCCTGAGAGAAAATGGAGCATAGCCCACAAGACAATTATTTCATAAGGGTTAAGAATTTCAGTGCTGTGTGTCTGTACATTGGCAATAGTGCAGTTCATTGTAATTGAAGCTTGATTGAAGCCCAAAGCTGGGTATACCTCCAATCAGCTGGGCCGCAGCAGTTAAGGTAGAGGATGAGGGGAATGATGTTATGTGTAGTTGTGGCTTTATTAAATCCCCTTACTGACCAACTGGGACCTGTTAAGTACCTGGGAAAGGGACCTGAAATTATGACGTGGCAGGAAAGGAATTAATCAAAATCTTTATTGATCTTTGTTATACGTTATAAACGCCTACAAGTATTGCAAATCTAAACAAAGGAATTGTCAACAGTTCAAAGATCAGTTAGATACATGGGACACAAAAGTTCATTGAAGTAGATTGCATGTGATGCTGTGGACCACAGAGGATGAGGGGAATGATGTGCGGTAAATGGGTTGACAAAGCAGAGATTAGACAATGAAGTCGACAAGCACATTTACATGATGCCACTATGTGACACCATACATGGTGTCACTGAGCTTCTGAAGTTGCCTCACCAGTGTGTGTTTGAACTCAAATGTGTGCTCAAACTAATGCCTTTCTCTGTGTCTATGGACCTCATCACCTTTAAACCAGTTCCAAGTTTTCATCTAAGTCCGGTTGGCGCTTGTGTGGCCTTGTTGGTCAAGGAACTCGCAGGTCTTGAGAGAATTAGTTAAAACCAATATATCTTGCGTTAATCCAAAGGAAAGGAGAACACTCCACAGTAAAGGTTTAGGGATACATAAATGATACACATATATAAATTGATGCTATAACCGTAACACACTTCTATTCGTCGGAAGATTCACAACCGAAACGAAATACATTCAAACTAAACTAGGCCAGATCTACTGCAACTATAAACTACTGGAATCACGTATATACTTCTGTTCAATTCAGATATCCAATGGCTATACAGTGTCTCTTCTATACATCAATGCCTCTACAAGCGAAAGATATTGAATATACTGCATCAATAGTACACGGTTTGATAAATTGCTCAACTCTACCACAGTATCAGTTGATAAGAACACATTCAACATAGTCTTCCCACATGCTTTGGGAAGGCATATTCCTGGTCCAAGGTCACCCCCAAATCAAACACAGTGGGAGAGAAAGAAATCCCAGGGAAGCAATGCTGGAAATTAAGCAGAACGATTTTACAGATCTGCCTACAGCCACCAAGCCAGATAAACTGACTCGCTGGCTGTGGGCAGACTGAACAGTGATATTGTGTAATTTTTGCTCTACCCGCTTCTTTAATAGGCCTTGGGGAACATCCCATGCCAGTTTCATGCGATGGACCAGTATTTTATTCCTGGACATGGTAAATACTTCCATCTGACCACTAGACTAATGGAATTCCTTAAAATACTGGTTGTCTTTTTGTTTCTTATCTATGTTGTTTACCTCTTTGTTGCATGATAAGACCAAGAATGATCGGTATTGTAATATAGAACTAATGACTTGCTCTCTGTTGAATAAATTATGGTAAATTAAACATTTGAAGGTTAATGGTGAATTTGGTGATGGAGATTTAACAGAGCAGGTGCAACTAAAAGTTATTTTAAAGATATCTGGTAGCTGAAAAGTATATGGCCAGTCGTGGAATTCAGGTCAGGTCATAGGACACAGAAATGAGCTCCACTCGTATATCTAGACACAAGCATGTAACCCATGTGCGTAAATGTTTACATTGGCTTCCTGTTCTGCCAAGAACCTCTTTCAAATTGGGGGCTCATAGTTTACAAAGCACCTGTTGAATGCTGGTCAGCTGCAGTATTTAAAGTTGGTCCTGATTCCACAGATTGATCGTTATTCAGCAAGGTCATCTGATTGTAATTAATTATCTTTCTCTGGGCATACCTAGGACTGTTCTTGGTGAATGAGCTTCTTCAGTTTCTGGACCTAGATTTTGGAACTCCGTCCCAGTCACTTATGCCATTATTCTTAAGACTGACCTTTTACGAATTGCTTATCCTCACCGGAATAACATATGTGTACCTTACGCACTTTATCGGAAAAAATAACGTACGCGTACATTAAATATGCCACAGATTTATCTGATCATTCACAGAGAACCTCAATATAACTATAGTCTTATAACTTATATGTACCGTACACGTTACGTCAAAAATGATCAGTTTAGCTCTACAGTATTAGTCTCCTCGTATGTAGACCTAATTATTTATGAACGGTACCGAAATTTAGTATTACCAATAAAATGATCACTGGCACTGACCATCCTATAAAGTGTGCCGTAAAATCTTAATTATCTTCATATAGCCTATACATTAGGCAGAATATTAGCAATTTGGAGTTTAAAAGTTTAAAGTAGCGATCATTGAACAGCCACAGGTGACTGATGTAATGGTTAAAATTGTTTACGACCGTCAATCACCAACTATTATTGACTTATGTTGTGCATAATGTTATGTATTTTATTTTCGTCATGAACTGATGTCAACTTACGGCATAATAATGTACGCGTACCGTACGTACGTTATAGAAAAAATTAAGTACGTTCTGTACATACGGTCGCACCTTGAATAGTACTAATATACAGGGTTTAATCTATGGGGAAGAAGGAGATTTCTAGTTCAGACTATCTCCTATCCCCTTAAAGATACATTTTTGCTTCTACCCATAAGTCCCAGTATGAGCTATACAGTGTGCAATGATAATTATGGTGGGTGGTCAGCTTGTATCTATGTTTTTTGGACAATTTTCCTGAAATACCAAGCTCAAAATGTCCTAAGTGCCAGTGTTTACAGAGCCTGTCAACCTGCTTCTAAAGGTCAGACATGAGGGAGACAAACAGCGATTAAGTATAAAAACAAAAGTTAAAAACTGGCTGTTCTGTAGCATTTTAAATACCGTTTTGCAAATGGTAGGTCTGAAAACGTTGAACGGTGTCAGTGTTAAGTTTCACCAGGTATGATATTTAGAGAGTGAATCAGACAGAACAATTGTCTGACCTGTAGCGCTATCATCAAATGAAATTGTATCATAATTAATCCTGTCTCGTCTAGTAGGGTGTCATCGCTTGGATCCCAGTCTTTAATTGGAATGGTTAGCGAGGTTTAGGAAGTTATTTCACTTTGTACTTTGTTTATGACGTGTTCGTTTTATATAAAAATTTAGAATTTGTGCAGTCATCAAAATTGTTAGCTTAAATTAGTGCCAGCTTTAGCACTTTTGGTAAGGACTTTAAATTTTGTAAAGCACATTATTCCTATACTTTGGAAAATTTTTATGTCCTTTGCAAAGAAGATAAAGCTGCTAACACTTCTTGCCCATGGCTCCTTTTTGGGCTTAGGTGAAGGGACTGGTCTTGAGCTTAGCTGAAGGGACTGGTCTTGGGCTTAGCTGAAGGGACTGGTCTTGGGCTTAGCTGAAGGGACTGGTCTTGAGCTTAGCTGAAGGGACTGGTCTTTTCTCTACATGTGGTGGTGTGCCATTAGAATGTTCTAGTCTGTGTTCTTTTATTACAGTAGCACATGAGTAGTGTCTGGTCCTTCCATACTTCCAAAAAACTTAGTCAGATGTGCAATTTAATCTGCTAGCGTGATGGTATTTGATGTGAGTCTGTCTCTCTCTATCTCCGTCTCCCTCTCTCTGTTTGTCTTTGTCTCAGCTTCTCTCTCTGTCTCTGTCTCTCATCGTCTTTGCCAGGGTTCCTGTGGCAAGTGTGTGTGTTGTTGGTCAGTTTTTATGCAGTATTTATAAATGTGTCTGTAGATCAAGCTGACTCGCCTGCTTCCCCACCGCTGGGCCCAGGGATTTGAGCCCCAGCCGGCTTCCCTCTTCGATTGGCATGTGGCCTTTATCTTGCTCTCTGTGAACTGACACAGCGGCTGGCTGATCTCTGTTATCTGGACTCTGTGCCTGGCTTTGTTTCCTATGGTAGTTACATATATGCATATATTATATGCATGTATATGTTATTTATATCTTATATATACACATACCAATATGGATATGTTTTGTTAAATGCATAGATTACATAAACACATACAAATTTATGTGCATATATATATGTTTGTGCACACATGTATTTACAGTTATATGCACACAAAAGATAGTGTTCAAAATATAAGTGCATAAACATTGTAGTTCTGCACTTACTCCATCGATCTCTGATATACTGGCTGCTTCTTGAGAATTACTAAAGTGTTAATGCTGTGCAAAATTGATCAACACCATCTTCACTACAGACAAAACTGAATATTATTCTTCTGCTTAGAAAACTTTTTTGATATTTGTCATCTAAACTTGTTCAATTTATCACAGCACATTTGAAACCAAATACATTTGGCCTTTGTTGTGAAAAATATGTGAGATAATGTCCTGTGTCTTAATTATCGAGGGACTCAGTTAGATGTCCCACAAATCCTACTCATTCGAGAGTGAAACATCCCACTCATTCATGAAGTGAATTTGTAAAAATACTGAGGTGGCTCAAACTGTGGTAGGCTTTGAGGAAGGGTCAACCTTAGTTGCCTTATAAAAGTAATAGGTTCAGTAGATGAGGAAAGCTGGTGAGGAAACCCTCTTCTTGGTTTTTGCAGGATAAAAACAGTTCAAACTGTGGCATGCCTTGCACACAAAATTACTGTGAGGGGTCAAGCTTAGAATAGTTGCCTTATGACTGTATGTACATGGCACGTTAGAACTCATAATTGTGAACAGTATCTGATAGAGACATGTCAAGTGCTGTGATGTAACAAGATACCGCTATAATGAGACCCATTTCTAAAGCTGAGTTTAAATGTGGGATTTACATTGATGAACATGTTTTATCAGAATTTGCGCTGTAGTGATGTATGGATTGTATGATATAAAGGAGAATTGGTGTGTGTGTGTGTGCGTGTGTGACTGTATGTGTGTGTGCGCGCATGTGTGTGTGCGTGCATCTGTAGGGAACTGTTTGTACATAATACATTAGAACTCCTAACAACAATGTCTGATAGAGACAATGTACAAACTTTTCATCTAAACTCGTTCAAATTATCACAGCACATTTGAAATTAAATACATTTGGCTTTTGTTGTGAAAAAGATGTGAGATAATGTGCTGTGTCTTAATTAGTCAATATTTGGTTCTTGTTTTATTTTTATGGCAGCAGTCTGAAGTTCTACTCATGGCAAATAGATGTTAGTGAGGAATGTCAAACACAGGGTTCTTTAAATCCCTACTCTTTTGTCCAGTTCAGAGAGACTGGATTAGTGTTGAAATAATGTGGCTGGTGATAGCCAGAGACAGTGTGCATGTAGTGAGTGGCCAAGAGGAAGCATACATCCTGATTATCTTTACTATGTCTTGTGCTTAACGGGTGTTGCTGCATCATGTGAATGTGAACTGTTTCAGTTGACATTGTGTGCGGCTATTTCATTGTTTTGTCACTTCCATATCTGAAATTCAAGCCAGAAAACGTCATTCAACACTCAGAAGACCCAGCTTTGTGCAGGGTTGAGAAAGGTCCTTCAACCCTAACAAACATAAAGCCACAGGGTTGAAAAAGGTCATTTGACCCTCAATCAATCAATCAATCAGTTTATTAGAACACAACAACCAAAACACTTATAAGACAATAATTATTCGTTAACAGGCAGGTGCATTAACAGGTTAAGTATCATAAAGGGTGGTCAACCCCCAAAGGGACAAGTCCCACTATCCAGGCCACCCGAGAGATGATCACTGGCTGAACGGAAAAATTATATTCAAAGACATTGATTTGTATAATCTTAAATCTTGTCATCGGAAATGAAAATTAGGTCAGTAAAGAAGTTTATTTTATTTAGCGCCTCACGCTAAGAAGACATAGCCTCATGTGGTATTGAAAAAAGTGCTTTGACCAGAGCCTCTTAATCTCAGATAGAGTTGGTCATCAGGCCCGGCTCAAGACATTTGGCGGCCCTGGGCAAATCGGCGGCACTAGGCAAACCGGCGGCGCTAAGCACAGAAAAAGTTGATGACCTTTTTTAGTCATTCACCACTTTTTACGAATAATAATTAAAAAATTATTGAAAAAATTGAAAATTGGCGGCCTCTAAAAATCGGCGGCCCTGGGCGGCTGCCCAGTTGCCCATATGGACGAACCGGGCCTGTTGGTCATAATACGTTGTGAATGAACAGTTACCATAGCCAAGGAGGTTCAGCTAAATAGGCTCTTGTATCTAGATCTTCATGTCTGACCTTACCTTAGGGTATGTGTAAGTGAATCCTTCAACCCCTAAGGCGACACCAATGGAAATTCATATAACTGACCAATTGAAATTCATGTAACTGACCAATGGAAATTTATGTAACTGACCAATGGAGATTCATGTAACTGAGCAATGGAAATTCGTATAATTGACCAATGGAAATTCGTATAACTGACCAATGGAAATTCATATAACTGACCAATGGAAATTCATATAACTGTCAGGCAAAGATCATACCTAATTAATAATTGTCAGGATTCTGAAAATAATACACAATGAAATATTGCGAAACAAACTGATATAAACTGAAACAGGGCTTATTTTCAGGATTCTATAAATAATTAATGTAAAACTGGTTTCAATTGAAACAGATGTGACGAACATTAGTACTCTGCCAAGTAATTCGATAAGTAAAAATGAGCAAATGGTTGTAGTGAACTCGTGATAAGTTGACGTTGTTATTTTTGTCGCTTTGCCTAGTTCTGGACACTGCTGGTCAAGAAGAATTCAGTGCAATGAGGGAACAGTACATGAGATCAGGAGAGGGATTTCTCCTCGTGTTTTCCGTCACCGACAGGAGTAGGTACGCGAAGAAGTTTCAGTTTAACCTGTCCACTCTTTTTGATGAATTTGGAGTCTTCTCCTGCTTTCTGGTTGATTGTGAATTGGACTACACGGCTTACAGAACAACTTGCATTTGTTAGAAATCATTTCTTAGGTCTGTTATTCTCATCCAGAACCCAGTTTGTAGAAAACTCACAAGGTAGTCTTTATGTATATGCTTTCATTCATTCATTCATTCATAGATTTAGATTTACATTCTTGCACCTATACATTAGTTAGCACTTTATATAATATCCGAGTAAACATAAATGAATCCTACATGTTATAAATATCAGTATATTTATAATGTGAAATGAATCCTATATATCATAATTATTTATCTGAAATCAATTTTTGTTTAATCACAATTTATCAAGCTGACAATAACGCAACTTATAATATAGGACTTCAACGCTAATCAGTAGTAAGTAGTAGTGATTATGGTATATTACTCATGATAGATTATTAAGGGATAAGTCAGTTTTAGGGCCACATGTAGCGAACATATGTTTTTAAATAGAACTCATTAAATAAAATTCCAGTCGACCTTATATTTATGACATAAATCAGTATATTTATCAGTAGGGCATAACCGAAATCCAGATCAGTAAACCAATTTTGCCGATTTTTGGACTCTGGAATATCCGGATCCGGAATGTGTAGCCGACCGATTAATAACGGTTGTTTTTTCAATTTACCCCGTATCTGCCACAGGCGGCTGGGCCAGCGACCGTTAGGCCTGTGAATCAGTGAAGAAACATATTGTGGTATAGGGAAGGGGGTACCTGATTGGCTGTTCATCGTCCTACCACACCGGCACCAAGCCATTAGCCAATGATGACTAACTTGGAATTAGGCCTTAGTGATTTAAGAACATACATGTATGTTATTACTAATCGGAACTGGAATCAGCAAATAATGGCCTATATTATTCAGTATCTGGAATCGGCACCAAAAAGAATCGGTTATAAATGCCCTATTTATCAGTATATTTATAAAATGAAATGAATCCTTCATATTATAAATATCAGTATATTATAATATGTAGGAGTTTATTTCATGTTTACCAGGATATATAAAGCTTACATATGTTCATGTGTGCACGAATATATGAATGCATAAAGACTACAGGCTTGTAAATATGTATATGTATGCAAATATGTGCATTTAAACATGCATGTAGTTACATGTATGTATTTACATGTGCATGTTTGTACAATGTACACACTTACATTCATATGTACATGTTGGATCAAGGCATATTATTAACTTGTCAATTTCAGAGGTATGAGAAACTCCAAATAACAGAACAGTGTTTGCTTTTAAAACATTTCAGCTTTGACGAAATTTACAAATTTCATAAACAAATCCTTCGAGTAAAGGATCGAGAAGAATTTCCAATGATTCTTGTAGGCAACAAGGCTGACCTCGAGCAGCAGCGAATAGTAAGTCACATTTTCTTGTTATGATGTAAATAATTTACTAAGTTGTATTGCATAATGTAATATTGTAATCCTAATTTAGTCACGAGTGCTGCTTGAGAGTTTGATTCAGTTGTTGAATCCTCTTTCCAGCAAGCTGTCTAATCCTGTAAAACTGAGCTAGTTTTGGTAGATTCTGCATTGTTATGAAATCTTTATTGTTGTTTTGCATACTTTAATTGTTGCTATCTCTTTGCTAGGTTATTAGATACTGTTACAGAAATATCCAAACAAATAAGCCAATAGCTTGTCAATCAGTAATATTTTACTTCTAAAAATAACTTCATAATTCAGTTTTAGTTCAGTCCTGTGCCCTTGAATTTAATTTCTAATTCTAATTATACTTCACAATAATTTTACTTATCATTCCTATTTTAGTTCTCAAGTAATTTAAGTTCTTATTTCAGTTTTCCAAATAATTACTAATTTACTTCACAAATATCTAATATTTAATATCTAATTAATATCTAAGTGCTGTAAAAAGTATGCAACACTTGCATCGAGAAGCGCACCAAACATCTTGAGAAAGGAAAAAAACTGTTTGAAGTAAAGCAAGAGGTGAAACGCAAGTCTAACAATGCAGCATCGTATAGGCTATCACTGTAGGCAATCTTGAAGATGCACTATATAAATTAGCAGTATAAAATAAATAAACACAAATAAAAAACATGGTAATTAGAGTTTTGAGTTGTGTGGTAATAATTTTACAAAACGAATTATCTAGTAGCAGGGTAACCAGGTAGCATGTATGGACAACCATATCCATAACGTTGTCCATTTGCTGATTGAATTCATTCGAGTTGGTCGGCCATGTCACAATTTTCTGGACATTCAGTGACGCTGGCATATCTGCATTGTTAGACTTACATTTCATCCCTCTGCTTCAAATAGTTTTTTTTCTTTCTCGAGGTAGTTTGGTGCGCTTCTCTACACAAGCGTTGCATACGAGCTACCATATTTTTTTATAATTCGTGTTTATTGACAAGCTCACTGACAAACTGTAGTAAGTTACATTGAAACATGATGGTACAATTATCAATATCTTAATTAACACAAGTCTTGGCAGCAAGACCAAAGATACATCGAGAATGGTATGTGCAACGCCTTCATCTCAACAGGCGTTTTTTAATGGCCAAGCCTATGTGCTTGGATTGCATGCGGTTTTACTTGCTTTCATCTCAACTTAAGTGAAACAAGAAGTAAGATGATTTTAGTTCTGAAATAATTCCTAATTTCGTTCAGAATTTTAGTTCAGCAAATAATTCATAATTCAATTCCTGATTTCACTTTTGCTGCTGAAATAATTCCTACTTTGACTTCTAGTTTTCGTTAACGAAATCGTTTATTTTTACTTCAAATTTCAGTTTTTGTTAATGAAAATATCACTGTTGTCAATAAGAATTAACTCGAGCTTCAACGTGGATCCATTATCCTGACACAGTGTATCAGAATTCGTTTTAAGTCCAACCTCAACTGCACTGCCTGAATTGTTTGCTAACCTGCCAAAATTCTCACGTGTTTTGAGCTATATGTGAGAGACGCTGCACTGGGTTGCAGTTGAGAAAAGGATTACCTTCGAAATATTCCTAGTGAAAAGAGCTTCAGTAGTCGTTGTGTCTGTGTGCAGTACTCGGTCGCTTGCGTCATTTCATTCTCAACTTAAGACTTACTTCTTCTAAATTGCTTATCCACCATAGGCTGCCTCTCTGTCTTACGGGCTGACCTGGATATTGACGTGACTACGGCTTGGTTTTGGTGTGCCGTTGGTTGATGCCTTGTGCTAGACTCCGGTGCAGTAGAATTGTTATTAATTACAATTACCTGATTACATTAGAGAGCTCTGCTTTCTGTTTCAATCAGTCATGGAGACATTGTGTTCACAGGGGACCGACCTTGGAGACCTTTGACCTTTTGGTCGCGCGTTTCGTGCGATGATGCAGGAACATCGTGCTTCCTCATACAGCAGTCGACCATTAAACTTATTAACTGTTTCCTCATGGACAGCTCAAGAAACATTTTCATGCCAGCTTAAGATGCACATTTTTGATATGTTAGATTGTAGTGTTAAGTGCCCTTCTGAGGTTCTTAAAAGAGGTGCTTTACAAATTGCCAGATACTTACTTACATACATATGTAGTTTAGCATAGTGTGTAGACTCACATTGGGAACAACTAGAGACAGACAGACAGATAGATTAATAGGGGTAAGGGCACTGAGCCCAGTGGTGGATGGTTGAGTGGCTGCTTACAGGACCCGAGGAAGGGAGAAACCCTTAACTCCTACACTCTGTGCTCCATCAAGTATGGCAAATACCATTGATCTTGTCCTGTCCACGCTACCCTGGATCAGTAATTAGGCCATTGGCTGAGAATTCTGTTTATGAGATTGGCTCTTAACCCATTCCTGCCAGCATTTTTCCAGAAAATAAGTAAATTGACAGTACACATTGTACAACAAAAACAGCACAACATCGATTGCAGTTAAGTATCATAAAATATACATACACAGGTCACAGCTGCAGTGTCTTTAATTTGCCAGTCTCTCAGTTTTTATGTTTGGCACAGACTCTGCACCTTTGTCTGATATATGAGTTTGGTGAAAATTTCTTGTCAAGTAGCCTGGGTATGGAAGGTGTCTATCAGAAACTGGTGCAACTGCATTGTCAGGTGGGTTTGCACGCTGTGCAATCAACTCCGAACTAAGCCTATGCAAGGTGCAGTCTGAAAACCTTGTGCATTATCGGTCCCCAGTAAATGTAATATCATTTCTGGTGAATGCTTTTGCTAGTTCCAGTGGTTATCATCAGAAGCTGCTTTTGGCTGGTTGAGTGATGTCCTGCTGAAATGATCATGTAGACCAGGCATGGGCAACTTCTTTTAACGGAGGGCCACCCTAAGATTTTAAGGGCAGCTCATTGGCCGCATGCCAATCGCGGGATAATTTTTACAGATTCATTTGCCCAAGAAAATAAGACAATATTAATTTTATTAAAACTATAACTATTGCGATATTACCGTTACGGTTAAATTTATGTTAAACTAAATGAAGATAATTTTTATGATAAAAACATTATTATCCTAATTACCTACAGTCCTACACTACAATAAAATACTAAATATGTTATGTTTCTTCGGTTAAAAAATACATAAAACTGTTCGTGAACAATGCATCCATTTGCTTGGTGTGCTATATTTCATGATTATTGTGAAATCTGACACTTCTTCTAACGACACAATTTATCCAGTATGGTTGCTTTAATGTTCGAAGTGGCAATTTAAATTTAATTGGAAAGAGTAATTGTCATTTGTTAGTCTGCATCTGTTCTGCATTTTTTTAGTTTCATCTTTGAGTTACTGTTAACAAATATAGGTTCTTAAAAACAGTGCAATCATTTTCAGGGCATGAAATCTAAGTGAAGATGGCTTCAAAAGTTTCGAACTTGCCCCCTCTGTGATCGTGTTTCATGCAGAAAGTAATTACATTGATGAATGAGTAGTGAACTATAGTTGACTATCGAGACTAGAGGCCGTATTCTTAATAAATAAGAAACAGATGTTTAAATGTCGGCCTACGTACAGAGATCCAAACATTCATGTAGGGCCCGATAAAAGTGCCAGATACAATGCTGATATTTAAAACATGTTAAGGGCCGGTTGAAAAGTCCCCGGGGGCCGTATCCGGCCCGCGGGCCGTATGTTGCCCACCCCTGATCTAGACATTGACCATGACTTGGACGGCAACAATTTCCACCTCTGATGCTGACTGACTAGTGTGCATGTTTAGCACATGCAGATTCGCTCTCCATCAAACTCGGCTTATTCCATACACTGAGTGCAATGAGTTCACTACTGACCTTCAAATTGGTCAATAATTTTGCCAGTGGAAGACGAAAACTCATTGTTTGTATTGTCAAAAACACACCTTTAAACCACCAACGCCTGTATGCATTTTGCCATCACTTCAAAATCTTTTTTCTCACAATAAATATCAAAATCTGACAAGAAATTTACCACAAAATGTAAACAAATATCTCGTAGGCATCCCTGATGCTATTTTAGGTGTGATGTAGTACTATTATTAATCTATAGTCTAATTCAATGCCTCTCATATCCGGTCGCTAGTGACCTGATTGGGCAGGAATGGGTTAAGCATTGCTTCCTGTCTTCTGTATAGAACTTTAAAGTGAAATGAAGCATCTCTACAACATCAGGTTCATGTCCTTCATCGGTTGTAAACCCCACAAGATTCAGGCGACCGAGCAGCTTAACACGTACATATATGTACATTACGTACTATTATTGAACGAGGCATGTAATAGATGAGCAGTTACCTTACCTTACATAATTACCTTACCTTACATAATTACCTTACCTTACATAATTACTTTACCTTATATAATTACCTTACCTTACTAGGTAGGCACAATCCCATCAACCACCATGCAACAAAACTGGAAAATTTATGTGTTTGGAAATTTAAACAGACTGCATACACACACACACCTACAGCTAGATTTTAAATAAGTTAATGTGGTGTTAATTATATTTTGTTGGTTATTTCGTTAAAACAGATCAGTCCAGAGGAAGGCCTTGAATTGGCACGTCATTTAAATATAAAGTACATTGAAGCTAGCGCAAAAATACGCATGAACGTTGATGCTGCATTTCATGAACTCGTGCGCATAGTCAGGTTTGTAACTGTTGATCATGTCGTTTTGCGGGCATCATGTCAGTGTTCAGGTCGAGGTCATCAAAGTCTAGTTGTTAGCACGCTGGACTGCCAACCAGTAGGCTAGGGGTTCAAATCCTCACCAGGCAGATATTTGTTGAGATTTCTATTGGTGTAATAAAGAATATATTTACTTACTTATTTACTTAATAACGAGGCTAAGAGAATGAAGTCGCTAACACTTCATACTATTATTATTATTATTATTATTATTATTATTCCGGATATTTCTATAGCGCCTCTCGAAGTCAACTACTACTCAGAGGCGCTCCCGATTACAGCATTTGATACTGTGCCGGAGTTTTCACGCCGAAGCGCCACGAGCAATTGCGAGTGAAGGACTTGCCCAAGGTCCGTACGCAGCGGCTAGAGTGGGATTCGAACCTGCAACCCTCCGGTCACAAGGCGCCGAACTTACCACTGAGCCACCATGCCCCACCCATGACTGCCTCTCAGACTAGCTTAAGGAACTGCTTTTGTTCTTCTTCTTCTTCCTTTTCCTGTTCTTCTTGAGACTCTGTTTACAGTGTTGTACACGCATCCTACACATGGCAGGCTGATACCCATGCTAACACCGTAAGACCCTAACGTCACTTCCCAAACTCGACACCCTAGATCTGTTCCCACTATGTAATATATTTATGATGCTCCTCTGTAGGCTATATGTGCATCTTCACTCTTCGCAATCAGTTTGTGGAATGTTGTGATCGCGATATATGTGTTTGTGCGTTTGAATGATGACCTTAATCTGCATTCCCAAACTGAAATGGATTGATCTGAGGTTTGATTGACAGAGGTGTGACCTTGAAATGGGCTTTTGATAGCGGAGCATTATATTTTGTGTATTTGGTATAAATTTGATTTATTTTGGTAAAATTGGGTTTATTTTGGTGGAAATTTGGTGTATTTGTAGAAAATTTCAACTCGAAGAACGTCCGCCAACCAAGTTTGTGAAGAAGCCGAAAAAGAGTCGATGCCTGATTCTGTAGGCTTGTCCTCTTCCCCGTTCCCCGTTTCCCCATTCTCCATTACTGCATCGTCAGATTTCTTCTTGTCTCTTCTCTGCATCTTCATCGTTACATTTGATCTTCGTTTTTCTGATGCTGCTGTGTCAAAAGACTTAACGCAGAGTGAACGACGTCCATGCGTGTAGACATGTTGTGTGTGTGTAACGTGTGCTTGCACGTATAATATATGTGCACGTAGGTATGTGCATTTCTCTATGCATGTGTCAAAAAGTATATTGTACTATACACGTATTTGCCAATGTATATATATATATAGTCACCAGTGAAGGGCGTTTTATATATATATATATATATATAGGTATATATATACCCTGGTTCATATGTGGCTATGTATATGTACCAGTTTTATTGTGTAATAGTCAAGCTTTGTTCTCTGAAATGTCAATATTTTGTCGTTGCTTGGTTTGAAAATAGCTGAAAGTGTAAACAAAATGTCATTATGGAAACATTAATAGAGTTATTATGTGTAGAACCATGTGTGTATTTGTGGCGTATCAGATTTCTGCTGCATTGGCTTGTAAGCTTCCAATGGTAAAGTATATGGTTTACGGTCTGAAGAAATTCCAGGCTGCCAGTGTAACTTGAAATTCTTTAGTGTGCTGCTTACACAGATCAACAGTTAAGTATTTTAGAATTACTACAGCAGTAGTAGTTATGTAAAATCAATTGTATTTTTATGGGTAATTTATAAATTTTACAGACAGATATTAGCATTAATATTAGTAATATAATATATAAATGTGTAAAACTAATCATGTAATTCATCATTAGTATTAATGCAAAATGTAATGTTTCTGTTGCATTACTTCCTTACGTATTTCTGATTGCTTTTAAAATTCCAGTACTTTCAGTGAGTTTAAATGTTGTGACTGGTTCCTGAGATTGTCCATGTTCCAGTCTGGTTGTTGCAAATTAATTAATTATAAATAATGACGAACAGACAAAATGACTTATCAGTCCAGATTAATTGTGTGATTTCAGAGCAACTTTGTTTTCTTATAATCAATGTGTCAAGTGCAAGTGTTCTTAATTAAGTCCGTTTAGAGCAATGGATCGAAGATGAGTTTGCTATCTTTCTCACAGTTGTGCTTCCAAAATTGCTATTAATAAGAACTCCGTCAGACTTGCATTTTTTATGGCCACCTGTCGTTCATTTTAATGTTTTGAATTTGCTTAGAAAAAGATTTGACGACAGTGATAATGGTTGTTATGAATTATTACATAAAAAGGTTCTTTGAATGAGTGGAATTTTAAGAACAACATCGTTGTAATGGTAAGCGAAAGATACATACTGTTTCTAGCGCATTTACTGGTGCTTAGAGAATTTCAGTTTTTGTGTTGTTTGCTTGATGCTTGTATAGTTTTGTTATAGTCTGCAGTCAGCAAAATCTGGGACTAGCATGCCAGCAGATTTTAAGAGTTGATCAGTTTGGACGATCAAGTGTATACGTCTGCAATGTGTGGTTTTTGGTGTTTCTGTGCAGGAAAGATTGTGGTTTGATTTTGGTGTTCTTTGTAATCATTAGGTGCACATAAATGTTCAGTGGCTTCGTAATGTAATGTAAGAATGTTAGTTATGTCAAACTATAAATTGTATTTGACTGTGCCTAGCGCTTTTGGTTTTTCTGGTAGTTCGTAAAAAAGTTATTTTGCTTTCTTGTACTTGAGAAGTGGCTGAGTTTTGTGAAGCTGTTACAGGATTTGTGAGATATTTTCTTGCATTATTTTGCAGTATTTCATATGTTTTTGTAAGCACTGGTAGTTGAATTTTGGAGCATAGTATTCCATAAGTGCATGCTATTTACCAGTAAGGTTTGGGTTGGTAGATTTTCTGTTCCTACTGTTTGTATGCCAAATAAATAATTTGTTTTTACTGTGTTTACTGGTGTTGATTGTGGTTTTAGTGATTTAAATTCCTATTTGCATGTATTTTAAATGGCCGTTTTGGTGATTTCAGATGTTGTTTTGATGGATTAAGCACCATAATAATGCTTTTTCTCTCAGTCAGAGTAGCTTATCGTATCTTGTCATAGATTTTAAGAAATTTATTGGTTGGTCCACTTTTGTATTATAACTGTAAAACTCAAGTGGAGTACGATATTCCTAAAACCCCTCTGCCAAAGTGGTTTAAGGAACCACCTGCATTAGACGCCGCTTTTGACAGGCTTCTTATAAGTTGCCGTTTCATCAGTCGCCCATCACATGCCAACTTAAGCATGGGAAAATGTGTACTTAATTCTATATATATTTCCTTTACATTAAACTTATGGGTCATGACTACTGTTACGGATCAGACTGTCAACCTGTGGATCAGAATCAGCTGTTTGTCAAAATGAAAAGTTTGCTCTGTTTAAACATGCTATATGATGTTTGAATTTTTCTAATGCATCAGATTGGGGTAGAAGATTCTGTCTTTGCATTACATGGCTTAATTTGATGAAGTGCTGGTGAATAAGCTGGATTTCCTGATGCTGCTTTGATGTGTGGTTGAGAAAAGGCGATTTACATTATAATAATAATAATAATAATAATAATAATATTACCTTATACAGCCACATATATTTCACTTGCTTTGTCTGTTTTTCTGTGTTTGAGGGGGCCCGTAGAGTAATGGATAACACACTGGCGTGAAGAGCAGTTCCAAGATCGAACCCCATAGACACCCGTAAGGTTTATTCAGCCTTCCACTCTCTAGGTGGCGGCGGTGGTTAACTGAATAGTAGGCCTTGATCGGTGCCGTATGTTGGCTGCCGCATGAACAGTTGTATTTGACTCCTGTAAAACTGTTTTCATGTGCTTCTACTGTATACATGTATGTAAGGCGCCCTGTGTGGCTGCCGTTTCTCCTATATGTATGTTCACTGTACAGCGCAGTGCGTTTGCATGCGCTTAATTAAAGAAAAGGTTATTATTATTATTGAATCATGTTTTTTTGTTGGTCCGCTGCCACCAAGCCGTTTGGATATCAGTGTCAAACTGCGTTCGTTATACAGTCAGTGTCATGAAGCCACTTTGTAAAAGTCAGGTGGATGATAGTTATGATTTGTGCGCTAGTGCAAGGTCAAATTGTGCATCTTTAACGTCATCCGCATTCCTGATGCAATGCTTAATTCCATTCCCTGGTTGGGAAAGAAATACTCTGGGATTTTGTGGAATGTAGTCTGTCTCTTTAGGCAAGTGTAATGTGCACAATTTAAGTTTTTAAGGTAGTTCCATGTTGACCATTTAACGTAAATGCCGAGTATAACTGTCGCTTGTGCCAAGAGGTTACTCTGGTTGACTGGTGCCAGATGGTATTGGGCGAGACTGCTCCATTATTTCACGAGATTTTTCGAGTTACTGGTTGAACTAGGTGAACTCATAAAGCAAGATCAGGTAAAGCAAGGTTAAGGTAATCACTTATTTTCACATGCTTTTTAAGAGTACGATGTGCTTGATAGTGTAGTGTTTAGTGTGCTGGACTGTCGATAGAGAGGTTGGGGTTCAAATCCCACCAGGGCAGATAAATTTGGAGTGAGATTTCTGCTCTGAAGGAGCTATAGTTGTAAGTTCAAACGTAACAACAATAGTTGACAACTGTTGACTTAAAAATGACATGGCTAACTGGTGAATTGGGATTCAGACCTTGAGATGTAGACTCTTTAAAGGGCAGGCATGTGTGCCACCTTGACACCCATTCTGCCTGCATAGCCAGTAATCTCGCCGTGTGAATCTGAATCTGTAGTCGTTGACTATGCCTTTCTTTAAGTTCTGCATTGCTTTTTGTCAAGTAGTTGTCTCTGCTTTCTTTTTGTTCTTTTAATCTGGACAAGACGTTTATGTGCATGTGGACTGAATGATTATGCTCTGGCTGTGTAGTGAAAACCTGCAACTTGTAATAGTACTTAACTTCAATTAAAGTACATCAATTAAAGTACATCAACTAAAGTACATGTACTTTGTATACTGGTATAGTTTGTACAGTAACTCTCAGATCGTTTTTGCCACTCACTTCTAGAACTCGGTTATATGTGCAGCTTTTGGAGTTGTTCAACCGTCCGTACAACTGCTGTGCATGAAAAGAGACCATAGCACTTTGTGATACTGTGGCTATCAGTTGTTTTTACATGTACGTTAAAGTATGCTTTACATTATAAGAACAGTTTTGCCTTTGAAAGCTTTCTAAAGGCGCTATATAATGTCCATTGAAGTAAACATACATACATACATACCAGTCAGTACATACATAATTTATGCATACACACCTGCAAATGCAAGACTTTCTGCTACAATCAAGTGTCCTGTGTCCGCTCATTTCTTAGCTTTACCTCTGACTTAACCTTCCATGAACTGTTGTTTAACCCTTTAACAACGAGCTTGTACTAAAATGCATGGAAAACTAATCCGTCTTGTCGTGAAAGGATTAACTGATCTCTGCATGATGTCTGTATTGTTGGTCTTTATTGGTTACTCTAGAAGGAAGTTCTTGTTATTCCTTTCTTATATTCATTTGCTCTTTATTATTCTCTCAAACTGTTGTTGTTGTTGTCATCATCATCAATATTATTATTACTGTTGTTATTAAAATATTGTTCGTAAAAATGTGGTTGCTTAATTACTTAATATTAAAATTTATTATTATTATTTTTAGACATCAAGGTTGGTGTGCTATGAATGGAACCAATATTTGTTACAGAATGTTTTGCATGTTCTCGTTAAAACCTGAACATTTTGAAGCATTATTTGTGCTGTTTCAAAACCAGCTTTCACTAGACCAAGAAATTAGAGGATTGAATGTAAGGTGATTACTGGCATAGGAACTCTGGCTTTTAAAGTTTTTAGTTTGAAAAGCAGTTGAACATACCTGTAGTTTGAAATGCTATCTTGAGATACAGTAGAAATTTTTTTGAACTTTATTAGTAGTTTATGTTGTACAGTTTTAGACCTAGACTTTGATTATTAAGACTGCTGGAATTTTACTGCTTAAACTATTTACAGCAGATTGACATTCAAAAGCTTCAATGAGTCTGAATTTACAGACCTGAGTGGCCTGTTAAAGGAAGAAGGGCAAGTGAATAGAAGAGGACGCAAGTGCTGACAGTTGCATAGAAATCTATGTTGCTACTGAAAATTCCATGCAAGATGCATTTAATATTTCTCATCATAATGCGCAGAAATTGTGAACTTTGCTCAGTTAATATGTTAATTTATCCTGTGTACTAAGGCTGATTTATCTAAAACAAATATACATTTTATTATTAGTAGTACTTATTGGCAACTTCTGTAGTCCCGGTGTCTAAGGCTCAAGGCATCAACCGGTGGCACACCAAAACCAAGCCATAATCATGTCAACATCAAGCTCATTCTGCCAAATGAGAAATGACCTATGGTGAATAATCATAATTTTATGAGAAAAATCTTGCTACAGAGAATTTTAGTGATCATGGCAATTACTGAAAGCATTATTGTCAAGAAAGCTAGAAGACTGATGGAGAATTAATTATAGGAAAAATACAGATTGTTTGCCTGTTGTGCCCAAGTGCCAGCGCTAGTCATAATTGATGCAGAATGTGTTAAAGTGTGTTAGTTTCTGTAGCATAGTTGTGTCTTCTTCTGTAAAATAGCATCAAATTGTCTGAATGTGTAGGTGGGCTTGTTAATGTGCAACTGTACTTTTGCTATTTGGTCCTGTGCAATGTGTGCATATCTTGACACCCCCAGTTTTTCTATAAAACAAAGTTGTTTTCTTGGTAATACTTGTGTTATAGTAGCTGAAAGTTTATTATAAATGCCACTTCAAGAGCAAACAAATAAGGGGTATTCACTTAAAAGAAGCCTCTTGTAAGTAAGGTAATAGAGCAAGTATGATAATTTAGTCAATTACGGTATATTTTAGATAAGGAAAAGAAAATTTTATCTTAAGTGGGTTCATTCATTCATTCATTCATTCGAGGGTTATACCAAGTTGGTTAGTTGCTGTGTAACAACACTGTCATATGAAGGATGATTAGTGTTGCCCTCCTCCTTTCTCCAGGCTTGGGACTGGCACCATCAGAGTAGATCAGTTGTAATGCAGAGTAGTCTTGTTTTTAAACAATGACTCAGAAGAATCTGAATTGCTTTGTTTTAAAGAAAAACTGGACTGTGTACCTAACCTTGGTTAATTGTTCGTGTTGTATTGACTATTGAAATTGACCTTGCCTTGCAACTGCTGCAAGTCCTTTGTCATCATATTGATCTGATACTCTTTATCTTCTGCAGGGTTTCACTCACTGAGACAACAGTAGGAAGTCCACAAATGCAAGCTAATTTAACTTCGGGTAATATAATTAACTGGCAGTGTTTGGCTGCATTATATGTTGTCCTTGCCAGATATTCTCAAGGCTGTTTGAACTGCAAACTGATACCCTGTTGCTATAATTTCTCATTTAATCCGTCCAAAGGAGAGCAGACGTATGTAGGACACGGTTCACCAGAATCTTTGTGTGTCAACTTTAGTTGTTTTGGCAAAACTTGCACGCAGAGTTGAACTTTGTCATTTTACAGTGCGACCAGTTTGCATTACGACTTCTCATATTTGTTTTTGTTATGTATGTCTGAGTAATGGGAGAAAGCACTGTGAAGTATCTGACATGAATGGGCTGTACAAATTGTTATGCAGCTAATGGTCTATGATTAGCAATAGCAAAGCCACTTCCTATTGCAAACTGAGTAACTTGTCAGCATGGAGATCTCTTCTTTCCTTGTGGTTTTTTACTCGGTCAGTCATGTCTGCAGCTTGCCAACCACTTAACAAGAGTTTAAAGAATGCAAACTGTATTGGAAACAATTCTTCTATTCTACAGTGTTAAAGGTATCTCTGGTGAATTTCTTAAACTACGAAAGGTTAGTGATACGAGATTATCTGTCCTGTAGTGTAGTGTAATGCGTAATTTATGCAGCTGCCATTTTGTGGGTGAACTCGTATGTCTGTTTAAGCAAGGGCTCCCATATTCGTTGAACGTTAGCATTTGTTATCAGTAGGGGCTCGCCTTCTTGTGGAAATTTTTATCAGTGGGTTTGAGATGTTGAGTCGTGAATTGTTACCGCAGAAAGGTAGGAGTTTACGCTTAAGTAGCCATCGTTAGCCATTAGCCAAAGAGTAAGAGTCACATGATCTTAGCTTTGTGAAAGTTCACAGTTGAAAATTTATGGCTTAATTAGTGCATCTGATTTTGTAAATGACATTAATTTCATGGTGTGCTAAGCGAATGCTACATAGATTCTCTGCTACTTATGTACAGTGTATTGTTCTGGTGATTAGGAGGTTATCACTTTTCCGAAAAGGCATAATCATATCTTTGACATAATATAATATATTCAAGTACGTTTGATAATATGTAGTGTTGCTTGATTGCTATAAAGAATTTTTTCGTATATGGCAATTAAAACAAAATGTAAAGCATTGGTGAATAGTGACTTGTGTAGTGCTTTCGTTATGTCTTACCTGGAATACAAAATACCAGTTAATCAGATTTTCAGATTTTGTTTTATTACCATTCGTGTAATCTTTACTGTTCTAAGTCAGTTTGTAATGTAAGTTGTAGTAGCACTTTTGGAGAAAACCACGTTAAACTACAATTCCGAAAGGTGTGACGTCCATACTAATTCGATACTTTTGCTTGGTTATTATTTGAAGTTCGTTGGTAAATGTCAAACAGTTTAAGTAACTTGACAGGGGCTTACCTACTGATAAGGGGTCATCAATAAAGGACGTCCGCAATGAGGGGGGAGGGAGGGGGTTATCGAAATGCGGACAAGGGGGAGGGAGGGTTATGACCTGTGCGGACGTCCGCATCTAAAATTTTAAATTTGATAGTTTTTTAAACACCACCTTGTTTCAACCTTCACTGAAAGACGAAAAGGTCAGTGAAGCGATTGCCTAAAACCTCATGCATGGTATAACCTTTACTGCGACTTGAAAGAGGCTTTCATTACTGCACATCCTGCGATATGAAACCTGAACTGTCACTTAAACGTGCACAGGAACTGTGGAATAATTGTAAAAATAATGATGACAACATTAGAATTGGCTTAGGGGTGCGGACGTCCGCAAGGGGAGGGAGGGTAAGGTCAAATGCGGACAAATGCGGACAAGGGGGAGGGAGGGGTCCAAAGTGGGTCATATTTTGCGGACGTCCTTTATGGACGACCCCTAACCCAACACAATATCGGCTTTCCAGTCGGATTGTCCAAATAATCCTGCAACTAAAGGCAAATAAAGACGGGTCATTTCGTAGGTCACGAAATTTTTAATTTAACTGATGGCCATAGTCTAGACTTTATAGACTAGCTTTTAGCGTTCAGGATTGTGAACTATAGAAGGTGGAGTTAAAATCTTCGCCAATAAGGCCATTAATATTTTTGCTGGTATTCGCGCGATTCGTTGCGACTACGGTAAAAAAATGAGCTAGACCACTGATAGATCTCTGACTTTGCGCCGTCGATGGTAAGACCAAGATGGGGGGAGGGTAGACCTGCAGATGTCAGCTAGGGTCACCCGGCCCCTTCATTCGCCGAGACTACGTACTATATAGGCCTACTTAGGCCTATATAAGATAGACTTGGACCAAGGACCTATAAAACACCAATTTAAATATCTGATTGACAACAGTCGAGATCAGTGGTTCAAACAGCTAGACTCATCGCCGCTGAATTGATGGCCACTTTAACGTTTACAACTTCCTGAAGAAACATTGTACAAAAGCATATAATTTTACTTAGCTGGGACTAACATTTGCAAAGTTTACTTTGTTATTAGTGCAAATCTTACTTTAACATTTTTTCTGTAATTTTATATTTTAGTTCCAATTAATATACCACTATACAGTTGTATATATTTTATATATTTAATTCTAAGTAATGTATCAACAGTTAGGCTACTATATTCAACACAGTGGCCGATTGGCAGGCCCGTAGCCACTATAGCCAGTATGACTGTATGAGGCAAGATGAGGCGAATGCCTCGTCGTGATTCTCAAGACGAGGCAACTATAACTAACTAAGCTTATATAACTAAAATGAAAAACCATTAACTATAACTGTAACTATAACTAAAATAAAATCTGTAAGGAGAATCACACTGGACTTTATAAATATCAATTTTAAAACCAAAGTTTGTTACGTCCAGGGGCGTCTAGGCTACACCATAGAAACCTTGAAGCAAAAATGCTCCATCCAAGAAATAGGGGGGAGATCTACGTCAGTGTGTGTGCCACCATTTTAGGGGGAAGGAACGGGGAGGGGGAAGAAGAGGGGGAAAAGGGACGTTGCTCCAATGACTTAGGGGGGGGGAGGATAGACGCCCCTGGTTACGTCCAAAACGTCACTTCAATGATGAAACACGTTATTTAGTAGGCCCTTATAACTTTTAGATTTATACAATATAAAGGCGTTTGTTACGTCACTTCAATTATCGAAAAGTGTATATTATCATTATAAGTTTACATTTAGGGAATAAAGGCATTTGTTACGTCACTTCTATTATTTAGTAATTTTTAGATTTATACAATAAAGGCCTTCGTTACGTCGATCACTTCAATTATCGAAAAGTGTATTGTCATAAAATACGTTTGCATTTAGGGAATAAAGGCCTTTGTTACGTCACTTCAGCTATGAAAAAGTCTACTGACATTATAGGCTATAACTTTAAATTTAGAAAATAGAGGTTTATTGTTACGTCATGCTAATGGTTAAAACGTCTATTAATTTTAATCTTTGATTTAGAGAATAAAAGCCTGTTAGTTACGTTACCTATAAATTATTATGAAAAGTCTATTGTAAATTTAAAGTTAGAGAATAAAAGACTACCAATTGTTACGTAGGCCTACGTCATTTCGATTAAGAAAAAAGTCTATAATTAAAATTTTTAGATTTAGACAATATAAAAGGGCTCTGTTACGTCACTTCAATTATAAAATAGTCTATAAAATGTTATTAAGTTTAAATTTAGAGAATAAAGGCCTGTTGTTACGTCACTTCAATTATGATCGAAACACGTTTCTTCAATAATGAAAACGTCTATTGTTAGTAATTTTAAATTATTATTATTATTGATTTATTGTCATTATTATATATAATAATTATTATTATTGTTATTATACGGTATTTATTATTATGCTTATTATTAAGGGCTTATTATATTTATTTTTATTGTTATCATCATCATCATCATCATCATCATCATCATCATCATCATCATCATCATCATCATCATCATCATCATCATCATCATCATCATCATCATCATCATCATCATCATCATCATCATCATCATCATCATCATCATTATTCGGAATTGCGCATAAATGGTACCAAATGTAGATTCATTGGGCGCCATTATAATTATTAAACAGCCTTGAAGGGGAACCAGTGGCGGCGATCTTGTTTGACAGGTGAGGGGGACATTTTTAAGCGGCCGAAGGGCGGTCGGAAAAACCTCTGAGAATTTCAGAATTTCGCTCTGAGAATTTCTGAATTTCGGCATGTTTTTTACAAAAAAAGTTGATGACCTTTTTTTTAGTCATTAATACATTTGATGACTTTTTCACCAATTCGTCTAAAAAAATCCTCGGGGGGGACCAAACGTATCTAGATTAAACACTTTACTTTTTTTACTTGTCTGGTCAAAAAAAGGTCAAAAATTTTTTTCGCCCTCATGCACGATAACATTTTCTGACCTTTTCTTGGTGTTTATTCAAAATGTGGGGGGACCGATGCATGGCGTGTCCCCCCACTGTTAAAGGTGGGGACTTGTCCCCCTCGATCCCCCATGATCGCCGCCCATGGCAGCAGTCGGGACTCGACGTAGCCTACTGTGTAATTATTTATACTGTGGTAACAGTCCAGTTTTTTTATATTTTGACATCACATAAGCTAGCACAGATAGGCCTAATACCACTGGTAATAGCCATGGGCGGCGATCCCGGGGGGGTCGAGGGGAACAAGACCCCCACCTTTAACAGTGGGGGGACGCGCCATACATCGGACCCCCAAATTTTGAAGAAACACAAAACAAAGGTCCACATTTTTTCGTACTCGGGTTAAAAAAATTTTCGGCCTCTTTTTTGACCAGATCAGTTAAAAACTCTTTTTTGACCAGATCAGTTCCCAAATGTCCCCCCACCTTTCAAACAAGATCGCCGTCACTGGTAATAGCAGCTGCGGTAGAGCAACTGCGGTTTGTTTTGCTCTTTCAGCGACGCTCTATTATCAAGGATCTTAGAGTAGTCTACGACTCTAAGATCTTTGCTATTATGTTCAATTACCATTTTATTAGGCTACAATAACAATTGCAGTGACCTCCTTTGATTTGGTTTGGCCTCCTGGAAATCGGACTTGGACCTCTTTTGGACTACTCTCTGTAAACCCCCTCTGATCTGACGTAGCGTTCGTGAATAGGCTCGTGTCCTGCGCTTGGCCTTCAAGTGGCGCTTTAGAAGTTTGGAGATTACGATTACGATTACGACTTCATGAGAAGTGGAATTGTGTTACTCGTCGAACTCGGGCTTTTCTGTATCATGGCCGCTAAATTACTTACTCACAGTTCATAAACGATAATACGGATGACGTAAATTTAATTTTAAAAACGTAATCTTGCTATTTTTACTACTGTGACGTCATTTTGACCAATTGTTTATGTTCCTTGGAAACGAATGGAGGCGACTTGGAAGAGATAGACATCTTGTCGACAGGAAAATGTCGAACAACATCGCGGATGAGAAGAAATTAAAATCAACCGTAATCCTGGTAATAGCAGCTGCAGAAGAGAAAATTTATAGCTACAATAGCAATAATATACGTAAGTCCAACTTTTCATCGAAATTTATACTTCTTTAGTCGCCGATTTTCGATGATTTTGCGCTAGAAACAAGAATTTCGTTTCGCTCTTTTTTGTCAATTTGTCGTTTCGATCTATTTGTAGATTTTGCCGTAAACATGAGCACTTTCTTACTGGGAGCCTAAGAATATAAAGCTTTGATTACTTTTCTTTACGTCGCAGAAATAACATTTTAACATTCTGGTGCCATAGGCCTACTTTGTATTTAAAGTTTTATGGACATCTGTTTTGGTTGTCTTTTACTAGAATGCAGAAATGTAATCCAGGATGCTTTGCTAATGATTATTGGCCGTTTGTTGGCGATCTGCAGAGGAACACCCAATCCAGGTTGTTGTGCAACAGATCAGTGACATGAGCAGATTATTATTATTATTATTATTATTATTATTATTATTGTTATTGTTATTGTTATTGTTATTATTATTATTATTATTATTATTATTATTATTATTATTATTATTATTATTATTTTATGCCCCAAGGTACATACGATCCCTTGTGGTCTTAAATATTAATTAAAAGAAGTAGATCATCTGGAATGGCCACTATTCCTCAGGTTCTGACAGAGGGAAAGTGCCGCGGAAAGCTACTTCATTGAAGCGTTGGATTGTCAACGTCAGGCGTTGGAAGAGGTATGATGTTTCTCGTATATCATCGGAGATGGTGCTCAGGGTCTTTCCAAGCGCTGTGATAAAGGCCAGGCCTTTATTATTATTTTTTTTTCCCCGAGGTACATATGATCCCTCGGGAGTTCAAAAATTAGGGGGGCATTGTTCTGGAATGGCTAGTCTTCGCAGATGGAAGAGGTTTATTATTATTATTATTATTATTATTATTATTATTATTATTATTATTATTATTATTATTATTATTATTATTATTATTATTATTATTATTTATTTATTTATTTATTTTTTGCCATGAGGCACTTCATTCCCTTGGGGTCTTAGAGATTAGATCAGCTATTTTTCTATTAGTATTATTATTATATTATTATTATTATTATTATTTGTTTATTATCACTGCAGATGGCGTCTGGGCTTTGATGGGGTGGGCTGCAGAGTTTAGCACCCAGTGGCAATTGTTTCTGCTCTAGTTCACAAGTTAGCAGAACCACAAGCAGGTTGTTGCATTAGTCAACCCTAGAAACTATGAAAACTCAGATGGTGATGGATTAAGTCTGGTCAAATGCCATCCATTCTTAACTTAAATGTACTCGATAAGCAGCAGCCCACTGGTTTACCTCAGCACTTTTGTGATGGTTCACTGAAGAAGCAAAGTAGGCCCTATTGTTTCATCGACATAGCAGTGTTGAAGGAGATCATGTGCTTGCGTGATCCTCTCCTCCTCAGCTGTGTGTAATACAAAGAGGAAAGGGCCTAGCATTGGTCCTTGTGGAACACTGCAGATGACCAGCCATATAAGTGACATCACATCTCCTGGACAGATTGCATGCACCCTTTAATGTCAGATTCAGACAAACTGAGTGAGAAAGTCGTCGAAATAGGATGTCATGGTCGACTGTATCGAATGTGGCTGGCATATCAAGGAGCGACAGAAGCGCTAGTTGGCACGTATTGATGGCATCAAGATAGATCAAGAAGCACAGTCTTGGTGGGGACCGTGGGGTGGCTGCCCGCATATGCAGACTGAACCTAGGAAGAAGGTGTGATTCAGACTGGTACTTGATTAGTTATTGGTTGGCAGTACTTTTATCTATGTCTCAAGACATCTTTCTAAAAGATAGAAACTGCCTCCGAAATTAAAATCCTGTGTTTTTGTTAAACGTTTAGGGTGGTACAGCTATGATATCAAAACAAAAGCCATTGAATCCAGAGTCACAGTTGCACAGGAATTCACAGACAACTTCGAGCACACATACACTTGCATCAGCTTGACGACAGATGCACGCCATGGCAACTACCTCCCAGTTGCAGTTGCAAAATCCAGCTGCATCCAAGAAACGCCCTGCCACACAACCTCCTGGAGTTCTTCTGCCATTAACGATGAACAGTGGAACCGGTCAACTGGTTCAACCACCACCACGTCTTCCTGGTGTTTCACATCCACTGACAACAAGGATTGGTGTGGTTAGACAAGCACCCCACGTGCCTGGTGTTATTCAACCTTCACAATGTGAGCGAATGGGAGATGTAGCAATCCAACTGACTAATGGAATTAGACATTCTCCGTCAAGTTCACATTCTGGGTCAAATGTGCATTGTGATCTTGGTCTTCTACAAAATTCAGGAAAAACAAGAGTGGAGCACCACCTCCACCAGGTATGTGGCTGGCTTTTTGTTGCTTATCTTTCGATGTCTTTTCCTGTGATGTAATCTGAGTTGATTCTTTCCTGAATATATTATGGAGCGTTTTCTTAGTAAGAAAATAAATATGAATGCCTTTACCATTCTGATTGTATGGTATGAATTTATTTTTAAAATAAGTGCATTTTTACTTATATTTAATTAAGTGTTTATGCATCATAAAGTATTAAATGCCTTAGAAAGCTGCTAGAGTTGTTTTGAGACTACATTTCACCATTACAGCAATGTGATGTGTTGAAGATAGAGTGAGAATATGACAATACATATGGGCTCATATGTCCTACATATAGGTTTTGATGTGCCATCAGTTGATGCCTTATGCATTAGATACTGGCACGATAGAAGTTACTAATTAATAATAATAATAATAATTATAATAATAATAATAATAATAATAATAATAATAATAATAATAATAATAATAAAGCCCTTATGAAACAGTGCTATATAAATTTGCAATTATAATCAGTGTTGGGTAAACTCAGACAAGAAATGAATTCAATCAAAACTCAACTCATGCACCTCAAAATGAGTTAAAACTCAAACTCAACTCATCCTAAGTGAAATGAGTTAACTGAAACTCAGTTGTTAAATGAGTTAAATTATCAACTCACACGTCTCATACTAGCACGTTCTAATCGAGCAACAATTTTTCCATCACGCCTACTTGTAACAGAAAAATATTTTCCGTCAAGAATACACGGTACTTCAGCCATGTTGTTCTTAACTGTTCACAATATACAAAATATGCAGTGCTTAAACACTGTCCGCCTGCCGCCGCTGGCCGTGTTTACGACCCTCCCTGCCGTGACGGCACCAGTAACTCACCAGTATGGAAAGCCGACAATATAAAAAACGGCTTGTTTCAACATAATATGTGCCGAGTGCCGAATAGTGAGTTGATTTTAAAATAATTGACAGTTACAACTCAAACTCACAGAAACTATGGTCAGTGGACCTATTGTTGCAGAGTTGACATGGTCGCGCAAATGTCGCAACAAATTTCTGCCTTGGCTTGGATGATTGGATTTGAACCCCCGACCTTTCGATTGACGGTCTGGCACACTAATCACTAGACTATCACGTATCACAAAGCCGCCAAAGCGTCTTATCCCTATTATGCTGGCCTGATGTATTGTTATGATAATATAATTATAATTATATGGACTTGCTTAACTTTCTTCTGTAGATCACATGCGTCTGATTCTACGATTCTAATGATTCTATGAATCAATGATTCTACTGCTCTACCGATTCTCCGATTCTACGATTCTACTGAAATGCCAATTCGCTGCACATGAACTCGGTAACCTTTGTCTCTCTGTCTGTCTGTGGGTGTGGGTGCGTGTGTGATGGTGTGGGTGTGGGTGTGGGTGCGTGTGTGATGGTGTGGGTGTGTGTGTTGGTGTGGGTGCGTGTGTGATGGTGTGGGTGTGTGTGTTGGTGTGGGTGCGTGTGTGATGGTGTGGGTGTGTGTTGGTGTGGGTGTGGGTGCGTGTGTGATGGTGTGGGTGTGTGTGTTGGTGTGGGTGTGGGTGCGTGCGTGATGGTGTGGGTGTGTGTGTGTGGGTGTGGGTGCGTGTGTGATGGTGTGGGTGTGTGTGTTGGTGTGGGTGTGGGTGCGTGCGTGATGGTGTGGGTGTGTGTGTGTGGGTGTGGGTGCGTGTGTGATGGTGTGGGTGTGTGGGTGTTGGTGTGGGTGTGGGTGCGTGTGTGATGGTGTGGGTGTGTGTGTGTGGGTGTGAGTGCGTGTGTGTTGGTGTGGGTGTGAGGCGTGTGTGATGGTGTGGTTGTGTGTGTGTGCTAGTCGTAGTACTCCATGGAGCCCCTGGCGTGGCGTAAAACCCCGTAAGCTCCATGGGTACTACGACTAGGTGGGTGTGTGTGTCGGTGTGGGTGCGTGTGTGATGGTGTGGGTGCGTGTGTGTTGGTGTGGCTGCGTGTTTGATGGTGTGGGTGTGTGTGTGTGTGCTAGTCGTATTACCCCATGGAGCCCCTGCGTGGCGTAAAACCCCGTAAACTCCATGGGTACTACGACTAGGTGGGTGTGTGTGTTGGTGTGGGTGTGTGTGCGTGGGTGTGGGTGCGTGTGTGATGGTGTGGGTGTGTGTGTGTGTGTTGGTGTGGGTGCGTGTGTGTTGGTGTGGGTGTGGGTGCGTGTGTGATGGTGTGGTTGTGTGTGTGTGCTAGTCGTAGTACTCCATGGAGCCCCTGGCGTGGCGTAAAACCCCGTAAGCTCCATGGGTACTACGACTAGGTGGGTGTGTGTGTCGGTGTGGGTGCGTGTGTGATGGTGTGGGTGTGTGGGTGTGGGTGCGTGTCTGTTGGTGTGGGTGCGTGTTTGATGGTGTGGGTGTGTGTGTGTGCTAGTCGTAGTACTACATGGAGCCCCTGGCGTGGCGTAGAACCCCGTAAGCTCCATTGGGTACTGCGACTAGGTGGGTGTGTGTGATGGTGTGGGGGTGTGTGGGTGTGTGTGTGTGTGTGTGGGTGCGTGTGTGTTGGTGTGGGTGTGGGTGCGTGTGTGATGGTGTGGTTGTGTGTGTGTGCTAGTCGTAGTACCCCATGGAGCCCCTGGCGTGGCGTAAAACCCCGTAAGCTCCATGGGGTACTACGACTAGGTGTGTGTGTGTGTGTTGGTGTGGGTGTGTGTGCGTGGGTGTGGGTGCGTGTGTTATGGTGTGGGTGTGTGTGTGTGGGTGTGGGTGCGTGTGTGTTGGTGTGGGTGTGGGTGCGTGTGTGATGGTGTGGTTGTGTGTGTGTGTGCTAGTCGTAGTACTCCATGGAGCCCCTGGCGTGGCGTAAAACCCCGTAAGCTCCATGGGTACTACGACTAGGTGGGTGTGTGTGTCGGTGAGGGTGCGTGTGTGATGGTGTGGGTGTGTGGGTGTGGGTACGTGTGTGTAGGTGTGGGTGTGGGTGCGTGTGTGATGGTGTGGGTGTGTGTGTGTGCTAGTCGTAGTACCACATGGAGCCCCTGGCGTGGCGTAGAACCCCGTAAGCTCCATTGGGTACTACGACTAGGTGGGTGTGTGTGTTGGTGTGGGGGTGTGTGGGTGTGTGTGTGTGGGTGTGGGTGCGTGTGTGTTGGTGTTGGTGTGGGTGCGTGTGTGATGGTGTGGTTGTGTGTGTGTGCTAGTCGTAGTACCCCATGGAGCCCCTGGCGTGGCGTAAAACCCCGTAAGTTCCATGGGGTACTACGACTAGGTGTGTGTGTGTGATGGTGTGGGTGTGTTTGTGTTGGTGTAGGTGTGGCTGCGTGTGCGATAGTGTGTGTGGGTGTGGGTGCGTGTGTGTTGGTGTGGGTGTGGGTGGGTGTTTGATGGTGTGTGTGTGTGTGTGCTATAGTCGTAGTGCCCCATGGAGCCTCTGGCGTGGCGTGAAACCCCGTAAGCTCCATGGAATACTACGACTAGGTGGGTGTGTGTGTTGGTGTGGGTGTGTGTGTGGGTGCGTGTGTGATGGTGTGGGTGTGTGTGTGTGGGTATGGGTGCGTGTGTGTTGGTGTGGGTGTGGGTGCGTGTGTGATGGTGTGGTTGTGTGTGTGCTAGTCGTAGTACCCCATGGAGCCCCTGGCGTGGTGTAAAACCCCGTAAGCTCCATGGGGTACTACGACTAGGTGGGTGTGTGTGTTGGTGTGGGGGTGTGTGTGGGTAATGGTGCGTGTGTGATGGTGTGTGTGTGGGTGTGTGTGCGTGTGTGTTGGTGTGGGTGTGGGTGGGTGTTTGATGGTGTGTGTGTGTGTGCTATAGTCGTAGTGCCCCATGGAGCCTCTGGCGTGGCGTGAAACCCCGTAAGCTCCATGGAATACTACGACTAGGTGGGTGTGTGTGTTGGTGTGGGTGTGTGTGTGGGTGCGTGTGTGATAGTGTGGGTGTGTGTGTTTGGGTATGGGTGCGTGTGTGTTGGTGTGGGTGTGGGTGCGTGTGTGATGGTGTGGTTGTGTGTGTGTGTGCTAGTCGTAGTACCCAATGGAGCCCCTGGCGTGGCGTGAAACCCCGTAAGCTCCATGGAATACTACGACTAGGAGGGTGTGTATGATGGTGTGGGTGTGTGTGTGTTGGTGTGGGTGTGGCTGCGTGTGCGATAGTGTGGCTGTGTGTGTGTGTGTGGGTGTGGGTGCGTGTGTGTTGGTGTGGGTGTGGGTGCGTGTGTGATGGTGTGGGTGTGTGTGCTAGTCGTAGTACCCCATTGAGCCCCTGGCGTGGCGTAAAACCCCGTAAGCTCCATGGGGTACTACGACTAGGTGTGTGTGTGTGTGTGGGTGTGGGTGCGTGTGTGATGGTGTGGGTGTGTGTGTGGGTGCTTGTGTGATGGTGTGGGTGTGTGTGTTGGTGTGAGTGCGTGTGTGATGGTGTGGGTGTGTGTGTGATGGTGTGGGTGTGTGTGTGTGTTGGTGTGGGTGTGGGTGCGTGTGTGATGGTGTGGGTGTGTGTGTGGGTGTGGGGGCGTGTGTGTTGGTGTGGGTGTGGGTGCATGTGTGATGGTGTGGGTGTGTGTGTGTGCTAGTCGTAGTACCCCATAGAGCCCCTGGCGTGGCGTAAAACCCCGTAAGCTCCATGGGTTACTACGACTAGGTGGGTGTGTGTGTTGGTGTGGGTGTGTGTGCGTGGGTGTGGGTGCGTGTGTGATGGTGTGGGTGTGTGTGTGTGTGGGTGCGTGTGTGTTGGTGTGGGTGTGGGTGCGTGTGTGTTGGTGTGGGCGCGTGTTTGATGGTGTGGGTGTGTGTGTGTGCTAGTCGTAGTACCACATGGAGCCCCTGGCGTGGCGTAGAACCCCGTAAGCTCCATTGGGTACTACGACTAGGTGGGTGTGTGTGTTGGTGTGGGTGTGTGTGCGTGGGTGTGGGTGCGTGTGTGATGGTGTGGGTGTGTGTGTGTGTGTGTGTGGGTGCGTGTTTGTTGGTGTGGGTGTGGGTGCGTGTGTGATGGTGTGGTTGTGTGTGTGTGCTAGTCGTAGTACCCCATGGAGCCCCTGGCGTGGTGTAAAACCCCGTAAGCTCCATGGGGTACTACGACTAGGTAGGTGTGTGTGTTGGTGTGGGGGTGTGTGTGTTGGTGTGGGTGTGGGTGCGTGTTTGATGGTGTGTGTGTGTGCTAGTCGTAGTACCCCATGGAGCCCCTGGCGTGGCGTAAAACCCCGTGAGCTCCATGGGGTACTACGACTAGGTGGGTGTGTGTGTGGGTGTGGGTGCGTGTGTGATGGTGTGGGTGGGTGTGTGTGTGTGGGTGTGGGTGCGTGTGTGTTGGTGTGGGTGTGGGTGCGTGTGTGATGGTGTGGGTGTGTGTGTGCTAGTCGTAGTACCCCATGGAGCCCCTGGCGTGGCGTAAAACCCCGTAAGCTCCTTGGGGTAGTACGATTAGGTGGGTGTGTGTTGGTGTGGGTGTGTGTGTGTGGGTGCGTGTGTGATGGTGTGGGTGTGTTTGTGTGGGGGCCTGTGTGTTGGTGTGGGTGTGGGTGTGATGGTGTGGTTGTGTGTGTGCTAGTCGTAGTACCCCATGGTGTGATGGTGTGGGTGTGTGTGCTAGTCGTAGTACCCCATGGAGCCCCTGGCGTGGCGTAAAACCCCGTGAGCTCCATGGGGTACTACGACTAGGTGGGTGTGTGTGTGGGTGTGGGTGCGTGTGTGATGGTGTGGGTGTGTGTGTGTGGGTGTGGGTGCGTGTGTGTTGGTGTGGGTGCGTGTGTGATGGTGTGGGTGTGTGTGTGCTAGTCGTAGTACCCCATGGAGCCGCTGGCGTGGCGTAAAACCCCGTAAGCTCCTTGGGGTAGTACGATTAGGTGGGTGTGTGTTGGTGTGGGTGTGTGTGTGTGGGTGCGTGTGTGATGGTGTGGGTGTGTTTGTGTGGGGGCCTGTGTGTTGGTGTGGGTGTGGGTGTGATTGTGTGGTTGTGTGTGTGCTAGTCGTAGTACCCCATGGAGCCCCTGGCGTGGCGTAAAACCCCGTAAGCTCCATGGGTACTACGATTAGGTATGTGTGTGTGTTTTTGTGGGTGTGTGTGATGGTGTGGGTGTGTGTGTGGGTATGGGTGCGTGTTTGTTGGTGTGGGTGTGGGTGCGTGTGTGATGGTATGGTTGTGTGTGTGTGTGTGCTAGTTGTGGTACCCCATGGAACCCCTGGCGTGGCGTAAAGCCCCATAAGCTCCATGGGGTACTACGATTAGGTGGGTGTGTGTGTGTTGGTGTGGGTGTGGGTGTGTAGGTGTGGGTGCGTGTGTGATGGTGTGGGTGTGTGTGTGGGTGTGGGTGCGTGTGTGTTGGTGTGGGTGTGGGTGCGTGTGTGATGGTGTGGGTGTGTGTGTGTGGGTGGGTGCGTGTGTGATGGTGTGGGTGTGTGTGTGGGTGTGTGTGTAGGTGGGTGTGGGTTTGTGTGCGTGAGTGTGTGTGTGTGTAGGTGTGTGTGTAGGTGTGTGTGTATGTGAGTGTGGGTGTGTGTGTGTGTGTGTGTGTGTGTGCGTGCGTGCGTGCGTGTGTGTGTTTGTAGGGTCGCAAGGGCGGAGAATGGAAGTGAGAACGGATGATCGAAAGTCTCGGAAGACGGATTCAGGATCGCGATCATGAGCGTCAATAGCTGGAATCGGAAAACGAGCAAGCAAGAAAAGAAATGATAAATTGGATAATATCCGACCCCGCTGTAACGAAACAAAACCCGCATAGGCCCTATAGTCTTTTTAAAGTTATCAATGAACTGCTTTGCAAACCAGTTCTCTGCCCGTTCTCTGATCAGATGAGACTAGACGACTATAGAGGTAGAAACCGCTTGAACAAAATATCAACATGTGCAAAACTGTCTAATGTCAGACGAACACTGGTATAGATTAACGTTGCAAGACATTTTTACTGCAAACTCTTCAATAATGTTAAACCGAATATACTTGCTGAAATTATGAGCTAATTATAATAATTATAATTTTATGATAGAAAAAGAATCTTGCAAAATCAGTTACTTTGTTGCCGTATTTGCTAATAATCTGACACTGAATTGTCACGTTCAAAACATAATCATGCTACATGTAGGCCTAACCCCAGTTTAAAATCCTCCACTTTGGTAAACTATTATTATACGGCTGGTTAGCTATACATTGGTTAAAGCGTACGGGTATAGGCGTCTCTCTGTGCGACGATGTCACTATGGCGTAGCTATTGTAGAGGAATGGTGCAGCCGCATCGCGGGCGATGTATAAGGGACTTCTAAAATAGGGCGGCAAACTGAGGTGTTAAGACAATTTTATCACCACCCTATATCGTCAATGGTCATCGCGTGACGACAACGAGAGCCTATACCCCGAACTTGCCCGAAGCGCCAGATTTGGCCGATGAGAAACTTCGGACTCGATATCTTGTCGAGTTTTAACTCAATTTAAAGTGACTCAATCTGTCTGCATTCAGAGTTAGTCTTCGGCCTTGCGGAAAATGTCCACTGATGTTGAGGCTCTGCCCCAGACCACCTCTAGGGTAGCTTAACGGCGCTTCCTCAGACCTCCTTGCCAACAGTTTGAGGAAGAGTGTGCAGTTGACATTTCTGAGTATTTCCGCGTCCATCTCGTTTCCACCTCCATCTCTTCTTCCTTATAATCTGGTCTTCCATCCTCCTCCTTATCCCTCGGCTCATTTACAGGACAACAACAAAATAAACAACAAAAATCTACCGACAAACTATGAGCTTACGGGATTTTAAGCCACGCCAGAGGCCCTGGCCCAACAGGTCCACTACTACTACTACACACGCACGCGCACACACACACACACACACACACACACACACACACTACACCGCAGCGGCGTAACCAGGGCTTCAAAATAATTACGCAGCTTGTAACACTGAGGGGAGGGGTGTACCCCTTCCCCAGGGTAAGAAATTTTTTTCTTTAGAGGTTTGTAATGGTGGATTTTGGAGACCATCTTTTTGGTTAAAAGTAATAACATTTTACATAATTTCTATGGCAAATCATATAATTTCATAATGTGATTTAAAACATTTTCTCAACTGCAAAGTCCCAGCAGCTAACGTAGACTAGAAACAGACAGACTCACCAAAGAACAAATTTTTTAATTAAATAAATCTCTCTAAAATCTCAGTTAACTAACACACATCGAAGTAAGCATGCATACTGCATAGGGCTATAGGCAATAGGCCCTATGCATGTTTACTTCGATGTGTGTTAGATAACTGAATAAATATTATACGCTGTGTGTTAGTTAACTTCGATGTGTGTTAGTTAACTGAATATGTGCAACAAGATTAAAATAACAGTTAATAAATATGAAAAATCCAAAATGGACATCATGTAAGTACCCAAAAACTACAAGGTCATGTGTAGCCGAGTCTTGGGTTCATATGGAGCGATATTTATTATGTATAATATATTGTACTTAAATTACTTGTACTTGAGTACAATATATTATGTATAATATATTGTACTTAAATTAATTTTCTGACCCCAAACTACAAGGTCATGTGTAGCCGAGTCTTGGGTTCATATGGAGCGATATTTATTATGTATAATATATTGTACTTAAATTAATTTGATGAACTATGTACACCAAAGTGCGGTTAGCAGTTGCTTTTTAATAAAGGATATACTTACTTACTTACTTACTTACTTACTTACTTACTTTACTGGTTATTTTTTTCCATTATAATTTCATTTCATTTTTTAAATTCCACAATGTAGGGGTTAACCTGGGGCTCTCTAAAATCTCATTGAATCTGAGCGACTCGCAATATCGATGGTTCCCGCTCAGAGGTAGGGGCCTACCGACTCGGACTCCAGATCCCACGATTCCCCCTTCCGGTCAGCAACAATGCCTGAACCGAGCTCTATGAGAACTGAAATAGGTCGTGTTAATGGGTGCCGATCCCGAATGGGGGACGATGGGGACAAGACCCCCACCTTTAACAGTGGGGGGACACACCATACAGATGTCTCCCCCACTCCCTAAATTTTGAAGCAACACCAAAAAAGGTCAACCAATTTTGGACCTCTTTTTTGACCAGATCAGCTCAAAGCTCTTTTTTCAACAGATAAGTTCAAAAGTGTCCCCTCTACCTGTCAAACAAGATCGTCGCCACTACTGTTGTGTTACGTACCCGAACTGAAACTAAACGTTGATTGTCTGAGACGTTTGATGGAAGCCTTCTTCGAAGATGCATTACAAGTAGACCTAGAAGCCATGACTCGTCAGTAATGGGTTTCGAACAATGACTTGGTCTTGCTCTCGGTACGGAGAGAGTGAGTGAGTGAGTAAGAGAGAGAGAGAGAGACAGACAGACAGACAGACAGACAGACAGACAGACAGACAGACAGAGACAGACAGAGACAGAGACAGACAGAGACAGACAGAGAGCTGCTGAGAGAGTGGGGGGCAGTAGCGGGACGAAGGAGGCATATGGTGCCCAGGGCAGTTGCCTCGAGCGCAGGACCTAATATGGAAGGGGGAAACGAGGAATTTTCTGACCCCAAACTCAAGGGCGTAAACTTGTCCAAAATATTGGGGGGCATGGGGTCTGGACCAGAGGAGCAAAAAACAAGTTTTTTCTAGATGAAAAGTTGCTTTTTTAAAACAAGTTTTTCAAGATAAAAAGTTGTTTTTTTGTTTTTTTTGTTTTGTTTTTGTTTTTATGGTTCTTGTTGTTTTGGTTGTTTTTAAGATTTTCGGATTTCGAACCATAAAAATCATGAAAAAAGGCATGAACAAGAGATCCAACTCAATTTAATTCAGTTGCGATTTCCGAAAATTAAAAATCATTAAATCAATGTTATTAAAGTAACTTCTATAAAAAAATATGAAAGTTATTTTAAAAAATCAAATTTTGTGGTTTTCTTTTTTTAAACCAATTTCCGAAAAAAAACTTTTTTCACCTCTGGTCTGGACAGTCAGCAGAGGCTTCCGGTGTTAAGTTAATGCGTATGAAATGGGGCGTTTTGCTTACATGCAAATTTGTTTCATATTGAAGATATTGAAGATAAAAATAAATTTTTGTTTTCATTTCAGATGAATTTCTGATAGTATTTCAGTTCTGTGTCTCTGTTTTTCTGTTTCTGAAGAAATTTGTCTATATTGAAACATAATATTTTAATATTTTAAGAAATTCTCCTCTCGAATTTGGGGGGCATTGCCCCGGCTCCGCAATTATTGGTGGGGCACGTGCCCCGGCTGACCCCCCAGAGTCTACGCCTATGTATATACATGTTTATATATATAATTATATACATATGTATGTATATACACACATATATATGGCTGTTAATGGTTTAAATCGCGCTAATGCATAATGTCTTTGCTGACAGACACTTCAGTGTCTGGAAATAGACATTATGCGTCGGCATATGACTGATTTCTAATGTTGACAAGGACCGAGGGAATGGTTCGGAAACAGATAGGAATAATGAGATGCCAGTAAATGTGTGATTATCTTGCCTTATCTTGCCTTGCCTAGCCTAACAATATGTCTACACACACACACACACACACACACACACACACACACACACACACACACACACACACACACACACACACACACACACACACACACACACACACACACACACACACACACACACACACACACACACACACACACACACACACACACACACACACACACACACACACACACACACACACACACACACACACACGAACACACTTATTTCTGAAAAGTACTGGGGTGTATATGTTTGTAATACATACTTAGGGTGTATATATTTGTATATATACTTGGGGCTCTTCTTTTGGAAGAATGGAGAATCGAAGGAAGACTGGAAAAATAGTTATGGATTCTGAAAAGAATATTGGAAGGTGCTTGTAAAATTGTAAAAGTCTGAAGGGTGGCTGGAAAACATGTAGAGGGATTCTGGTGACGTCGGAAAGATGTGTGGGATAGGTGTGGATGGGGCTGGAGTGTTTAGGGAATTTTGAGGTAATGGAGAAGTGATGGAGTGGTGGTGGCAGATGGAACAGTTATCAAGCACGACTGGTCTTCGAAAAGGCCTTGAACCGAGTTATCTGTGGCAGTAGTGTGGCTGTTATTTTGATAAAAGACTCATATGGACCAAAGTTTAAGCCTGGGACTGCTAAATAGAGAAATAACCCAACGCCTATGCTGTACACTCCTGGCATAGGCCTATGCACTCCTAAGAGCGAGTGTAGACAGCTGGATTTCTTCTTTAAACTTCAGTTATCAGCGAGTGATGGCTGTTCATTGTTGTGTGATCTGTGGTGCAAATAACAAGTGGTTCATTCGCTTTCCTTGTTTCCTTTGTCAGGTGGTTACACTATGGTACATTGATTTTTTGTAAAACCTTTACAAAAAAACTTTGAAACCCTGGGTGAACACCTTCTTGTATTGTATTGTATTGCATTGTATTTACGAATTTATAAAGCGCCTCTTGCAGTACAACGTAATCAGAGGCGCTCATATCATACTGTATGTCTGTCTGTCTGTCTGTCTGTCTTCTGTCTGTCTGTCCATCTGTCTGGTGTCAAAACTAATGTGGAAGTGAAATAAATAATGTCCATATAATTAAAGTATGGCATGAGCCTAAGTTGCTCATGCCATACTTTAATTATATGGACATTATTTCATTCCCCCCTCAACAGTTGCTGGAAAACATAATTTGCTGGTTTCGATTATATCTGTCTGAACGAACCCACATGATTATATCGGGTGACTAAACAAAATGGATCCACATTAAGCTGGGCGTTCCTCAAGGTTCTGTACTTGGTCCTCTACTCTTTATTCTCTACACGGCTGACATTCCTTCTCTTTTTCCACTCGGGAGCTGCTGGTCATCTCTGCGGATTACGTGCAAGCATTTGTCCATGGGTCTCCTTAATCCGAATTGCACTTAGTTGAGCGTATTGAGTCTTTGTGGAAGTCTCTACATTCCTGGATGTGCTCAAATCGTCTCTCTCTCCTAATGGCTGCAAAACCCAGTTAATTTGGTTTGGCTCCCCTCAACAGTTGCTGAAGATTGATTTTGCTCTCCTATCGGAAATCTTTCCACACTACTCCTTTTCATCAAGTGTACGTGACCTGGGTGTTAACTTGATAGCTCTCTCTCCTTCAAAGATCACGTCTCTAACTTCACACGTGTTTCTTACTCCCACTTAGACGTGTTATGGCTGTTCGACGATCTGTCTCATCCTCTGTTTTCACAACGCTGGTACATGCTTTCATTTGCTCCAGAATTGACTACTGCAATTCGCTTCTAATCGGTCTTCCCAAGGCTCGAGAGACGAATCGACAGTTAAAAGAATGAACGCATGATTGAACGAATGTAGTGAAGGGATAAATAGGTAGATAGATGAATGACTGGATGGATGGAGGAATAAGTGGATAAACAAATGAATAACTGCTTTTCGTTTCTGTTTGTTGTACACCAAGAATGAAAACCATTGCAAAATTTAATGCACAATCTTTATTAGATGAATATCACTCATTCTGTTTCCGTCAGCCTCTATTAACGTCTCGACAAAGTAGACTTCAGTCAGCATTTTCATAACGATAAGAACTTCTATGTCAGCGTCTGTTCATTGATTATATGATTCCACACTGACTCTTCCCGTCTGTCAGGGTTTAAAGTGGAGTGGGAACGGTGTTCCCACTGCTCTCGAAATTCTTTGCTTGCGTTCCCACTGCTCACGCTTGCGTTCCAATGAAGCTCCTCTTTAGAGTATTAGAGTTCCCACTGCTCACCGAAACCACTTTCACCACTGCCGTCTGTCCAACTCTTCCATGCGCCTCCTTCTAATCCCTCGCCAAGACCTTGAACCTCAACCAACGACCAATAAACACCAAAACAAAACCCACGACCAAATAAACAGCACATGACACCAAAATAAAAAACAAACACACGACAAATAAAAACAAACTAACAGTACAAAGCATTTAGATTTTGCATTGTATTTAGTTAACGACAAAAGAAACAACAAAGCAAAGTCCAAAGGACAAAGTAAACAACAAAATAAAGAACAAAACAAACGCGAAAGTAAACAACAAACGACAAAGTAAACAAAATAAACAACAAAATAAACAAGACAAAAACACAAAAACTACACACAGGGCTTACGGGATTCTAATCCGCGCCAGGGGCCCCCCTGCCTTCACGAGCTTACGGGAGATTAAGCCGCGCCAGAGGCTCGGCAGGGGTGTAGGTTTTGATTATTTTGTCTTGATTATTTTGTTGTCTATTTTGTTACTTTGTCGTTTGTTGTTTGCTTTCGTGTCTGTTTTGTTGTTTACTTTGTTGTTTAGTTTGTCGTTTGTTGTTTGCTTTGTAGCTTGTTTTGTCGCTAAACTAAACACAAATACAAAATCTAAATACTTATAAAAAAATATACAAATACACTACAAAAAAATAAAGACAAATAAAAAAATAAATACAAACACAAAACGACCACCACACCCTAAACACACCACACCCTAAATACAATCCGACAATACGGAGCCACTCAGCAGCCATCCCAATGCCCATCCTCTTCAAAACGACCACCAAACCCTACACACACCACACCCTAGAGCCACTCAGCAGCCATCCCAATGCCCATTCTCTTCAAAACGACCACCAAACCCTACACACACCACACCCTAGAGCCACTCAGCAGCCATCCCAATGCCCATCCTCTTCAAAACTACACACACCACACCCTAAACAGAATCCGACAATACGACACTGAGCAGCCATCCCAATGCCCATCCTCCTTAAGCAGGAAACTTCCTGCCAGAATATCCAAAGGCACCTATTGAAACACAGTAAAATAATGAAGGTTATTATTACACGTTATGACAAAATAGTAACATGAAATGAAAGAAACAGTGAACATGGAATTGGAGGAGCTGTGCAGCAGGCAAACACAATTCCTGTGTAGAGATTTTCGATCATTATTATTCTACACTTAGCTACGTCATACACGGCCTGCTTCTGTCAATCTTCATCCACATAATAATAATAATAATAATAATAATAATAATAATAATAATAATAATAATAATAATAATAATAATAATAAACATGGAGGACGGCGACCTCCAAGCTTACATGTAATTACACTCCTGCTTTATAGTTTCTTAGAGCCTGAGGGATTTTTGTACCTCGGGCGTTAAAAAACAAAATAAAAAAATAAAATAATAATAATATAATACTCTTTATTATTTAAAATTGACAGATGCAGTAAGATTACATTGAAACATGAAAGTACAATCAAGATCTTAATTAAACACGGTTTGGCAGCCATGCAAGGCGCCGCCCTAGAGGGGGGTTACGGGAATCGATCAGCGAACCTAATGCTCTCCTGGCCATGAGTGCTACCATTACTCTATTCCCCCTCCCCAAGTATCTCATTCCAGTGGTTTGATTTTGAGGTGCAGACACAATCCCTGGTCAGATAAAAATAAATCCATCTGTTTTTTAAGTTCAGTATATTCAGTATGTATTGAAAGACCTCAGGAAATTTTACTCAACTGGTACTGCGACACGTGTCTTGTACACAACGTGAATATCAGCTTTCACAACATAAAATTATGAGGTAGAATGATATAATTCACAATTTGTATAGACAAGTTCAGAGTAGATTAGTTTGTACAAGATATATTCATCTTAATGATCTTTAATCAAAATTTTAGATAAACATTAAGAAGTAAATGACAATTAAAATACATATCAAATGTACATCAATAACTCCCCATAATTTGCATTATCAAAGTTATATTATAACAAGGTCAGGCAAAGAGTCTAAATTTAATCAGCTATAGATCAAGTCTTGGATTCCATCCCTACACCAGAGCACTGTTTACACAACACATCTGCAGAATTTTAATTGTATTTGAAAGTTTATACAGTGCCACTAAAAGAGCAAAACTAATCGCTGCTAGCTTATATGATGTAAAATGTCATTCAGAACTGGAATTACAATAGTTAGCAAAAATCAGAAACCTACCATCTTTGGCATGGCGCTCCTTGCTCTTTCTCATCCTTCTTGTCTTCCAACTGATCTCTCTGCCTCTGGAGGTCTGAGTTCGCCGCCTGCAGTCCTGCCAATCGTGAGCTGAAATCGCTGATTTGCAGTCGGCATGTTTGGAACACACAATGAATGACGGTGGAGGTGTTATCGATGAAGGACGACGAATGTGACCTTCCATGGCTTGCCGATCTAGATGCAGAACGGTCGCGACGTGTAGACTTCGCAGTGGAGCGTCTGGTTTTGAGTGTATACACTCATATGTGTACTCGTATGTCCTTCCTTGACAGTAAAAACCTCCATCCGGTTGCAGTGGTCAACCACTTCCTGTGTGTTTCTTCTCAGGCCTTCGAGCATCGACTCGGTGTGCTCGAGCCGGCATTTAACGGACTATCCACGTTGAGGATCAAGTCAGGCTTTGACGGGCGACACAGCTTGTAGCCTTGTGAATCAAGACTCTTGTGAGCAGTTGCCAACTTGAAAAGTTCTGACAGAAGGAATCACGCATTTCTGATTGTTCGGCAGACTGACAATCAGTCGCTGGGTAGTCTAAGATAAAACACAACATTACGATTTTGGTCTGAAAAAGAAAGTTCTCTGTGACGGACAACAGACGCACAGCTGAATTCCAAATTCATATTCTTCTTCCTTAGGCAGACACTTCAACAATGAAGTAGAATCCTACTGTTTGGATCGTTGGGTCATCTACCAGACATAGCCTCCCTTAAGATGTTCTTATGGTTAGGGATACATGTACTACTCTTTATCAACGCTTAAAACTCTTTTGCCTGTGGGGATGGCCTGGAAGTGAATGCATATGAGGAGACACTTGAAGAAGTGCTACATGAATGCCCTGAATGAATTAAAGATTTCCATATAGAGGAGAATTTTAACTGTAGTCTTGTGGACTACCTAGGAGCAACGTAAGTTAAACTTTTCACAGACTAAAATTAAAATATACCGATATATTAAACACTTGCTGGTTGCATAAAAGCTGTTGCCTGATACAGATTTAATTCATGTTTTTAATTTATAAACTCATCTTGAACTTGGTGAAGAAGAATTCAGACTTCATAAAGTGGAAACCAAATCTACTGAAATGAAACGGCTGTTTTCTTACCTCAAATGACTGCTGGGTCGACGACTTGAGTTTGTCCTTCTCTGACTTTTTTTTAACGAGTTCACTTGGCTGGGTCCAAGTGACGAGCGTCTTTCTCGGACTTCTTTCTTTAACCAGTTCAATTGGCTGGGTCCAAGTGACGAGCGTCTTTCTCGGACTTCTTTCTTTAACCAGTTCAATTGGCTGGGTCCAAGTGACGAGCGTCTTTCTCTGACTTATTTTTATAACCAGTTCAATTGGCTGGCTCCAAGTGACAAGCGTCTTTCTCGGACTTATTTTTATAACCAGTTCAATTGGCTGGCTCCAAGTGACGAGCGTCTTTCTCGGACTTATTTTTTAAACCAGTTCAATTGGCTGGCTCCAAGTGACGAGCGTCTTTCTCGGACTTATTTTTTAAACCAGTTCAATTGGCTGGCTCCAAGTGACGAGCGTCTTTCTCGGACTTATTTTTATAACCAGTTCAATTGGCTGGCTCCAAGTGAGGAGCGTCTTTCTCGGACTTATTTTTTAAACCAGTTCAATTGGCTGGCTCCGAGCGACGAGGGTCTTTCTTGGACTTTTTTTTAACCATGCGACGAGTGTCTTTCTCCTCATTCCCACGGTCAGATTAATTCTGCTCCATCAGAGGTGGTATTTGTTTAGTATGATGACTCGAAGAACCACTGGTGGTATGTCCTCTGCCGCCGTGACGTCGACCGCTACCTCCAACTGAACCTTGTGATCGACTTCCAGAGTAAGACTATTCCTCCTGTCTCCCAAACCTTCGTTGGTAGCAAAATAAAATGCAGCCTTTCAGTCGAAGAAGTTACACAGTTTGTGTTACCATGTGAAATATAAAGAACTTCACAAAAAAGACCCAGAACAGTTTCGTATTTTCCATAAAAAATAGCCAATGACAATCATAAAACTTGGGCTGCATATAATAATAAACAGATGAAATACACTGCACATAATGGCTGAAAAATCTTGGCAAATGTGGCTCAAACAAATTTCACTGTAATTAATAATGAAACACCATACCTTCTCCTGTTTGGTCTTCGGCGCCCTCCTTCACGTCCAGTTGCTTGCTGTTCCTGGCCATCTTCTTCAGCAGTTGCTTCAGATTTCTCAGCAGAATACCTGTAGTTCTCATCTTCAGCGCGACGGTGATTACCTATTACAAGTGAAAACAAGTCTGTATAAAAGAGTCCAAGAATTGTTTTACAGCTATTTCACTATTTCCTCTGGGTCTATACAAATCTATAAGTTTGTTCTGTACCAATAAGTATGTTTTCAGAACATACTTGTCCTATTTCCAAATTTGAAAGTGACTAAAGTCGACTTTCCAAACATATTTTTAAAAGAAGGCATACTGACTGCAACCTACTTGTCATATCATAACAAGCCACATCATGGTTCTGTTAAAATTGACAAATGCACAACTCTGTGTTTTGCTGTTTTGGCCATGTCAGCACAAATTCAGACAAAATTCGCAAACTATCGCAAAAAATTTGTGATCGTCAGATTCTCTCTCTCTCTCTCTCTCTCTCTCTCTCTCTCTCTCTCTCTCTCTCTCTCTCTCTCTCTGTCTCTCTGTCTCTCTGTCTCTCTCTCTCTCTCTCTTTCAGAGTCTCTCTCTCTCTCTCTCTCTCTCTCTCTCTCTCTCTCTCTCTCTCTCTCTCTCTCTCTCTCTCTCTCTCTCTCTCTCTCTCTCTATATATATATATATATATATATAAAAATAAAAATAAATATATATGTATATATATACAAAAAATTATATATATATATATATACAGTGATGGGTACTAAACTATTTTTTTAGCTAAACTAAAACTATTTTCCAACTAAGAAAAATAGTTTAACTAAAGTTGGCAACTAATTTTGGAAATTAGTTAACTAAACTAAAAAAGTAGTTAAACTTTTTCCAACTTTTTTCCAACTTTTTACGACAAACATTTTCACAATAAAAGACGTTAAGTGAACTGTAATAATGCAAAGCGTCAATGACAATTTCATCTTCAAACTATGCAATGTGTACTGTTCTGGCATACAGTTACAAGTGTACTGTAAGTAGTGTATGAATTTGAAAACACAGGCTGTTAAGGCTAACACCATGCAGTGTTAAAATGTTATTTTGCTGACAGTGTTCAATGTTCACTGTGGAAAAATAGTTGCATACTGCTGATTTATTTTAGTTAAACTTTTTAGTTAGCAACTAAATTTTTTAGTTAAACTATGGTTTTAACTAAAATATTTTTTTTAGTTAAACTTCTTCCTTAACTAAAATATTTTAGTTAAACTTCTTCCTTAACTAAAATTTTTTAGTTAAACTAAAAGTTAGCAACTTTTTAGTTAACTATTGCCCATCACTGTATATACACACACACGCGCACGCACGCACACACGTGCCATAAGCCTATCTATAATAGACATATCGAAAAATTCGCGCATAATAGGCCTACAAGTTTTCAAGTCCATTCACTTATCAAATGCAGCAAATTGTCTTCTAATAATCTAATTAGCTGGACAAATTTACATAAACAAATTTACTCAAACATTAATAATGATTTTTTATTTAGGGACGAGCATGATTATAATTACGGACTTATAACAAGCTTTAGGTCTAACTAAACAAAATTTACTCGACAACGAAGCCATTGTCTGTCACCCTTCACTCAAACGATGGGCTCGTTTCTTCCACGTGATATAAATCAAATAACATGAACATATTTCGATAAGAAACAATTATAATATGATTATAATTATAAACAAACTATTATTTTACCTTGTCGAAATTCTGTTTTTAAATTTAAGTCATTAATTTTCAGCGAAAGAGGCTCGATTTGAGCAGAAACCTTCTTTCTGTTACCAAAAGCTTAGAACCTCTGCCGGTTACTGTGGTAACAGATTTGACGTCATCACATAAAATTATGTTTGTTTCTGTCGTTAGCCAATCATGTTATTTGATTTATATCACGTGCAACATACATCCAATCATGTTCTAGACTGTGTTCGATCGACTGGTTGACTGCTTTGCCGCTCATTTGTGCATGATGCTATCTATAATTCGGTAAGTATGTACGCAAAAGAGTAAATGTTACTTATAGGGTTGCTGAATATAATTTATTTATTTTATTCCGTTATATAAGAGCTGCGAACGAGTTGATGTACTGTCGAGGTCGTTGACTGTTTCATAAATAACAAGGATTCTATATTTAGAGGATTGGTTACTCATGAAAAAAGTTGTACTTCCGGCAGCGGGGAGATCGTGGCGACATCTGTCGTCGCGGGTGTACGGGTCTCTCGAGAGGTAAGCAAGTCTACAGACGCGATGTGGTGTTCAGCTATTAATTGCACGAATTCTAGGAAGAAGAATCCAGGATTATCTTTCTTTCGGTTCCCAAAGAACCAAGAAAGGTAAATGATAATAAGTGTATAGATATTGGTTTTAATTACTGTAATTTAAGTAGTCTAAATTGTGGAAACATGCGTTGGGCATAGCGAAGCTATAGACCCATGTTTAGGCCTACCTGCAGTCAATGGCATCTGACATCAATTAGAAAAAAAACCTGCGTTGTGTTTGCTTAACTTTCCCAGTAACTAGTTAAAGTAAGTGATAAGTAATTTATAAGTAAAAGTTTTAATAAATTTCAAGTAATGTAAACCTTAGAAATATGCACTTTTTGCGTCGTATGATAAGGCCTATGGCACATCTGACATCTTCAAACCACAAAGCAATCGTACAATCAATGTAGTGAAACATTTTGTGGATAACATATTATTGGGTTTATTTTTACTCTGGTAATGAAATATTTTGCGTTACTTGTCTGTAAGAAAGTTTACTTTGCGATACGTGTTTGGCAGATGCAGGCGGTGGGTGCAGTTAGGCCTATGTCGACCAAGGGCGTAAACTTGTCCAAAATATTGGGGGGGGCATGGAGTCTGGACCAGAGGAGCAAAAAACAAGTTTTTTCTAGATGAAAAGTTGCTTTTTTAAAACAAGTTTTTCAAGATAAAAAGTTGTTTTTTTGTTTTTTTTGTTTTGTTTTTGTTTTTATGGTTCTTGTTGTTTTGGTTGTTTTTAAGATTTTCGGATTTCGAACCATAAAAATCATGAAAAAAGGCATGAACAAGCAGGGGATTTTTTAAGAAATTTCCACTGGTGGGGAATTTTGAAAAAGGGCATTTTTCGTGTGTGATTTTAAGTCAAACAGTACTGAATCAGAGAAACTTGGAAAAGGACATAATTATATTTTAAATATCTGAACTTTCAAGCAGTCAAATTATAAAAAATAAAACAAATTATCAAAATGTTAAAGAAACTAGAAAAAATGACCAGCTTCTCTGAAAAATTTATGAACGAAATCTCTTTTAGAGTAAATATCTAAACTGGGTTCGCGTTCTCCTCGATTTCTGGTAGAAAGAAACTGTACAACGGCCATTCTTGGATCCTAATGAGCAGTTCTCATTCTGTTCAAGGCATTGTGAAGTCGTGCATTGATTATGTCAGGGTTCATATTAGTTCTATGATCGTCCACAACCAAGTTGTGAGTAATACTTGTTCTCTCAGTTTCCATTGAATGCGGTGACAAGGTCGCAATTGCCGACAATACCTTCTGCACTAACCCCGTAGTAACTGGTAGCAATTGGCGGAGACGAACTGACAATGAACATCCAAGATCAGCTCCGGCTGGAAGGTATGGAACACCTGAAATTGTATTCCATTGTTCACAGGCTTCATCAGCAAAGGCACCGTCATCACCCGGGAGTAACCTAGCTGACAAATTAATGCCAGCTGTTACAAAGTCCTCAACGACTCGGGCCGAAAGAAGATCTTTCATATTCATAAGTACAGTGTCTTGCTCTGCGTCGAGACGTTGAGCCAAGAAGTTGTAGGCTGCCTCGACGATTTCAACACGAATTGACTCTGTGTTTCTGTTACCAGTGGTGACATTCTAATTAGTTACACTCCTTCCAGTCGGCAAATTACGCGTGTCAAAGGTGGATATAGATTCACGTTTCCCTTCAAAAATGAAATTATACACCAGGTCAATACTTACACCAGTGGGCAGAGGATCTCAACCAGTCTTGTTGTCAAGACCTTAAACCTCAAGACCAAGACCTTGGACCTCAAGACCAAGACCAAGACTTTGAACCTCAAGACCAAGACCAAGACCTTGAACCTCAAGACCAAGACCAAGACCAAGACTTTGAAACTCAAGACCAAAACTGAGAAAAGTACCCCAAAAATCACAAAATCATGCTATTCCTTACTAAAAAAAGGTAATGTCGGACTACTCGCTATTTTAATTAAAACATGAATCTTTTATTTTATTCAAACAAAACAACTCCAAATGCAAACTGCAGAGAATTCCGAATTCGTATTATTTTACAAAAGTCCTTCATGCAAAATGTTATTCCAAATGCCTGCTGCATTTAAAAAACGATTCGCTCAGAAGTTTCTGACCAAGACGTGACCTGTGGGGCCTCATAAAAATTCTGCCATGTGAAAAATACGTTCTACAGTGCTGCATTCACTGACACACAGAGCAGCTTTTCAAGTACCGGATGTAAATGTACAAATTGTGAGTCTGTTTTGAAATCATTCCATGGTAAATAACCGGAAGTCAAAATAAATGTTCAAAACAACAGTAAAGCCTCACTCACACCATGTAAATACTAAAGCAATTGCATTAGATAAATCTTTTAAATCCTTGCGTTTTGTTAAATATGACTATCATATTGTCAAAAGTCTTGGTCTTGGTCTTGCAAAACCAAGACCAAGACCTTGAGTCTCAAGACCAAGACCAAGACCTTGAACCTCAAGACCAAGACCAAGACTTTTGGTCTCAAGACCAAGACCAAGACTTTTAAAAACGCATTCCTCCTTCATCCAGGCTTGGAACTGGTTCCTAAGCTAGCGGGGTATATTTAAAAAGTCTGGCAGAACGTGTGTTAGTTGGCATCCATGGGAAGAAGCTCATTACTTAGGCTTAGAGACTGTCGCTCCAGCCAGTGTCAATTACATATGTAATAAACAGTAATATATATATGTATATATTTGTGTGTGTGTGTGTGTGTATATTATATATAACGTTCTGACTAAGCGCTTCACTAGCCCGACCTGTTATCTCGAAGCGATCGACAAAAAACAACACAAGAGCCGCTGGTAAAGGGAATACGATACCAATTAGTCGACACGAATGAATGAATTCAGGGTCTCGGGGTCGACAATATGAAATTCCATATTACCAAGACAGAATTCTATACGTTAAATTTTCAAGAATACGCCTAAACAAAGACGCCCATGACAGTACCATGTAGCAAACAGTGTAAGTGAATTAAATCAATATAATCACTATAGTGGTTCGAACACTTGCACTTATAATTTTACAGAAAATGACAAAAAATTAATGGAACTAAAAAGGGCACAATTCACTGGTGGGGAAAAGGGCAAGGACTGGTGGGGAATTCGAGAGGGCTGGTGGGGAATTTCCCCACCAGTCAACATGTTAAAAAATGCACTGTGAACAAGAGCTCCAACTCAATTTAATTCAGTTGCGATTTCCGAAAATTAAAAATCATTAAATCAATGTTATTAAAGTAACTTCTAGAAAAATGGGAAAGTTATTTTAAAAAATCAAATTTTGTGGTTTTCTTTTTTTAAACCAATTTCCGAAAAAAAACTTTTTTCACCTCTGGTCTGGACAGTCAGCAGAGGCTTCCGGTGTTAAGTTAATGCGTATGAAATGGGGCGTTTTGCTTACATGCAAATTTGTTTTATATTGAAGATAAAAATAAATTTTTGTTTTCATTTCAGATGAATTTCTGATAGTATTTCAGTTCTGTGTCTCTGTTTTTCTGTTTCTGAAGAAATTTGTCTATATTGAAACATAATATTTTAATATTTTAAGAAATTCTCCTCTCGAATTTGGGGGGCATTGCCCCGGCTCCGCAATTATTGGTGGGGCACGTGCCCCGGCTGACCCCCCAGAGTCTACGCCTATGCCCAAACTACAAGGTCATGTGTAGCCGAGTCTTGGGTTCATATGGAGCGATGGCCATATAGGCCTGTCAAACCTGGATGACGTTACTCATCTGTAATACATTAGGCCTATACATAGCGAGCTACCCAGCCACGTTACAGACGCATCAGTTTTTTTTAGAATTGGTGGGCCTTATATATATATATATATATATATATATAATCTATATATAACTTACTTTATTTCGCTCAAAGCAGAAACACCGTTCAAACACGAACATTACAAAATATCGCAAAACGAAAAGCAATAGTGCGAAAACACAAAAAACCTATGGCGCTTTCAATTTACAATGTCCCAAAAACAAAAACAAAAAACCGTTAAAATCTTTACGCAGTTGCGTAATTGCGTAATGCTAGTTACGCGCCTGCTACACCGACAACAGAGAGCCATAGTGCAACCATAACATGCATCAGAATCCATCCCATCACCCCTCGGGCAGAACACTCGCCCCCAGCAAATCCACAGGCACCTATAGAAACACAGTAAACCACGAAGATTTTTATTACATGTTACAACAGATAGTATCCTAAAGGAAAGAATAAAATACATTTCTTTTTCTGGGGCGGGCCCTGTTGGTCGGCACCGCACTGACAGACATCAGAAGCTTTATGTTGCAGTCTCAAGTCAAACAGGTCAACAATCGTTGAGCTCAGCTGCTCGTAAAGTTATGCAGGTGCTGCGCCTCCGTAGGGCCTACATCAACTCGGACCCACTGTATCTTGTCATGGCTCGAACCATGGGCGGCGATCCCGGGGGTGGGGGTCGAGGGGGACAAGACCCCACCTTTAACAGTGGGGGGACAGGCCATACATCGGACCCCCCAAATTTTGAAGAAACACCAAAAAAGGTCATAAAATGTTTGTGTACTCAGGTTATAAAATTTTTCAATTTTTTAGACCTATTTTTTGACCAGATCAGTTCAAAACTCTTTTTTGACCAGATCAGTTCCCAAATGCCCCCCCCCCCACCTCTCAAACAAGATCGCCGCCACTGACTTGGCTGAAGTTAGCTCACGCAACTTTTAAACACTTTCCGGGCCTCTGCTTTTGGCCAAAATTGCTGACGACTGTTGCATTCTTATATTCCAGTACCTAAATTAGTCATGAATTTCAATTGCACACTCTTCCTCAAACTGTAAAACTGTAATTGAACTGGTAAGTACAATTTCAGGTATTATAATGATGTCGTGTGTGGTTGACTTGAGCAACTCCGTAAAAAATTCATACTGCACACTGCACACTCCAGGCAAGTCAACTGCACACTGGACAATGTCAGCTGCACTGTGTGTCAGAAGACACGCGGTTTTAAGCCCTGTAATGTTCATGTGACTGTTAGGCCACGCTGTCGCCGTTGACTCGATCAGCTAGGCTACAAGGGAATCTCCTACAGTACGGAACATAAATTAGTACAAGTTCCACTCATAAGACGACAGTAGAGGACTGCAGTGTCTAGTTAATAGTTATTGTAAGAAACTTAATGCTGCTTTAGATTACGGAAGTTGTCTGTAGTGCATAGATTAAGCATTCAGTCCCATCCTAGCATCAGACATTCGAACGCTTTGAGATCGTTGTTAGGCCTACTGTAGAACCTACACAGATCTGAAATTTCCTGAAACGCGCATTTTTTAACGCATCTTAATCTTTCCATTTTCACCGTAAAACTGTGAAAAAAGTATCTGCAGTTTCCACTATACAAATTACCAAAAGGCTCATAATTTGCACTGAACTTGAAATCCGGTTAATACGGTAGGGTAAAGTGCCCAATTATATGGGCACCTTAAGGATTTTATCTTATAGCTCATAATCAAATTAGGACCAAACAAAACAATGTTTGGCAAACTAATTTTCAACACTTTTGTCACTAGATGCTCATTGAAATAACAATCAGATGTCAAAATTTACCTCGAAAATATTGAAAATAAAAGGAGCCCTGTGGTGCCCATAATAAGCACTGGTGTCTTAATGATGGGCACCCATGCCCATATTAAGTTCAAACGTATGTAGTCAAAAGTTAAATGTAACGTTGAAATGTTAATTGTGAATGGCAATTGCAAAATTATAATAAAATTCCAAAATAAATCCGTATATGTTTACCAACTATTAAGCCTGCATTAACACTTGAAAGATCTGAAACTCCAAGAAGCTTTAAACCTAAAAGTGATTGACCACGCAAGTCGATGTTGGCTATTCAACACAAGGTCGACAAGTGAAGTTTTCATCATCTAGAATTCCGTATCCTTCTGCACACGGTATTGAGACAATTGCTTTTGTTAGTACTACTCTCTCTTTAGTTGTGCTTTTTCCTTGTTTGTCTTTGTTTGTTGTCTTTTGTACAGTATGAGGTTTACGGACTGGTGTTTTCGTTTGTTTTCAAGTCTGCATTTATTATTCATTTCCTTTGTTTCTGTTTCTTCATTCTCTTTCTTTTTGATTTCTTTCAAATCATTTTGTAAGGAGATGCTGTTATAATTTTTGCATGTGCACATTTTCTTTTACGTTTTCCTGATTTAGAGATATTTTTGGAGTCAGAAACATAACCTGAAATGTAAATATCAATAGCTCATCAGGCAAAGTGCTTGGACCAGCAACTGGCTCATCAGGCAAAGTGTTTGGACCAGCAACTGGCTCATCAGGCAAAGTGCTTAGACCAGCAACTGGCTCATCAGGTAAAGTGCTTGGATCAGCAACTGGTTATCAGGCAAAGTGCTTGGGCCAGCAACTGTCTCATCAGGCAAAGTGCTTGGACCAGCAACTGGCTCATCAGGCAAAGTGCTTTGGCCAGCAACTGTCTCATCAGGCAAAGTGCTTGGACCAGCAACTGGCTCATCAGACAAAGTGCTTGGACCAGCGACTGTTGGTTCATCAGACAATGTCTTTTGTCCAAATGATGTCGGTGATGTAAGCAAGATGTCTGAAGTGGTTGATGTTAACTGAAGAGGCGTGATGTTATGAATATCTAATGATGGATCAGCCGAGACTGTTGTATCATTTGGTCCGTTTGTAGGTGACATGTCTCGATCAGTCATTTCAGCTGCTATGAAATCTTCCTTTCGGAATAAAGCTTTGTCACAGTAGAGGTTTATGCTTTTAAATACAGAAACATCGAACGGTTGCATTTTATGCGTGCAGTGAGAGGGAAACACAAACTGCCTTAAAATTTCAGAATATGGCATCAGTAAAGAAGAGAGGCCATTGGAGTGAATATTCTCAAACTAGCGGTGGCAGCTGTTCTTCAGAATGGAATGGGGGGAAAGAAATCAACAAAACAATATAGTATTCCACGAGGAACTTAACAAAGGCATGTAAAAAAAGCGGGAAAAGGTGAAGGAGTTTGGAAAGCGCTTGGTCGTCCCACACTTTTAACGCCATATTCTGAAAATTTGACAAACAACATGAGTTAAAATACACGTATAAGTGACAGTAAACGACCTGTTGAACACAAGTGGCATTTTCAAAGGCCACTAGCCCGTAGCTATGAAGTTAGGTTTGGTTTAGATTATATATTTTTGCATTAGGCCTATGCTAAAAGTATTTTTTCTGTACAATATACTGACTTATAAAAATTACCAATAGACTTAATATGGGCACTAGACTTAATATGGACTTAATTCTGCCTCCTTAATATGGGCACCTGCCCATATTAAGGCATCAGAAGTATGCCCATATTGGGCTGGCACCTATGGCACGCTTCAAAGTCAGCTATACAAAACTGCAGTATCACGATCACCTATTACCGCCCATCAACGTTATCATAAAACAATTGTCAAAACAGAAACAGTTACCTTAACGTCATCCATCAGCTACACCAAAAGTTATGCACGAGAACGGAAATTGTTAAAATGTTAACTTTTTTACCAACGTTTATAAATGATACGATGATTTACGTGAAAATTCAGACATACACCATACAGAGTTTAATTTTGAGTACCGTAAATAAGACACTGCGCTGTAGTTCTACTGGAATTCGACAGCTGCAGGCGATACGAGAATATTTTTGTTACCACTTTTCTTCTGGGGTGCCCATATATGGAGGGTGCCCATAAAAGGCTACTTTACCCTATTTGTGCGTTTACAAAGATCTACGTCATCACAATTATATAAATATGTGGGACATTTTGTGACGAAGCCGCAAAAAACACTAAGAAAATATTTCATAGTCGAGTCAAGTCGAGGAAACGACGATCAACTCGACTTGGCAAAACACACGATCTTGCAAGTCGATCGAGTCGAAGATTTTTCGACCGACTCGACTTGGCCGAGTTTCGATCGACTTGATCGACTGACTCGATCGATCACGGGGTATAGTGTATACGCTACTGTGTGTAGGGGCGGTAAGGACATTGAGCAAGTTCTTCACTCACAGTTGCTCGATCAGCACCATCGATGTTCTGTCGTATGGTCGTGCACACTTTTGAACTTTGAAAGGAGGCAATATTTATACAATACAATACAACTGTATTTGTACAGTTGTATTGTATTGTATAAATTTTTATATGTAGGCCTATAGGGCCTATAGCATATCATTGTTAGTGGGAATATAGGCCTAAGTCGATCCGTACCTCCAATTCTCAAGTCGTCCGGTGCACGATGATTTAAACTCAAGTCCTGAAAATAAGACCAGAGTCTGCGTGGAAGATTTTGAAATGCGAAAATATATTTAGCGAAAATAGTTTTTTGCGAACAAAATAATAAATTAAATTATATTATTACAATGACTCTTGACAACCAGCAACGAGCCAATGCACTTACCTGCGGAAAAAAATGGCCTTCAACCTATTTATAGATACTCTGTACCTGGAAGTGCGCTGAGTTGGACACACCGTGTTTTAAACTGTTTTTAACGTTTTACAGAAACTTTACATCGTCTCAGGTCTTGCAAATTAGACTTTAAACTATCGTGTTTCCGATCCGTCATGGCGCTGCGCTTGTCATTACGGTCGATGATCGGCGGTCGATCCGTTATGTTAGTCGTCGGTAAGGGTCGGTCAAACATACGACACTCGTCCACTTTCTCCTATGTACCCGATACAGCAAATTCAGAAAATGGTATGTACGTATTATTATTATGCTATGTGGCGATTCTTCTAGTTCGTTACCTTATGCCCTTAACGTAATCGCCGATGACACTACGTTTGCCACTGTATATATATAGCGCCATTTAACACCTCACAAAAGCGCGATAATTTTAATGCGATAGCTTTAGTGACGTAGCGTTTGCCATCATAGCGAGCTCTACAGTGTTTACAATATGTAGACATTTGCTATCAGTTCCTTCCAAGAAGGTACATGGGCTCTGTGCCTCAGGAGTCCCTTAAACAGGGATCTTGGTGGTTGTCCTACTGCCACACATTTCGGCGAACATGTGCAATCGGGGTGCCTAACCTTAGCCCTGGATTTTAAATCCAGCTTCCACTTGCTTTTTTAGTCGCACAAATACATAGGCTACACTAACCCTAAGCCCTAACCGGCCCTCACGACGCTTACCCTAACCCTAACCGACCCTCATGATGCAAAGACACCCATCCAGATAGTACATAGGCACCGCAGTTGTACATGTTCGCCAGTGTGGGAAACAAGTGTGGCTTTTAAGTACTATATTTGGCCACAATGCAATGTTTTGTATGCCATATGTCAGATTGATATAGGGATATGTTTTGGTACAGTCTTCAGAGTTCTTATGTGTCTTATGTATGTTTTAGTGACACATGTAGAGTTTTATTTTAATAGAATAAAACATTCAATAAAAAAATCTTTTTGAATAGCCTAAATTATATGTTTTGATTGGTTGTGATTGATATCATGGTAATTTTAGCAGTTAGCGTACTTAGAGCATCGTTTGGTCTACATACCTCTACCAGGAACTCATGGTTCAGGGACCACACCAAAGAAATTAGTTTGATTTTAAATAATTTCTCACCTGTAGGCTAATTAAAAAATTTATTTGCTTTTAAAATGCAGGTCCTACAAAGAGAATGAATTTATGCCAGGCTTTAACGAGTGCAATGGACGTTGCCCTGGACAAAGACTCCTCAGCTGGTCAGTAATTTATTAAATTTCTTATCTAAAACTAATTTTTAGTTTTCCAGAAATATTAAGATTATGAAGTAGTGTGTGTTTGTGGATTCATCTTTATGTGCATGCAATACAATGATTATTGTTTCATTCAAAACTTGGAAGGCATTTTTTAAAAATATATATATATGTGCTTTGTTGTTTTTTGTTCAGTTGTTTTTGGTGAAGACGTTGCATTTGGAGGAGTTTTTCGCTGTACTGTTGGTCTTAAAGACAAATATGGTTTGTGTTGAATATCTATTTTATTTTTTTAAACGGCTGTCATTGAATGATTATAAATGCTAGTTCTTTACCTTTATTCCATAATCGCCTGAAAATCATTTTGTTTGATCCTGGTTTTCCATTGTTAGGTTGGGAGCACCTCTGATAAGTCTCTCTTGAAAAGGGGCTATATAATTTTGTGATTACAATCGCAGTTAATCAGCTGTTATTCATGTAACTTGCAACTAAATTCATGCACGTTTTTATTGTGCTGTATGCAGGACTATTCATGTCATCTTTTGAACTATTGTCTGATCAATGTGTGCAGGAAAAGACAGAGTTTTTAACACTCCCCTTTGTGAGCAAGGAATAGTTGGATTTGCAATTGGAATGGCTGTTGCTGGGGCCACTCCAATTGCGGAGATACAGTTTGCTGACTACATTTTCCCAGCATTTGATCAGGTACTTAATTAAAAACAACTCTTGTATTGTTGTATTGTACTTTATTGTTCTTGGTTGCAGTGGGTTTGTGATTGTTCATTTTAATGCAGTAAAAACCAAAATTTCCAATTTATAGTTCTTATTGTTCATTAGAAGCAGTAGGCCTATTATTTTTAGGCAGATTTCTGCAAAGATTTGTTTGAAGTTAATGATGTAGTTCAGGCTAATTTGTCTTGTTGATATTCTTTTATTTGACATAAGAACTGCACATGTGGTAGAATTGCCTATACAAACGGAATTATCAAGAATAATGTCTGAGATGACTACTATTAAATTTTGAGCTCCACTGGTGATACACAAAGTTTCATATTTTTTAAAATGCATTGAAATTCATTTTGCTTTGCATCATCTTCGTCATCATCATCATCATCATCACCACCATCACCACCACCATCATCATCATCATCATCATCATCATCATCATCATCATCATCATCATCATCATCATCATCATCATCAATGCTCTTTGGAGCATTGCTGTTTCCAGTCTATGCCAACTGCCCCAGTCTTGCTTGGGCTTGTCTCCCAGCTGTGTATAGCCTGAAGTTTAGCAGGCGGAGATCTTCTCCACTGTTCAGTCTCTTATGTACCTGGGCCTTCCAACTGGTCTCTTTCAGCTCTTTGCATAGACCTGTTTGAAGTATCTAAATTCATGCACATTATTTTCTATTTTACTGTCAAGAGAAATACAAAGCAGTTTGTCTTTGGTAGCTTGTGAACGAAGCAGCCAAGTATCGATACCGATCAGGAGATCTGTTCAATTCCGGTGGCCTAACAATTCGTGCTCCGTGCGGTGCAGTGGGACATGGTGCGCTGTATCATTCCCAGAGTCCAGAGGCTTACTTTGCTCACACTCCAGGACTCAAAGTAAGCTTTATTTTACTCCGTTAGCTTTTGTTCGATGAGCTCTGAGTTTGTGTAACATGTGGTGTTTAGATCTAGTAATAACAAGCACTAGTTTCATACGTGGCAGAAGTGATATCATTTTATTATTGTTATTATTATTATAATTTATGTATTTATTAAGCACAAAGTATCAAGGACTTGTAAGATGAAGGTCACTACACATCTCAAGGAAGCCTCTGCATTGCTAGGCAAGCACTCAGAACAATTGGCTATTGTATCACACATCTTGCATAGATATTTTCCTCTTGCTATATAAACAGCAAGATGTTTTTTACCTTAAACTTTACTAAAATTGCTTATGTTCTATATAAAAACTTTTAGCTTGCTTTGAAGTGTTTTAAATCTGCATCATCTACAGTTTTGGGCAGAGCATTTTTATGAGGTACGGTTAGCCGAATGGACAGAGCGCTTGGCGTGTGATGTGAAGAGTAAGTTTCAAACCTCCACTTCGACACTCACTGTGTAGAGACCTTGACACGTAATTGCTCTGTGCCATCAGTGTTCTGTCATATGGCCACTTATGCACTTTGGAAGGAGGGCAATTGCAAATGCAGTTGTTTTGTACATATATTGTATTATTTTGTGTTTTAATCAGGTTGTTATACCCCGAGGGCCAATCCAGGCCAAAGGTCTTTTGCTGAGCTGCATTCGAGATGAGAATCCTTGCATCTTCTTTGAACCAAAGATTCTCTACAGGTCGTCTGTTGAGGAGGTTCCCGAAGGCGACTATACGATTCCGTTATCTGAAGCTGAAGTTGTAGTAGAAGGTTTGTTTTGTCTTGATTGCACATTTTCCCCTATGGTCAAGTTAGTCGAACGAGGACTGGACAACAGTTTCTTGTTGGTTGTGTGGTTCATGAGTTGCAAAGCTTACAATGTTGCATCTTGGGCAAGATGTTAAGGTAGTCCAAAGACATGGATCGCTTCTTACATGATGGATAGGCAGCTAAGCCTGGTGGATCATTATCATATTTTCCGGACTATAAGTCGTGGTTTTTTCAAGAGAGTTGCAGGCAGCGATTTATATAACTAAACTGATTAATCTGCTTAATATCTAACTGCCTCTTTATAAGTCAGTATATTATCTTTGGATTCCTTCAACTGTGTGAGGTATAGAACCAAGTACTTTTCATTGTAAAATCACAACATACAAGAAAGGTTATAATTAATCTTTAATTTCAAAATCGCTAAAATTACTGTAAAACCAAGTGTTGAAATTTTTTTTCAAAAGTGCATAAAATTTCATTTCAACAAGAAGTTATTTTTAGCTGCAGACAGCACATGCACTTACACGCGTTTGACTGTATGGGTGTGCCTTAGCTGCCAGTGCAACAAATGTATTGATTTAAAAAAAATTTGCTGTTTTTATGTCACTGCACTTTGTGCAAAGGAGCGACATATAGTCTGGAAAATATAGTGTTAGTTTTCAAGACAATTAACATAGTACCTTTCTTGAAAGATTGCAGCAGATGGTTTATTTGTTTTCTTCCAGGCAGTGATGTAACTCTTGTTGGATGGGGAACACAGCTGCATGTCTTGAGAGAAGCTGCCAACATGGCACAGGAGAAACTCCAGGTGTCGTGTGAACTGATTGACATGCGAACCATCATTCCATGGGACATCGAAACAGTGGCTACAGTAAGACAATATAGTAGTGTTTGTGATCTTACCTAATGAATTCTGTAGCGTCACATTAGACATGATAATTCCTAACACTTCAACGACATTATTAGTACACTCTCATGACTTGTCGTTAAAGTGTTGATGTTCACCAATCAAGTCTAATCTAGAGACTTCTGTAGTGGCCACACAAGACAGGGAAAGAGTGGCTAAAATAAATAATTCGTACTATTTATATAATCTAATCTAATGACTTCTATAGTGCTATTATCATCAGTCAGTCAATGGTTACTGGTTAAAAAGATGCTGTGGCAAAACAGTGCCTTGCTGTGTCTGAGGTACTTTTCTAGAGCAGCTCTGAGCAATTTTCTAAAACCGGAAATATATCGGTGGTGCTCTTATTGTGCTAACTCATATAAACCTGTTAAACACTTTAATGACGAGCATGTCCTAAAAGTGACTGGGAAACCAATGCAGGTCATCGTTAAAGTGTTAATATAAAAGCGGAAGCATAAGGGGTCATCCAGCACTGGCATCTGCAAAGATGGGAAACATCTGCAACAGTCTATCAAACTTGGTTGGATTTAAGTACTGGATGTGACTGTATCAGAGTACCCTATCCACTGCACATTTAGGCCTTCAAAATCAACAGGGTTTCCTAATATAGGCCTTAGCACTCTGCTGGATGGGTAGGGTAATGTGAAACACAGACAAATTGGGAGGAAGGGATTCAAAGTGGTCCGTTTTGCCAACGTCCTTTATGGCCTTTCTTGTAATTGATTGTGTCCCTACTTAACACCAACAACCCGGTGATAAAGAAGGAGGAACATAGTTTGTCATTTGCACGAAATTGATATCTTAAGGACATACCTATGATTGAGAATATCTTATGTTTGTTTTCAGTCCGTTACGAAGACTGGGCGGTTGCTTATTGCACATGAAGCACCTCTAACTGGTGGTTTTGCTGCTGAGATTGCATCATCAATACAGGTGAGCAGTTCAGCAAATGCATCACATGTTAACTTACCCTGATAAATAAATGTCTGAACATTAGGTATACCATAAATGTAGAATTCATGAGACACAGTAGCTAATTGGTTAGAGCACTTGCCTTGTAACATGGAGAGCTTCCCCAAGACGGTTCCTACACAGTAATGTATATAGGGAACTTGAGCAAGTTCTTAACTCGCAGTTGCTCAGTGCCTTCGATTGATGCTTGGTCATTTGATAGTGGCACCCAATACATGCTTAATAATAATAACGAATTACACCAGAGACACACTGAGTAACAGCATTCATGTGCTATCTTGATTGTTTAAGTAGCACTGACTGAGAGCCTTTTATTTGGAATTATAAACTTGCAACATCTTCTTGTGCAAAGAAACAAAGACCTGTGTGAAAATGAGCTAATTCACAGATGTTCAAAGCAAAACTAATTAGTCTGGGTCGAGACCTTTGCAGTCTGTCAGGTAACAGAGAGACCAGGAGCACTTATCACAGAGGCTCTAAAAAATTTCAATTTGGATGCATTTTTTGAGTCATTAGGCATTTGTACTGAGGTCTTTCTTCCCAGTGCTTCTAATACAATACAACTGTATTTGATATAACTGTCCTTCAAAGTTCAACACAACCATACCTTCTTCTTTCTTCTTTCTTCTCTTCCATCAGTTTCCCGACGATGAGGCTCTTATGAAGTTTCTCCATAGTGTTCTGTCTCTGACAGTTTCGCGCACCATGGCTAAGTCCGTGCCTTTGCTCTTCAAGTCTTCCTTGACATTGTCCATCCACGTCTTTCGTGGTCTCCCTCTGCTTCTATCTCCCCTCGATCCGCCCATGTAGGGCTGCGACTGGTAATCTGCTGTTGTCCATCCTTTCTACATGGCCAAACCACTTGAGTCTTCTTTTTTGTATCTTTTCTACTACCGTTACCTCTGCGCCCAACTCCTTTCTTGTTGTTGTATTTCTGATTCTTTCCCTTCTACTTTTGCCTCTAATTCTCCTCAGCCAACTCATCTCTGCTACCAATAGTCTTCTTTCATCTTCTCTCTTCAAACACCAACATTCTGATCCATATAGCAACACTGGTTCCACCAAGGCATGGTATGGTCTCATCTTGGTTCCGATGGAGATGTTTTTTGTCTTCCACATTTTGTTCAATCCTCCGAATGCCGCGCAGGCCAATCCACATCTTCTTTTGATCTCTTCTGTGCAGTTGCCATCTTCCGTTATCACTCCTCCTAGGTATACGAATTTCGTGACTTGTTCTAATGTTGCGTCTCCTATCTTTATATTTATCTCCTCGTGCTGTTTTCCAATTGTCATGGTTTTTGTTTTTTCTACATTTATTCTAAGTCCTAATCTCTTGCTGCTGCTGTCTACTCGATCTGTGAGCTCCTGTAGATTCTTGCTTGTGTTGGCTATTAAATCGACATCATCAGCAAATCGTAGATTGTCTGTTATCCGTCCGTTGATGTTTATGCCTACTTCTTCTCGTCCCTTTGCAAGTCTCATCACCATCTCCAATAGCAGGTTAAATAAATCTGATGACATTCCGCATCCTTGTCTCACTCCTACCTTGATTTTAAACCATTGTGTCAATTCACCGTCTACTCGCACTGCACTTACAGACTTGCTGTACAGGTCTTCTATTAACAGTACGAGCTCTTCCGGTATTCCGCAGTGTCTCATTGATCTCCACAGTCCCTCTTGCCACACACTGTCAAATGCCTGTTTGTAGTCTATGAAATTATTGTACAGTGTTTTATTCCGCTCTATGTGTTTTTCCGAGAGTTGTCTGATTACAAATATCTGGTCCATTGTGCCTCTTCCCTTCCTAAAACCTGCCTGCTCTTCACTCATTGCCTCTTCCACGTATCTTTTTAGACGCTGTTGTAAGATTGTAAGACAGAACACTTATGCCGCTGGGCAGTTGTGTGTGAGGGACTTCCTCAGGGACTTGTACTCTCCACGTTACAGGCTGAATGCTGTATCCATTTGGCTACCATCCCCCATATGCTTCCTGTCTATGTGCGTGTCTGCTTCAAGCTAGAATTCCTCATGTACAGAGCACGTTCAGATCATCTGTCATCCTACTTATAGTCCATGGTCACACCTTGAAACTCTGTTAATGGTCGCTCCTCTCTTCGATCAGCATCCGCTGGAAAGTATGTTGTTTCTGGTACATGTCTTGTCTTTGGCCGGCATTCATTCGGTTGCTGGTCCCTCCATCTGGAACTCTCTACCTCCTCATGTCCGCAACTCTCTTAGCGAGACCGTCTTTCGCTCTAGACTGAAAACGTACCTCTTCCAGTCAACCTATGGCTTAATGGCTGCCCGGCTTCAATGTGCATTTCTGAACTTTGTAAGGAGGGCATTATCAAATTAGTTGTATTGTATATGCTTCACAGAGTGTGTCAAAACAAATGAAGCTGTAACTTTATTTCAAGTACTGCTATGTTTCAATGGGACTCCATTGTTGTGGCTCTACCTGTATGCTAGAGCTCACCAGTGGTGACTTCCAGTTATGCAAGCATTATTTGCTTACATGTGGACTTATTCTTAATGAACTTTAACACCACCAAGGCCAGTGAGCCCAGAGATCTGAGAGGTACTTGAAAGGCATTATATTAAGTGTCAGGATATTACATATATTTATTGTAAATATTTGTTGAACAGGCAGAGTGTTTTCTCAACCTGGAGGCTCCGATCGAACGTGTCTGTGGCTATGACACTCCATTTCCGCACATATTTGAGCCGTTCTTTATGCCGGACAAATGGCGCTGCTTCGAGGCCATCAAGAAGCTGGTCAACTACTAGTGAAAAATGAAGGACCCCGATGATCTGTAGGAAAAGTGAGATCCTAGACATATCCTGTTCTGAATAATTGGTGCTGACTGATGTAGATGTGCTTGTCACCTACGTCTGAATCTCTATGCATATCATGATGAATACCACAGTCATAATCTGTTACTTTTTGAACATTATTAATCTGTTTAAAATACCAAGTAAATTGTTGACTGAAGTTATTAAACATATATACAAAATGCATCAGCATCTGTTTGTCCTAGTTGTGATGTTTGATTAAGGTAGAAATGGCACAAAACAAAGACAATTTGTAATATTCACAACCATTAATTTATACCAAAATATTTACACTGCTTAGGAAAAAAATTACATTTCATGCTTTATTTCATGCACTTATAAACACCCCACACTAAAAGTCAGTTGGGTTGCTAACAATTCTTAAAACAACTAATTTTTTTAATAAAATTGCACTGTAATCAAATTTCATTGTTATTGAAAAAATTTATGAGAATTTTCTGCAAGTTCATTGTAATCAAATTTCATTGTTCTTTGAAAATTCATGAGAATTTTCTGCAATTTCACTGTAATCAAATGTCATTGTTTGTGAAAATTTACAACAATTTCTGCCCTTCCAAAAATAAGGTTCTTAAGTTAGTTAATCTGTAAATTCATCAGTCTAAAGTTAATTTACATTATCACCCGTAATAATGACTTAGTCAACAGCTCAAATTACGACATCACGCATGCTTCCCCAGGAGGGTCCTGCCTTCAGTTTGACTGGCAATTTGACAGAAAGTGTCATAGCATTCTCCATGTTCTCTTTCATAATGTGAGCCACCTGCTTAAAGTCTGTCTGATGAACTTCGTAGATCAGTTCATCGTGAAGTTGTAGAATGAAATACGCTCCCCTAACTTTGCTAGCAGGCTGAACTTTGCTTCTTGTTCGACTCTCTGCCAAAAAACATCACAAAATCCAATGTGACATCCAACCAACAGCTCTGATTGGCGCTTGCCACGAGCACTGATTTATTTATCAATTCCTGCTGAAAATGTTGTGTATGCGCTTCCAGTTCTGAATACTTGCAGATGGAATGTATTAAAATAATGGGGAATTTATTACTAATTTATTGCCAGTAATCTGTTAGAGCAACTGCTGCCTACTGAGTTGTTGAGAACGTAATTAACTGTAAGGCAACCCCTCAAGCATAACAACATCTCTGCAATGTAAAAATGTTAACCAGCTGTTCTTTCTCATTCATCCACTCCTTCATTCACCCATGTACTTCCTAACACTACAACATTTCAGTCAGCTTCTCTGATGTTCAACGCTATTTTACTTGTGCTAGCTTTAACAGATGTCATTGTTGAGGCATACTAGTTGTTACCTGAATCTTTTCTGAGATGCCTGTGAGTTGTGACCGTTTCTGGAAACTTCTCAGCTAATTCTCGGTCTATTCTTATCATTGCAGTTTTGACAAGGTCTGCAGCTGAACCCTGAACTGTACTGTTCACAGCTTGTCGTTCTGCCTACATGTACACCAGAACAATGACAAAATAACAATTACTTTGGAACAGCCACTTCTAAGATCCTGTAACATCTCCTGCACTGTTACCATCCTCTGTCAATGCACATATAACAGCAGGAAAATTATTTAACACTTTTTTGTTCTCTTCAAAATTGATTGCCATTTTGTACATTATAAGTTATAACTGAACGGCACAAAATGACTTAGATGTCTTAGCTGCACAAAATGTCTAAGTTACATAATTATTATTAATATTAATTAATTAAATTTGTAACAAGCTCACGGTCACATCGAAATGTGAATCTGAGGTGCAGATAATCAGCCGCCCGGAGAAGATGAAGTTAGATATCCAAGTGCGTGAAAGCATTACAGCAACATTAAGTAACACTGCATAGTGAATTTATGTAATAAACTTCATTAGCTACTAACATGGGCTCTGGAATGTGGATTGGTGTCCTTAATCGCTGGTAGATGGCGCACTCGCCCGGAAATCATTTTTACATATCCCTCGTCTCTGCAAGCCTTCACAGTTTCGTGAAGAAAACGTCGCATTCCTGTGAAAGTAAATCAATATATATTTTTTAATTGTAAATTTAAAAAGACAAATTGGTACTTAGCAGATTGTTAGGTAATGGTTGAGGTAGAAACCTAGGCTTTAAAGCAAGACTGACACAAAAGTATTGAATTCAATTCAGGTGATAGGAAAGCTGGTTGAATAAAATTGACAAGTTATAGAGAAAGATGTGGTTACATGTGCATTGGAGTGTCGTGTGAAGGTGTAGGAGTATTGATCCAAATTAAAGTAAATCTGCCAGAAAATGATGAAGCGCTGCTGCAAAGCCAACCTATGTACGTTGTACAAATAATATACAAAGGAATGTCTAACAGTGTTACAAGACTGAAACCATACATATAATTTAGAGAACATTTTGTAGTGTTGATGATATCCTAACCTGTGTACTTGTCTTTGAAAGTTTCAATGAACACTGATGCATTGTTCTCTGAGACCCCCAGCTGCTCCGCAAGTGCTGGTGGGCCAATTCCATAAATCATCCCATAACACACCTATTACAATAAAGTTATTTTGTTACAAAAGACAAAATTATTGAGAGGATCTTTCACTTTGAAACAAATGTTTACTGTATATCAATTAACGTTCAAGCATGTTTTTAGTGAGATACTGCACCACGTAAAAACCTGTGTGAAGCAACCTTTCTTACATATAGGCTGAATATGAATAACGATGTAGATATCTGGATTCTTTTGAATCACTGATCCCACAATGGTGAAAACCTAGACATTTGTGGAACACAGTAGCCGACTGGTTAGAGCGTTTATCTTGTAACATGTGTAATGTGTTCAAGCCTGTGTAGGACCTTGATAAGTCTTTCACTCCTAATTGCGCAGTACCATCCTTGGATGTTAGTGGCACAAAATAATTTATTAACCTGTTTAGCTTGTTGCCTTTGTTCTGTGGTAACAGATTCGATGCTGACCATCTTGAGCTGTGAAGCAATTGCTTTGAAAACGTCTTCCCCTCCGTTAAGAACTTCAATCAGTTTCCGATCCTTGGACAAATGTGCAATAATCCGAAGTTCTAATTGTGAATAGTCAGCAGCCACCAATACTCCTCCTGAAATTGAACACAAAATACCATCACTTTAAAAATCTCTAAAACAAGCTTCCCACAGCTGAATGTCAGCATCTGATTCAATAAAAAATACCAGTGCTTTCAAAATCACAGAAAGAAGTATTCCACAGCTAAACATCAGCAATTGCTCAATTCCATTTCAATATGGCTGCTAAATATCAACAGAAAATATTACTTTCAAAATAATAAACAGTCTGTCACAACTTTAACAATTTTCAGTTCTCTGCTACATGAGAAGTTTCTCCTGATATTCTCATGTTGCGTTGTGCAGTATATGTATTACTAGCGTGAGCTGGAATGCAAACTGCAAGTTCTGTGATGCACTGGCTTGTGTTCAGAACCTGGGATTCATCCATTGCTCACTCACCAGCCTATGAAAGGAAAAGGCTTACTTACTTACTTGGTACAGGGCACTTGAACATGCATCAAGCAAAAAGGTCAATGTTACCTTTGAATGGAATGAATGAGTTTCGCATGCTGACAGAGTATGATGGACCGACATTCGCCAGTACATCTTTCACCACCTGCCTAGTAATGCTTCCTGCTCTACCTCGATGTCCACGAGCCATGGACCTGAAAGTGCTCCCATCTGTACTTTCCTCGCCAGTAACACCTGAGCAATATCAGGTAAACATTCAGTGGTAGTTTTCCACACTTGAACAGATGCAATGCATCTGGTAAAATATAAGGTTGTCAGTTGTTTATAATGCATTTCCAGCAGCTGTAGTTTGTAAAGGGTTCAGGTACCAGTTGCTCTGAATGTAGTTAGACGTATATATCTTTTCATAGCAAACGCACAAACACAGCAACTGCTAAAAGATCAACAGGCAACTTCAAAATGTCTGAAACTTCAAATCAGCTGGAATAAGGTGGAAATCTCATCACTTGCTTAGCAATCCAATAATCGGTACATAAAACCAATAAACATATTTATTTGTTATTGTTCAACTAGACACAAGGACACCTTACAAAAGATGACATCTAATAATAATAATATTAATAATAATAATCTTTATTAATTCAAACCGACAAGTACACAGTAAGATTACAGTGAAACATGACAGTACAATCAAGATCTTAAACACATGTTTTGGCAGCCATGCAAGGCGCTGCTCTAGAGGAGGTTACGGGTATCGAACCGCGATCTAATGCTCTCCTGGTGATCTGTCCAATCTCACTTTACAATTCACAGCATCACGGAAACTCAGCAGCACTTGAACACCATAAATACAACTGTATTTGACCCTCCTTACAAAGTTCAGAAGTGCGCAGACGACCATACAACAGAACATCGATGGTGCTGAGCAACTGTGCATAAGGGTTCTTACCCAATACCCAGTGACTACAAAAGTGGAGGCTTCAACCCTAACTCTCTGCGTTACAAGTACAGTGCTCTATCCATTTTGCTCCTGTGCCCTGCTATCAAATCAACACAATCCACTATCAAACAATTGTTGATGGAGTTAAGGCAGGGGCTGGAGAATCTGATTGCCCAGTGTACACAAGATTGTCAAGCAAAGGTAATCGATTTCTGCAATGTTGTTATGATAGTGGAGTAATAAAAGAAACTAGAGATTAACAAAAACATGATTTATGTAGCACAGTAACATGACCAAGGCAGAACAAAACAGAGCTGAACACCAAGAATGCAGCATTTGGAGAATAAATACCTGGCATCGCAATTTCAAAATCCTTTGGAATGTTTTGCAAGTTCGGTTCATGCATCGTCACACGGCCAGTTGACGTCTGAAAGTCACTTTTGCCGTAGATCCTAAACATATCTAGATTAGCATTGTATAGTTTCTCCTTCTGAAGTGGAAAAACGACCTTGGTAAGAGCACTAGAAACACGCCTCCACTCCAGCAGCAACCCAGGCAATGGATGAAGTGGCTTCAGTTTTTCCAGTATGTCCTTTGAGGTACTGAATGACTGCTTTGGCCGACCTCTAGAGGCCTTGCCGCGATTCGTCGTTCCGAGAGTTTTGACTGTGTTCAGATCTCCACTGGGTGGAAGACGCAGTTCCACAAACAGCACCTGCGATATGTCATCGGTGGAAGTAAGGGAAAATGGATGGCCTGCCAGTTGGTATGCATGATCCTCCAGGGCCTCCATCTTGGCCTGCAGGATACTTCTCTGTGTGTCACATTCAGCTTCACTGAAGCCTTAGAACAAAAAACAACAAAAACAAAGCTGTTGTTGATATTAATAGTGCAAGTATCTAAATATTTGCACAGAACTTTCTAAGAACTGGTACAAATATATGAGTGTGGACACTATTACAAATTACTATTACTTTGAAACACGACCAGAATTAGTAATTTCTAATCTGGTTCCGGTTGCGTGGTTTCTGTAAAGTTCTTTGTTTTAACTGTACAATAGTTATCTGTGTAATAAATACTATGTTATTGTTAAATTTTGTGCCTTTTTAAGACCTTTAATCAGCGCCTTGCCGAAATATGTGAAATCTTAGTGCCCAATTACATTGCCGTGGCCAACAAGTGCACACCCATATCACAGGAAATTACTTTCAAAATTGTCTCCACATTCTGTCACCCTGGCTTCCAGAAGATTGTAGTAAGTTAAGGATGAAGTAAGGGAGCAGTCTCAGCAATGATTAAACTAGTGTTATACACATTTTTGATAGCAGCATTAAGTACAACAAAGCCGTCTTGCTTTGATATAACACAAATTCTGATATAATGTCCAAGACATGTACCCCAATTTTAGTTTAGCCAAAGTCAACGACAAGTACCTCAACTTTAGTTTAGCCAAAGTAAACGACCTTATTATAATGTAACCTTGTTTTAAGATAGTTAGGGAAGTGACACCCACAGCAGCATTATATCCAGTTTACAGGTCAACACAGACAATTCCAATAATTCATACCCATTCCATTCAGTTCCATTTTTGCCAGTATCACAACGGCCGGCATCTCCACCTCCATAAAGCATCTGTGCAGATCTGACTTCCTGAGTATGTTTGTAAGAGCGTTCATCAGATGGTTGACAACAACAGCTTCTGTAGATGCACGAATTCTTCCTGAGGTTGTAGAATTATTGACTGTTAAACCTAGACTCTCAATACCAACCCCACAACCGGTTCCTACAAAACAGGTCAATGATATCGACATTAAGTTATGCCATTGTCACTTAGAGTAACCAATGTTGTATTATATCGCCAATACCAAAATGCCAGTGTATGCACTTTCAATGCCTTACATACATAAAATGGAGAAGAAACAACCATGGCATAAACTCAATGCATAATTTTTATAATTCAAATTTTAGCGCAAGTCTGACTAATATTACTGTAACGATAACTTTTAATGTACTAATCATTTTATGACATGGAAATCAGAAAGATTATTGGTAGTATTTATTTACTGGTAAAAGCTTACAGTCAAAAGACTACTGACACAGTGAGTCTTAATGACAAATATTATGCTATAAAAACAAATAAATCCACATAAAAGTATACCAGTAATGTTAAAACTAACAGTTAAAAACGAATACATTATCCTGGCATCAACACAGAAATGACAATATTTATACAACAAAGGATATTTACAGAATTTCATGCACAGCTGAAGGTCTGGTAACTACAAGACTAACCATCTAATACGTTGCACATCGATGGACAATAATTTGTGACCATGCTGTGTAGATTTTTCTCCTTTGCATCGGGATCCATCAGCCAACAGGCAACTTTAACATCGGCAAACTGTGCACAGGGTACTATACCACAGAAGCTGCAGAGCAGTTTATACTGCTCCTTTAGATCAAAGATCATAACAGTTTGTGATGCTGCCTCTTCTAAAACAGACTTCACAGATTCAAGGCGTTCTTTGACAGACAGACCTTCGTCCAGTGGAGGAGCAGCCAGACTGCTATCAAGGTCACCTGAAACAGATCCCATCTTTACAAACTACAATGGAGTCTACTGATAACTCTGCATGTATCAATTTACATCAGTTTTTGTGTTGTAATGAAACAGTTTATAGTGCAGCTTCATTGTCTGCATACAAGTTAATTTAAACCTGCATCAAATGCGCTCAAAAGAAGTAGTAATTATTCTCTAACAGTTTTTGCATCACACATACGTCTTAACAAAGTGCTCAGGCAACAGGCAATTACAATTACTTACCAAAAAGCTATTGATCCTGGTGCAAAGGGAACCTTACTGAACAAACATCAAACATTATTTACGTCAGAAAAACATAATTGCTCAAAAGAAACTGACCATTTTCCAAGCCATGACAAAATGCACACTATTGAATCTATAAATTATCAATAAAGAAGAACGAAATCACATACAGCTGCTGCAATCTGAAGGCATAAATGAGACGTAGTAGACATCACAGTTCTCCCAGCTGATTGCGACTCCTACCACAGCAATGTCTGATCCTTCCAAGTGCAAACCGGTCTTCATCAGTGTCTGTTTAGGCTTCACTATAAATTTGCCAGACAATTCTGTTACTTGGCAAAACAACAATTACACATCTGTAAATGATGTATTTCAAATTTTATGCAAACACACAGTAGCCCCTATATGTTCATTATATAGGGATATAAATAAATCTCAAATGTCAGTGGTCATTTATAAAGCATCTTTCTCTCAACAATGTTGCATATACGACCATCTAAAATAAGCACAGATGTGTAACTTAAGACACATCAGTAACATGAAGAATCAAAATCAAAATATTAAAAATTTCCTAGAGAAAATTAAAAGCTAAGCATAACTAATTTCCCAGAAGATGATAAACAAGCCAATTACCTGGTAAACAGCTTATTAAAATAAAAGTAGAAAACAATTGTTATCTTACTGTAAATTTATGAAAAGCTTGAAATTGATCACAAAACTGTGCATAAGACAACTTAAACTAAGTTTATTTCACACACACCTGCAGTGAACTTGCTTCCAATAGCATTTGATCTTGAACGCTGAGGAGTCACATATCGTTCACACGCCAGACTCAACGAAAAAGACTTTCTGCAGCGCCACTCTTTAATAAAGTTTTCAAAAAGCAACCGGTTGGAGGCAACGTCAATAACTGTGAATGACTGAGTCATAGAAATGAGTCTGCTGTCATCAAAAGTATAACAGTTCTGCTGCAGTGGCTGTGTTGCATCTCGGTCGATGTTGCATCCTCCATTGCTGTCAACCTCGCCGAGTTTTATAGCCAAGGTCGGCATTGAACCTGGTTTCTTTGGTGTTCCTATGACTCCTCCAAGAAGACGCTTTGGAGTGGACGTCTTGGAGGCATCTTCCGCAAGAGAAGGTGGAGTCGGAGGAATACAGGTACTTGAGTCACTGCCAGAACTAATGCTGTTCGTTTGATTCCTATCTTCTTTGCTAGGTTTCTTCTCAATTTCACAGTTACTCTCCTTAACATCAATCTGTTCTTCTAAAATAGAATTGCTCTGTCTTATTCTTTTGGTTTCCTTTTCAACATTGCAGTTTGACTTATTATTCTTCACGTTTAAGCTCGATTTGGACCTTTTTGAGGATCTCTTTGGCAGCCTTCTAGTCTGGGTCCCACACAGAGCACTCATAATTGACTCCATTTCTGGGCTCAGATTTTGTACTTTCTGGTTTAGTGAAGCTAGATGCCTGACCTTTTCAGCATGGTCTAACTGAACATTATCTTGAATATCATGCTTAAATCTATTCACCTGAACTTGTTCAGACCCATTAGCTATTTGCTGCTTCTTTACATTTTCATTCAGCTTTGTCACAGATTCAACGACTACTGGGCAGTCATCATTGCCAAACAAAGACTCATTTTGGTCTGACATCTGCATCTCACCATCAGCTAGCACTTTAGCGATCATTGAGGTTGTTAGAGAGTCAGTAATAAATGCTCGAGTTTTACCCATAGCTATTTCAATGTTCTTAAATGTCTCAACGTTCTCATGGAGTCTGATTTCAGCTACTGTTTCCACATGCACGTTATTAGAATTATCAGCTGAATGACAAGCATCAGAATTGGCAAAGATGCTGTCATCTGATGAGGCAGCTTTGTCTACAATCAATGAATCTTTTCTGCAAGTCAAAACTTTACCATTATTTGCAGTCTGTAAAAATACCTCTGCACTATTTCTTAGCACAGTATCATCACCTTGACTATCTTCATTCTCAAACAATACATCGGAAAATCTACCCCCACCAGAACATCTTTCTCTTTCGTAATTGCTTAAAGGGACGAGACTCGTAAAAGTAGGTTCTACATGCTGTTCAAATGTATCACAGCCAGTGTTCACGTTGTTTCCCACTGACCTCAGATTCATCACGTTACCTGCTTCTGAACAGATCTGAGGTTGGGCAATTCCTCTAAGCTCGTTACAAACAGAGGTAGACATATTAACTGGCATCTGGGTGAGGAAACTGCTAGCAAACTGACAGACATCAAGGTCTCCATCAGCTTCAGAAAATAACAACGGCGTATCCGCTGTTGATGCAAAGGCAACTCCCTTAATACCGGAGCTCACCTGATTCACGTCGTTAGTCATGACTACCTGATTCTGAACTTTCAATAAATACCTGTCTGCATTTGTTCCATCGGTTATCATCCTCAGCGTCTGTGTGTCAAGCATCAGGCTAGTATCTGATATTTCCATCGATTCTCTGGCTACATCAACTGTGTTAGCACCAATTCGAACATCTGCATCCAACTGACTACGCTCTAGACTGATCATTGATTGGTTGGTGCTTTCCATTATGCAAGGACCATTTACTACTTCAGCTACTAGTGGTTCTAAAGTTTTATTTGGACACCAGTCCATAGTAGCATTTGCATTTGAGTCAGACATAATTAACATAGCCTCATCAACACCAACCACTGAGTCAGACTGTGGCTCTGAGATTTGGTCGCTGTCCATATCATGCGATTTCTGATCAGCACACATCTGACTACAGTCAACGAGATCATTGGCCACAGGATTTGGGACAGTCAAGGAAGCTTGTTCTGTGTTCTCAGAAATATACTGCACATTGGCAGGCTGCAGGTCAGGTTCTAGTCGTGCATCCAGCTTAACTGGAGCTTCAGAAATCTGGCTTCTGTGTCCTTCTGCAGTGCAAGATGTGATTAGAAGGCTGTCTCTTTTGAGTAACGAGCGCTGCTGAGTCAACCTCCTCATCGAAGTTGGAGGCGTCAAGACACTTCTGTTGTTGCCAACGGCTGAACTGCTATTTTCCAAACTGATGCCAACATTTTCACATTTCTTTGATGTGTTCTTCTTTTCTTTGCTCACAGTCTTTCTGCGCTTATAAGCTATGCGTTGTTGTTCAGGTGAGTCTTTCTCCTTTGCCTTATCCGATTTCATTGCTGGAAAAAGAAATATATATATATGTTCATTTCTAATAATTCAAATACTGATCAAGTACAAGTACAAGTGCTACACCTATATATTTTTGTTATCAATTTAGAGTAGCTTAAGAATGACCATCAACGAAAGATAGAATTATTATTAATAATTACAAACTTCTTTTATCTCATCTCTTGCAACTTGCTTATTCACCATAGTCTGGCTTTTCGTTTCTCTAATCTACTGAACTTAACCTGGCTTCTACAATGGATCATCATTTTGACTGAGATTTTACTAGAAGCAACTATCGATTGATGTCTTGGTCCCTTGGAATTACGATCACGGCACTAAAGAAGTCATCAGATTATGTTCGACTTAGACTATTGTGCCAGTGTCTAAAGCACAAGGCATAAACCAATGGCTCATCAAAACCAAGCCGTAATCTGGTGAATATGCAAACGATCAGTCCACTAAGAGAGAGGGGCAGCAATTTGAAAAATATGATAGCTACAGATAGAAGTGTATGATTTACCAGAAAAGTAACAAACTTGTCTATAAACTCTTCTAAAAACTCCTTGTAGCATGTTCCAGATCATTTGACCAAAGCACAAACATTACCACAGTAATCCAATTTGCAATGGTACTTATTAACTGACAACAAAAGTTCAGGAATAATGAGAAGCATGAGACAAATATAAGAAAGTAGAAGAGTCACAGCAAGAAGTTGGAGGAGAATCAGACATGAAAATAAACCTTTTCAGCTTGGTAACAAAACATTTAACAATCATCGGAAAGGGGCAAACTCATAAACACAAATAAATGAAGTTCAAAGGTATGTTAGAACTAAGTCTACAACACATAAAATGTAGTAGCAATTACTGTCATACAAGCGGGCCATTACCATCTATTTAATTTATGTTTAATTAAATAGATGGTAATGGCCCGCTTGTATGACAGTAATTGCTACTACATTTCCTGAACTTTTGTAGTAGCAAGTAGGTGTCCCTACCACCGGGATTTTTTCCCTTCAGGGCCTACCTTTGGGGCCATTCGGTACAAGCATCCTCTTTAGCACATTATTACATTGTTGTACATTATTATATATGGTTTCAATAAAGAATTATTTGATTTGATTTGATTTGAAAGTTTGGACAGCTATTCTATTTTTAGGTAGAATATTTTCAACTAAAGATATGTATGTAAATAACCTGGTTTCCATTCTATTCCCAGTTGCTGTAAGTCATCTTTCAGTAGTTCCTTTGCTTCTTTAACAATGAGAACAGCAGCCTCATGTTCTGTTAGACCATTCTGTCCAGCCGCCCAGATGCACCGAGATTTTAGTCGCTCTTCCAATTCCCAATCCATTTCATCATCTGCCTTCTTTTTACTAAAGTAGGCACACATCAAAATATGGCTCAGAAAACAAAGCCACTGTCAGCCTTTAATCAACGTGTTAATGAATTTGCATGATACATTAGGAAGAAGCAGGACAGAAAACTGAGCCCCAGCACATATATGAAAGTTGTTTGCGCCAGTTGGTGCCAAACGTTTGGCACCATTTGGCACAAATGCTGTATTTGGGTGCCCGAGGTGATCTACAGGTTTCTTGCTTCCATATATTGGCAAAAGAAAAGTGCGTGCACACTGTCCTGCATTGATCTCTGCCTTTGCAACAGTCTTCTTGTGAACATTCGCACTATGTCTGTTAACTGAGCCCCAAGCAACATTTTCATAACCACCTGTTTAAATCCCTCAGACAACCATATTCACAGCACTATTGAAAGGTTCTTAAAATGTGCTCTATAAAAGCTACATACATACAGACAAACAATGCAGCTAAAGAACATTTTGAGGCTATCTTTTAACTTGTTGGTATTTAGTTATGTTAGAAAGCCATATTTAGTGCCCTTGACGTGTTCTTAAAGGTGCTGTATATAAAAATCCAGATCCATACATACACACAAGTGGTGTGGCTGTCGTACCTGAGAAATGGAGAAGCAGTATGAAGAAGTTTCTCAATGGTTGCTGGTTCAGCTGCAGCAAGCATTGCAACTGTTGCATATCCTCCATTATATACGATTCGAGCTCGCTGTCCATTCAGCACAGATATTCGAACAAGGTCAACCAGTTCCGGCTGAACACCAAACGATAAACGACATTGAAACTGCGACAGAAGCATCTCCAGATTAGACCAACCAAGTTTATTGCAAAACACGGTCACCATTCCTGTCAAATATATCACCAACATATGCTACAATTTCTCAGTCGTGGAATGAGTACCAAAATATGTATGCATTACGGATCCTGACTACTCATGGACTACTTGGCCCCTCAATGTACGATGTGGTGACAGCTACCACAGTGGCGAGGATGACGTACGCTGCGTCCGCTTGGTGGGGTTATGTGGGGCAGAGGGGACGTGAGAGACTACAGGCAATATTTAGGAGACTGATTAAAGCTGGTTATCTTCCTGTGGACTACCCTAGATTCGAACAATTGATCCGTACTGCTGATTCTAAACTTTTCACGACCGTCCTTACATGTCCTACACATGTTCTTCATGTGCTATTACCTCCTGTTAAGCATACGGGTTATACTTTGCGACCCCGTGTTCATAATCGAGTTCTCCCAACTGCTGACAGTCTAGCTCGTAAATCTTTCATAATTAGGATGATTTTCACCGGAATATAGGCCTTAGTACTTTAACCTGGACGTGATATACATGTGTAAACCAAAATGCGGTTAGCAGTTGGATTAATAAAGGATATACTTACTTACTTATATCAGCAGCTCTGACTTTACAGCTGAAATATTAAACCAATAACTAATATTCAGCTTCTTCATGCACAACCTGGTGATCTACCACCTACAAGAAGCACTTGGTAACCATAAGCACTGTAGCCAAATGGATAGAGTGTTAGGCCTGTAATGCCGAGAGTATGGGTTCAAGCCTTCACTCAGTTGGTCACTGTGTAAGGACAATGAGCAAGACTTCACACACAGTTGTAAAGCTGTCAAATGTGCACTTCCAAACTTTGGAAGGAAGGCAATTTCAAATACAATTGTATTGTATGCCCGTGTGCTGCAGTTTGTAATCAGCTTTTGTCAGTGCTCATCTTCAATGCAACATGATCAAAGAACTTGAACAAAGTGTCAACTATGGATGTGAATCACTTGATTTGGCTCTATGTGCATGAGGGGGTCCACCAGTGGTGATGTTTCTAGTTATAACAATTTACTCACTGATTAAATTTTTTGCTATTAAATCAATGAACATTAACACCACTCGGGCTAGTGTAAGCACCTAGATATTTTGTATCCCTTTAAAAACATATTTCTACACTGCATTAAGTAATGTTTTTTGTGAGGTATCTCTTAAATTGTACCATATTAAGCATGTAGACATTTTGTATCCCTGAAACATATTTGTACACTGCATCGAGTAATGTTTTTGTTTTTGAGAAAATAAATGAAATGACTTTCTAATCTAAAAACCACACAGATGCAACACTTGGAGAAGTAATTGTTTTCACCCACCTGCAAAAGTGGACGCAGACTGCTGCAGAGACTGCAGAACACCTCGCGTGCAGCCATATTTCCTGACAGCAGAAGACAGCGACATTTCGTTTACCAAATCATGCAGGACAAGCGCAGAATAGAATCGCTTGTGCGTTGCTAAAACCCGTGCCTGTTGGACGGTTTCACATGGAACCCGACCTCCAGCGGCCCGAGCCAGAAATCTCTCCTGAATCCCTACAAGCTCAGCAACACGCTTCATATCCTGAGGAAGCTGTTCCCAGAGGCACAGATACTGATACCAGTCCAGGGTGGCCCACTGATCCTGCATATAGACAGGCGTTACCTAGAACACACCAGCACAACAAAACATCTTTTGATCTGTGAAATCCAAATAGTAAATAAATCAAACATAATTTCACAACCCTTATTAAAATCTACTTAGTCTTAGTTTTTGATGTTTACATGCCAGCTGAAAAATACTAAAAATTTAAAACTCCCTTCTTCTTTATGTTCTCTGCCCATTGGCAGGTTCGTATGACCAATGACGCCATCGTTCTCTGTCTTGTGCTCTTCTCTTCAGTCCACTGTATCCTTCTTCTTTTGTCATCATCCAGTCTAGCAGCATTGCCCTCGGTCTTCCTCGCGTCTTTCTCCCCTCCATCCTTCCCTCCATGATGTCTCTTAGCAGTGTCTCACTCCTTAGGATGTGCCCGATCCATTTCCTTTGTCGTCCGCGTATAGTACTTATGAGTGATCTTTGTTCTTCTACCATTTGCAGGATTTCCTCGTTCGTCCTCCGTTCCACCCAGCTAACTCTCTCCATTCTGCGCCACACCCACATCTCGAAGGCCTCCAATCTTTTTATGTCGTCCTTCCTCATTGTCCATGTCTCGGAGCCGTACAGCACCACACTCCACACCAGTGTCTTCACCATTCTCTTCTTTAGATTCTTGCTTAAGGTTCCTCTCATCAGCTCTCCTCTTTTGTAAAATGCATCTTTTCCCATGGATATTCTTCTTTTTATTTCCTCGTGGCATCTTGCATCGTCTGTGATCACACTTCCTAGATAGCAAAACTTCTCCACCTGTTCTATTTCTTGTCCGTTTAGTGTGATCTTTATTGTTTGTGGTATTATACCGCTTCTCTTGTTTATCTTCATTACCTTTGTCTTCTTTACGTTTATTTTCATTTCATATTCCAGTGATACCGTATTTAGACGATCCATCATCCTTTGTAAGCCCTCCTGGCTAGTTGCCAGCATCGCCTGGTCATCTGCAAATCTCAATGCCTTCACCCTTCTTCCTCCTACCTTTATCCCCTCCTCCCATACTAAGCAATTTCATATCAGATAAAAAATCATCGAAAATACATAAATTTCTATCTCAGTTCACTTTCTGTGCAAAGCCAACCAAAGACGATTAAAGTTCCAAAAAGTAAAGAAAATAAAGTCAACTATGCACAACAGTTGACTTCTCCTATGCAAACTGTTTAACACATTAATGATGAGAGTGCACTAAAAGCGACTGGAAAACACATGCAGCTCATCGTTAAAGTGTGAGACATGATAATGCAGACAGTACAACTTCAAGCCTACTCTGAAATGGTTACTGCATAGGGACCTTGAGCAAGTCCTTCACAACTTCACAGCGCCATCGATTGGTGCTTGGTCATTAGAAAGTGGCACATAATGCATAATAACACTAATACAAGTAACAGTAAAACATGAAAATAACTTTATAGTGTGAGATAATAAACTGAATCTTCAAAATTTTACCAAATAAACTGTGTGCAGTTCGTTTTCTAGAACAAAACATCGGCGTGCTTTCTGAAGTTCACCGAATACAACCAGACCCTCATCTGGGGACAAACCAGATGCAACAACAGCTGAGCCAAGTTGAGTGGGAATGAAGACTTCTGTTGAAATACCATCTATAACCATGAAATCAGTTAATAGTTGTGAGAGCATGAAATAAAGTAAATCAGACATACTGCAATCATACTGGCAGGCAACGAACATACATGGAGAAAATATATTGCAACCACAGCATCAGCCAACTACTCAAAAGCAGTACAATGTTCACTCTAGGTTGAAAATTCAGCTTCTGAATCTTTTACTTGGACAGATTTTTTCAATGACTAGGTATGTATCATGTGGAAACTTCCCATTGACCAGCAGGAAACTGGTACCTCACAGAAGTGCTGTCTACGTCAACCTATGATTTCATTGCCATAAAGCACAAAAATCAATAATAGAACAGTGCTCTAAGTCACCAATCGTTTGAATATTTTGTGTAGTGCACAGATCCTGAAAACTGCTGCATGACTTAGTGGGAACATTGCTCTGGAGCCAGAAGTGCTGGTAAATGATGGCATAAACTGCACATAGTGTTTCTGTTTAAAAAAAGACGCAGATCTCGATGATGGCCGCCATGCGGGATGTTCCTAACAATATAAAGGGCTCAAAGACCTAAGCTAGATAATCCAGCTGTGTTGATTCCAACAAACACTACGTACTGCCATCTTCTACTTCCTCTTCCTTGAATTACCTGAATTAACTCCAGGACTTAGCAGAATGAATTCATGTTCTTTCAGGTATTTGATGCACATCTGGATTGAATCAATCCTGGATCTGGCGTTATCTACATCTGGATCTGAGCCCTCAGAGGTTTTCATTTCCACTTCTGCTGACAGCATGGTACACCTTGCATACAGATCAACTTCATCAGGAGTGCTTGCCACTTTGCTCACTACTATCTAGGCAAATCCAAGCACAAACACATCAACCCGTAGAAACAACAAAGACTAAACCTTTCCAGCAGTCATCAACATTAAAAAAATGCAAAGAAATTTAAATTGGAAACATCATGAAGCATCCATTTGTCTGGTACGTAAATGCGGGTCTATTTCAGGACTCTGAATCTTCTGATTCCACCAAGTGTGGCTGGAAACTGCTCTCTATTTGAAGACTTACATGACAGAAGAACAGCACTGCAGTGTTTATAACTGTGGTTTATCCAAAAAGATTATCAACCATAAAATCATATTTCTGAGCTTTTGTAGACGTCTAGAAACAATTATGTGTTGAAGGGGCACTAAATCGTTCACGTATTTGTCAATTTCATTGTTACATACACCAGACCCTCATCATAAAATGCTGTCTTTATATCATGCCATATTATGAGTTTATTATGATACGTGATCTGATCCATTGGTGATTCCTAAAATGTGCTCTATAAAAGTCCAGATGCACACATACATACATGTCCCTGACCGAATTATATCAGAATGAAGTGTGTTAGGAGTCTCTTGTGTACTTATTATTTGATATATTAATCTTACCAACCACCTCAAACACAACGTCAGTGTTATTTAAGCATAATTCCTCTTTAGTACTAGCTGTCATACCATGCTTTAACTCCTGCCCAGTGACTGAATGTGTTAAGCTTACCTCTAGTATTGCCCGTTTCATACTTGACGTAAGACTGCCAGAAGAATTTGGAAAGAGGCAGCTGGAAACTGGAGATAGTTCCGATGTGAGAAGGTGATGAGCCATGTGTCTCTCACTTGCCTTACATACTAAGATACTCTCACCTAGAATAATCAATGAAGATGCACTACATCAGGAAATACCCAGTTGCTTCTATATGACAAATACGTGAGTCACATTTGTCATTTATTTAAAGCCAGATTAAATAGCAATAACTGAAAGACTGGTGTGCGTATAAATTCTCCATTCAAACTTCAGCCTAAAACTGCATGTATAACAGACGATCTGTAATAAACTACTATAACATTTGTTGTAAAACTATTATCAATTGCACTGAACCAGGAAATCATTATATCATGTGGCACAGTGGCCAATTGGTAAAGTGTTGTAACACGGCCAGTATCAGTTAGGCCTACTGTGTAGGTAGCTGTGTATAGAGACGGTAAGAACCTTCAGCAAGTCCTTCACTCACAGTTGCTCAGCACCATACGTTCTGTCATAGGGTCATGTGCACTTCTGACCTTTGGAAGTAGGGCAATATCAAATGCAGTTGCATTGTATCATCAAATAATGATTAAGCATGTAATAAGTTTATTACTAAATCCCAATCTTAATGCTATACTGAGATATTTGTTGAAAACCAGAAGAGTTTATGATCATCTACCAAGTAATAAAAATGACAAGGACTTTATGCAACATCTCCTCAACCTTCTCAATTTGTAATTTAACAAAGGTAATAGTGCCCCCAGATGGTGCTTTGTAAATCTAATTACGTTAAACTGAACATTACATAACTTCACACTGTATAAACCAAATCAGCTTACCTTGGGTGTCAACACCCTTTCTACCAGCTCGACCGATCATCTGCCTGTAGCTCATAGTGTCAACCACAGCACCGTGAAAGACCGGTGTTCGTACGATAACTCTCCTGGCAGGCAGGTTCACTCCAGAAGACAGCGTCGAAGTTGCAACGAGCACCTTCAATGCACCCAGACGAAATGCACCTTCAACTATGTCACGTTCGTCAAACGTTAATCCTACAATGGCAGTTCAAATAAAACTGAAGGCCTGTGGAAGGAATGAGAAATAGTGCAAGTCAGTTCTTCAAAATAAAAGTATATCTAATTGATTTCAGAAGCAGACTATATGCATCACAGTTAAAAATGTTTAAAAGAAAACTTGTGCCACTGCAAGCCTCAGTAAGTAAGTTATCTTCTGACTTAGTATCTCAAGAGACTACTCTTACAAAGTTTAATTCCAGTTAAACTAGTAATACATTGCACAAGAAGTAAACTACCATGCATAAACACTTGTAATAAAAGTGACAATATAGAGAATAAGAACGCACCTGCATGATGAAATGCGACTCCACACGGTATCATTTTGCCCAACATGGGATCCAGACCAACTGGAGAGCGTCGTAACTGCTCAACCACATCACGCAGCATCGAGTGGTTCAGTGGTCCAGATACCAATTCTGACACCTTGATGAAGCCTGCAATTTATTACAATGACATCATACTTTAGATGATAATGAGAAAGATCGGCACATGTACTACAGTTTCTTTACTGAACAAACTTGAAGAATGCACATGACTACCTACCTGTGCACCATACACAGATGGTTTACTTAGGTAATGTAAGGTAATCAAATACAAGCTTCCATCAGTAACAGTCCTCAGAGCCATGATCCTATGGTAAAATAATCTTTGCTGCTTTGGCTTCAGTGCAGACAATAACCGAAATCACACACTAGTCCAATATCAGTATTTCAAAACTGATGACTTTGTCAATTTAGTCAAAATACAAAAATATCAGTTTCACGTGACAACTTTGTCTTTTGACAGAAAGCAGAATAATAATGATATTAAAGTCAAAATGTTTAGCCAAATCTAAGAAAAAATATCCAGCAAATACTCTAGCAAACTGCAGTAATAGGCACCATAAACCTTCAAAAAGGTGGACTGCAAATGGCAAATTTCCCATTCGACCTGGATTTGTCCTTCCTTAACTTCAACTTGCAAGAATGGACCAACTAATCACACCTATATTCTTCTTATCATTAGCGAATTTGAAACATCAATATATAGTTTACAATCAAAATTCAACCGATGAAAGAAAGATCACTTAAATGATCTAATGATTGCAACGATGGCTTAACCTGTTAAGTCATCTTTAGCATCATTATTAATTAATTACAAATTAATTATTAATAATGCTGAAAAGGTTAATATGTCAGAAATCTGTAACAATTAAAACAATGTACATTAATGCTAATATTTCATGAATTCATTAAGTGTGATCGCAATTTTTACCTGCTTGCTTTGATGGTTGGAGTAGAACTCGGAAAAACTCCCGTGCTATTGTGTCTGCCAACTTTTCACACCAGTTTTTGGTTGGACAGAAAATAAGAACAGAACAGCCATCTCCAATCGTCTCCAGACATAACGGGATGATGTGATCTTCATCATTTTTGAAAGTCTGATTTGTGTTCAAGCTCCGCAGCTTCTTTAGCACTGAGTCATAGATGTCCAGGCCTATTTTGACCATTTCTGTAAGTGGCACGGGACGAAAGTCAGTGCGGTAGAGGTCAGCATTCAACCAGTGTGCTAGCAGGTCAAGATTTGGAAGGGTAGCACTCATTCCAACAACTTGAATTGGATTTGGGAAAGGTGATGACAAGCTGTTTACAAACACAATTACCACAAGGCTAAATGAATTTTCTAATATACTTTTATTAACCAAATCAAGAGTCAATGAAAAAAACAGGTGAATTCCAGCTCTGCGTAATGAAATTTCAATTATTCTAAAGGTAAACATTCTGCATTAGCCTCTTCAGCACAATGCATATGTGCACTAGTCTAGTTCAGCAACATGTACCTTCTGAGGAAAATTCCCAGTTGCTTCCTGAGAGCAACTTGCAAAACTATCCAAATATTGAGAACTTTACCCCAGCATACCACCTTTTTTAAACAACCTTTATCGCTCTCATGTTATTTTCCAGATAGCGCAAGCATTCAAAATCACATCCATACAGCCAGACTACACAGGCATGTCATAAAGATTCGCTTTTGGAGAGCAAGTGACTTAAACTCAACAGAATTGAAACTGAATAATTTACCTGTCAGCTTTCCTAAACTGTTCTTTGGCTGCCAACCGAGCAACAACAAATCGCAGCTTTGTCAAAAGTAATTCCAGTAGATATCCCCTGTTTGAATCACCGACCATGTGCAACTCGTCTACCACTACAATTCCTGCAAACAAAACATCCTACTTTTAATATCATATACAAACGCGGCTCCTTCATCTTGATTAATCACAAACATTTTACATTACAATAACTTCATTCCAAAACTCATTCTTATTAAAAAATTTTAAAGATAAATACACCAGTCACAGCATCTTCATATCATTAGAGACAAGTAACCTTTACAAGTAACTGAAAGTCTGGTTGAGACTTCAAACTCTTGATAATTTAGATGTCATAGCTTTGCCCATTTTAAATCCTGGGATGCAGTATTTGAAAAAATAAAAGAACTAACCTAATTGGTCAATTGCCTGATCTTCCAGTAAACGATTTACTAAGTTGTTTGCCTTTTCGATGGTGCAAATGGCAATATCTACAGATGAAAATCCACCTGCTGGACTAGTATGTCCAAAATAACCATCAACACGGACACCGGCATCTTTAAACAAATCCTGAAGACACAATTAGCCGCAAGTAAGCAAGTAGTTAAACTGTAGTGCAAACATAACGTTATGTTATCATTTAAATGCATCTCGCAAATGCAGGGTACATGGCTGTCAGAGATATATATGTAGCAAAAACAGTGATGTAAATTAACCTACCAAGGTATACGTCATCAGGCAAGATGATGATGGTGATGATGATAATGGTGGCTGTGATGTAATTTACCAAGGTACACTCCAAGTTAAAATGTGAGTTGGGCTGTATCATACAATTTTCTAGGCACTTTTGCTTTTCACATTTGCTGTAAGTAATATCTATATTTTCTTCACTGCACATTGGCAAAGTCAGAAAGGAAGCTATGCATGTGAGTGCAATAAATGGAAAGGGAATAAAATTAGCATTGCAGGTTATGTATTGAAACCATATCCCTGGCTAATGGTACAAAGGTGATATGGCATTACAGCTTTTGTAAACTAATAACTGACTTACTTGTAAGTATGAAACTTTTTCCCTGGCAACAGAAACAAATGGAAGTATGAAGAGAGCCTTCTTTTTGGTTTCTAAAACACACTTCAGCATAAGCAGTTCGGCAACCATCGTCTTTCCGGCACTCGTTGGTGCAGCATATATGAGATTGCCACGAGCTGTACAAAACAAGCACCAACCATTCAAAATTCAATCATCAGGCTCAAAAATTAAATTTTAATTTTAGATAGTCTCTGAATTATTTAAACCAGCACATCACAAAACTCCATATACATTTGTATGGACTGTCAAATGAACATGTCCACACCACAGAAACTGAAACACCTTTTCAATCTCTGCCCACTGCCATAATGCCAGTGCCTTGATAGACACCTTTCCAAATAGACTCAAAAACTGGGACGAGGTCTGATTCTCCAGAATTCTACTCACACTGATCTCTATTTTAAGCTTTCAATCCTACGGAATAATTCCTACCTCAGGTTGGAAGTAATTTAAAGACATGTTTATCAAGAAAATTCTTTTAATGGACAATCCCAATCTACCTAAAGCATTTCCAGTACAGAGGCATTCAGCCTGCCACTCGAACATTCTGGTTATTCCATGTGCTTGGTAATTATCTAAAATCGTCTCTGGTAATCCCCAAGATGACAAAAGAAGTCTGTCATCTGCTGAAGATGTATCTGGTGACTGGTGCTCTGTCGAATTCTGTGGTGTTGTCACTTTTTCTTGCTCTGTAAACAACAAACGCAAATTGCTGAAAGCTAAAATATAGTAAAACACGCCTGGTGCTGCTGGGATTTGATTTTCGGATCCAAGGAACAAGCCAAGGTCAAAAGTCAAAGCAGTAAAAAATCTCATTATAGCAAGGGCTGTTTATGTGAACATTGTTTCCAAATGCCACCAGCTGTTTCCCGCATCCCCAATAACACAAACTGAAAGAGGTCAATTGGAATGACCAAGGTATGCATGGATCCAAATAGTTGAGACGGATCTTTACCAATAAAGTTTGGGCTACACACAAGCTGGAGATGAGCCGAAGACCAGGATGGAAATGACAGTGCTCCATTTAGAGACACACAACTGATGATGATAAAAGTAGTAGTAATAGTAGTAATACAATTGTAGTAACGTAAATGTAAAAGAAAATTGACAGAATCATCTAATCCAACTACGCGTGTATTAATAGTAACAATACACAACAGACACTGAAATTTTTAACAGTAATCATAATTTATCCTATTTTGAAAATGTCTAAAAACTACATTATCGACATCTTAATAAATGCAACACTGACTTAAAAATTTGCTATATAGATTTCCATTTACAATACATTATTTTTTCAATTACTAAAGAAACATTCTGTAAAAACAATCAGATTTTTACAGTCCAGTGCATATAACAAACCAAGGTCAAAAGTCAAAGCAGTAAAAAATCTCACTATAGCAAGGGTTGTTTAATGTAGACATTTGTTTGCAAATCAGATTGGCTTTATTGATCCAAATTTACCAGCAATGTTTATATTACCAGATGCCATTAGAAAACATATCACTTGTAAATCGCAAGTCCTGTAATGTATCAATACATTTAGTATGAAGCAGTACCGAGGTTTCATAATTATGGCAGCCAATGACCGCACTGCAATTCAGCTGACACTAAATTCTAACATACCGGGCAGATGCTGGTTCTTGTGTGAAGTAGCTGACGAAATGGCCTGATCACAGCTTGAAGATGAATGGCTATGATTTCCAATTAAATCTGCTCTGATCAAGCAATGTGTAGGCAGTTCATTATCATTCTCATTATCTGAATTAAGAATTGCCTGAAAGAGTTTAGTCTTTTCTCGAGGCTTAGTGTTCAATGCTTTTGGTGTGTCAATAGCTTGGTTGTTTGTTTTCAGAGGAGAGCGGGAAATCCGATGCTTTCCTGTGCCCTTGTTTCCATTTGCAGGTGTCGATACGTGCAAAGGCGTTTCCCAAGTGGAACTGAAATCTAGCTCAGCATTGCCACCAAGGTGTCCTTTAACTATTTCTGTAATCATGCCAGATGGCGTAGCAAGCACGAGTGTTTCCAATTTTGGAGTTTCAAGTGCTTTACTTTGCTGTTTGTGGTTCCTTGTTGCCAAGTGGGTGTGGCTAGTTGCTGTTTCAACAGCTTTTACATGAGCAAATTTAATAGAATGAATGTTACTAGGGGAACATTGATGAGGCAAATCAACCTCAACATGAGCAATAATTGGGACGATTTTTTCAGGATGGTTTTTTGCAGTGGCGAAATTCATTTGGTCTGTGACTCCTGATTTAATGCGGTCAGTCTCTGTCATATAATCTTTTTCTAATTTGTCCATCGCACACAACAGGACTTCATCATATTCTGGGCCAAATGAACCATTCTGTGTCTTTGGAGATGGAATGATAGCATGGTTAGATGTTCCTTGAACCTGCAAAGAGATCCACAAAATGTTTAAACATTCAAACAAATTTACAATACATTTAATCATATTCTCAATGTGTAATACGCAGAATGAAAATTCACAATGGACTATACTTTTTGCACATCTAATACAGGCCTGTAACAGTGCAACAGTTGGCAATGATGATTACAAATTAATTTAGTGTATGTGCATATGGATCTTAGCTATATATTTATATTATAGTGCCTTTAGATACTTCTCAAAAGCACTGGCAATGGTATAATGGGGCACTTGATATGGCTTTCGAAAGTAGCATAATAAGGAGGTTCCAGTGTAAAACAACTGCAACATTAAAAATCTGCATTGTAAACTTGGCTTCAACATTACAAGTGAAGTAATGACTGAAACAGAAAAGCTAAAAATTCAAACTGTTGTTTAAACAACTTAATAGTTTTAAATAAATTCTTACCGTAGAATTTTCTGCATGGAATTTCCCTTCTGAATCCTTTGGCCTACAAATTTCCAACAGTTACCAAATCTTTTATAAACAGAAAACACAGAAAAAATACTGGCAAAAAAGTCAAGACCGACACCATCTATACATTATACACCTTTCATGGCAAATAACAATAATAAGAAATTGTTTTCATGGCCAACAGCTAATGAAAGAGAGCAAAGAGAGGGGCAGGCAAGTGGAGAGAAAGATAGAAGGAATGGGAGAGAAAGAGGAGGGAGAGGAGAGAAAAAGGAGAGAAAAAGGAGAAATGGTGAGAAACTGAGGTATTTCCCAAGAAGGAACATTTTCTTAAACTACCATACAGATGCTTACATGGGATATGCTAATAAATTAGTTCCTCATATTTTCACTCGTTCATCTTTTCAAAGTATACAATTAAAATTGCTTGTAAAATCAAAGCAAAGATCAAAGGAAACATTTATGGCAACTGATAATGTTAACCTACCTTGTGGGTACAACTTTGCTGTATGCAGTCTTGGATGATGTTACGGCCATTCGTCCCAAGTATCGTGTTTTCCCAGTTTGGGCACCATTTCCTCCTCCACTGACCAAGTTTGCTGTAGAATCACCTCCTTTATTTTGTTTTGTTCCATCAGCATTTTGATCAACAATTTTTCCGGAAGTTTTGATTGCATTGCCAGACGGATGGTTTTTGAGAAACTGATGCACATTAGTTGAGCGCTTCTTCTGTTGCCATTGGTCATCTAATCTCTTCATTTTAACACATCGCCTACACATTTGAAACAGACAGTCCTGCTTTTAGTATAATACTAACTCTCACAAAAATTGGCTAATAATTTCACCAGAAATCCAAGGATCTCCGTGAGCTTTTCACCATCCAGGCAACCCGCTCCACGCAATCATCCTCCTATCAGTCTTTCTCGACCCTTGGTCACTATTCATCTCAAGTTCTACACCTGAGCCATATCAAACACTTTGCCCCGACTCTGGAATTATCTCCCTTCCAAATTCCACAGATTCTCGATCATTGCCACTCCCCCTCCATCACCCGCCTTTGGCTTTCTACTCAAAACTAACATCTCATATTTTCATGAATTCCTACACTGACTCATCTGATTCTCCACCTTCCAATTCTTCTCGAAACAAACGACAACCACCTTACCAGCTGCTCTGCCTTCTCTCTTGGTCTGGACCACTGCACACTGGACTCGAAACTCCTTCTGATTATCCTTTGGCAAAACCTCTCTGACCTGATGCAGCGCTCGTGAATAAGCTCATGAATCAGCGGATACCGTGTGCTTGGTTTATGAGTGGCGCTTTATAAGTTTGTAATTTACGCTTACGATTTCTAAGTTTAAAGTGTGAAAAATCTAAATGTCTGAATAGTAATTTGCGACGATTTCAATCGCAAACACTTTCACGTTAAAGCTCGCGTTCGTAAGCGTAAATAGTTTGATGTATTTTCCTTGGAGCTACGATGATGCATATGGGATGCTCAGTCAGTGTTTTAATTCGTTCACAATTGAACTAGTACATTTCAACAGTATACAAACTGAGGCGCATTAAATCGATACCTTTATAAATACACCTAAATAATAACACAACACAACACGAAAGAGAGAAGCATAATCAATAATAATTATTAAACATAAATTTCATTTAAATTTGGCTCCACACTCTCGCGTGAGTGTGTGTACAATTTCTTTAATTTCCGGTTACTCGTAGTTGTATAGCGCTATAGTTTTCTGTGTGTGAGACGCTTTCACCTTTGAATTAAATGTAGAACGTTGTTAATTTCTTTAGAGTCACAATCCGCTGCGTTATAGATACTGGTTTTAAAATGATTATCGCTCAAATCAAATTTCTGTCAGCAAAGTTGGTTTTATTTGGATTACTGAGGCTGCAGTAGGTAAAGGGTTAAACAACATTCCATCCACGGCAACTGCCGCTCGTTGTCGATATCAACAACATGGCTGAACATGTAGTGATGTAAAAGGATGAAGTCGATTTCTAAGTTAAATACTGCGTTAACAGTTACAGAGTTAAATTAAAACGCGGTTTAAGTAGACGACTATTGTTTCATAATTTGGTTAGTAAGGGTTTTCGAGCTTCTGTTTCTTTTTAATTAACATTAGGACTGAGACTACCGACGAGCTGGGAACACCTTAGGAAAATGGTCCGCCTAATTACGCTGGATCACAGATCCACTAATGCTAACAACTGTCCAGGTTTCAGCAACAGCATTCAAAACCAAGTTGTCAACCGTCCCAGGATGGCCGAGAAAGCCCCTGAATTGGACCATGGCATCCCGTTTCCCGGGCGTGGTCGAGTCTGTCTTAGAGTTGTTTACTGAGGCACTACTGAACGAACTGACTGAACTCGGCTTGTTGACTACCTATTTAGGGGGAATTGTTCAGATTATCAAAACAACATTGCAGTAAAGTATGGCGTCATAGAATCATTCATGTGCAAATCATATGGTTAAAAGCCATACCTTGGATACAGGTTCATTACTAGGAGAAGCAGTTTATAAACACGCACTGGTATGAGTGTAATCCGTACGAGAATAGAATAGAATATTCATTTAATTTAACTTTGCACTGTCAACACGCAATATGTTACAATAGATATATGGTCAGAAGCATTGTTTGATATGAGTTTTTACAGTATGTGCTGCTATGGAGTTAACAGATACCCTTATATAACATCTTGGGAATAAAATTCTTAGTGTCCCTGGGGAGGAAGGGTGAATTGGTGAGGCCTAGGGCAGAGGGCATATGAGGTACTGAAGTACATCCATTTAAAATGCATTATATTTTTTGGCAGTCATTGTTTAATGGTGTCTACAGTGGTATGCCCAATGTTTAGAAACATTTGAGACTTGTATTAATTTTGAAAAGACGCTTGATTGATTAATTAAAAAATTACATTAATTTATCAATCTGCATTTTTCCAGGCAAATTCCAAGTTTGTTCCATAGTATTAAATAAGGCAATTTAATTAAAGTGGTTTTATATAGCGCCCCTTCAAGATTATCTATTCAGGAGCGAATAAAGTATGAATGTTGTGTAACGAACGCATATTTAACATAAACTGATGGTTGTGCCTGGCTAAAACTTCTGGAGACTAGATAAATGCCAGATTATTTCAAAAAAGAGAAAGCTGTAGTTTCATTTGTGTTTTTGTCAAATATACAAGATCTGCATTTTCATGCATCTCAAACAATGTTCATAACTGTTGTGTTTTGACCAGATCTGACACAAGATGGCTCCTCTCGACTGGAATAAGCTGATGTCTCTGGACTTGGCAGAGCTGGACAACCAGCCTGACCTTGCTGATGACATGTACCTTGTCCTTTCTGAGGTAAGCAATGTATCTTGTCCTTTCTGAGGTGAACAATGGAATGTTTCTCCATATCAGTTTAGAATGCGGCTAATTGGTTCACTCAGTCTTCAGTTCCAATTTGTATATTTGTTTTTTTCTGCATTAGTAACTATGCACGATAGTTTGACCTAAACAAAGTTCCAATGCAATGAAATGCACATCTCTAAATTTCTCAGTGCCACACAAGCTGCATCAGTGAGACCAGCTTAGTTACTTGTACTGTTTAACACATTGACCGCCAGGGACGAGTTAACTCGTCCTACAGAAGTTTATGCAGGCGCCGAGGACGAGTTAACTCGTCCTTCAGAGAACGGTTGCTGTATAATACCTGGCGTCTGGATAATATATCTATTGGCGTGGGAATAATAGCACAACACAGTTAGTGACACTAGGAAATGATTGTTTCTAAAATTTGAACATAGAAAAATATATTTTTTGGGGACTTTTTGTATCGTTGTTTTTTGGTCAAAATGTTGGCTTCAAGTGGAAAATGCAAAACTGCAGCAGAAGTTCTTTAGAAATTTTTACATGTCAGATGATGATTTGACGCAGATCTAATGACGTCCGAATCTCTCATAGAGATTATTCTGACTACACTTTCAGTATTTCTGAAGCTGATGAAGACGAACATAACTCAGTCGGTTCAGACTGATATGGATAGTGACCATGGAAATGGCAGCAATAACGAACTACTTGCCAACCTACGGACTGATGCGTGGATGGTGGGCGACAGATACGTTCTGGCAACAGATATTCGCGTCACTGGTGCACCTGCTCAATTATTATCTTTGGGCTATATATAGAGAAGCAACCGCAAACATTTGCCTCGGAAGGTTGTGACAGCAAAGTTGAGAAAAGATGACCTTATTTCTTGTCGAAACGGGCAGATCTTTGTCACAAAATGGAAGGAAAAACCAGGTGTCATGATACTGAGCACACATCATACTGGGAAATGTGTGTCCTATGGAACAAGAAAGGCATTCGAAGGGAATAACGTTACTGAACATGCTAAACGCGCTTTTCGAAGCCAGCACTAAGAACATGGAACACCACAAAGTCTTTGTGGTGTTACAAGTTTTGAAGTCTACCCCACAAAGCTAATATATAAGAGGAACGTTCTCTTCAGACAAGACTGCAAACATGTGATTTTTGATGTATACATGTTGAAAATAGTAAAGAAAACTATATATATACAAAAAAAGTTTTAAAATATTTTCCCGCTTTTTGGAAAATTTTGGTGGCGTAGGGGTGCAGACCGTGGTGGCGGTCAATGTGTTAAATCAAATTGCTAAATTAAGCCATATGATTAATTACTAGAAATCAAGTAGTAAGACCTTGGAAATATGCTTATAATTTTTTCCTCTACAGTTTGAGCCAGGCAATGAAAATGATGCGGCGAAACTTAAGAAGCTGTTTCTCGTAACGCAAGCGATCATGATGCAGAAAGGAGAGGGAGCCAGACTGATTGAAGAACAACTGACCGATCATGCAACCGGGGAGGCTAAGAATATCGTCAAGAAAGGCGAGTTCTTGTCTGCATGCTAAACACTTGGTTTTTATCTGAATCTTGATTTGTCTGGTGTTTTCTGCTCATCTGATACTTTCTTAATGTAATGTAAAGTAATCACAGATTTATATAGCTCCTCTTCAAGAGAAACTCATCAGAGGCGCTCTCGACCTAACGGTGGAAAACTAGGATAAAACAAAATGGCTTCCAAGTGCTTACGGAATAGAGATAAAGAAAGACCAAGAGGCTCATGTCGTAAGATGCTAGGTAACCTATTCCAGAAAGTTGGACCGACCACAGCAAAGCTTCTGTCTTTACTGTGGATGTTCCGGTTGAGGGAACAACCAGGTTCCGCATGCACAGCATAGTGAAGAAATCTACGGCCAGGAATTAATGAGACCGAGACACACAACTCCCTAAGATAATAGACTAGGCTTGGAATCTCAAAATGACATTGTTAGAAGCAAATCATGTAACAATTTGCTACTCGGTGTTTCTAGACTAATTCGACCCTGCTGAAAACGAAAATCGCGGGTAGCAAGCTGGATTTTTGGCGGTTGCATGAGAAAACAAGATGGCGGCCAAAATGGCGGCCCGTATCTTCATATGGCTATAAGTAAAGTTATGTGTGTGATGGAAACATGATTTTAGAGTCTAAATTAACATTTTCTGGGTCAAGGAATGCGATGGAACTAAAGACACATATGTAGCACTGCCAGAAAACAAGATGGCGGACAGAATGGCGGCCAATAGCTTCAAATGGCTATAAATAAGGCCATGTATGTGATGGAAACATGATTTTAGAGTCTAAATTAACATTTTCTGGGTCAAAGAATGCGATGAAACTAAAGACACATATGTAGCACTGCCAGGAAACAAGATGGCGGACAAAATGGCGGCCAATAGCTTCAAATGGCTTTAAGTAAGGCCATGTATGTGATGGAAACATGATTTTAGAGTCCCAATTAACATTTTCGACGTCAAGGAATGCGATGAAACTAAAGACACATATGTAGCACTGCCAGAAAATAAAAAGTAGCATGTCCAGTCAGCATTTAGCTAACAGAGGCATCACATATAATTATTGATGGACAAGCAATGGCACCAGAAATAGGGAACTTCCGAGAGCGAAGACATTTGGTGACCTGGGAGATACGGTGGTTACACATGTGAAGAAACTTTCGATTGGCTACAAAAGGGTCGATATTGTCTTCGATCATCGATACTGGACACTATCAGTAAAAAGTGGAACTAGACAGAAACGGTGTAAGACATTACGACCAATCTGTCGCTGTATACAGTGCGGCATAGTTGCCGGAAAATTGGCAGAATTTTCTTGCCATGCCTGAAAACAAGGCTGACCTAGCTGCATTCCTATCCATTCAGCTCTCAAGAGTCACATATGGCGATCTAGATTTGGTTGCTGCTGGTGGTTTCGTGGAAGACCATGGGCATTGTCTTCTGCCGGTTCTGATGTGTCTACCTTTGCAGCAACACATGAAGAAGCTGATAGCAGAATAATTATGCTTGCTTCGCAGACATACCTAAAAACCTTGGTCATTGGTTTTGTGCAAGAGATATCGACGTGATTCTGCTGTTGCTGCATCACTATCAACGCAGTAAATGTGATGAGGTGTGGGTGGTCCATGCAATTTACAGTTACACCTGGGCAAAATTGCATCAGAAGGTTTTTAAACGGTTTCCTGCTCAAGAACCATTGCTGTATAACGTATCCAAAAATCCCCCTAAATCGGACCACGGGAACACCCCAAAAATGATTTCAAAATTGCGGATTGGGGTTTCCTAAGAAATACCAATTATAATACCAAAATTTGCAGTTAGACCTGGGCGAAATTGCTTTAGAAGCTTGTTAAACGGTTTCCTGATCAGGAACCATTACTGAATAACATATCCAAAATCCCCAAAATCAGACTACGGGAACACCCCCAAAATGACCCAATCCAATATGGCTGCCATCAACCATATTGGAAAATTTCTTGTTTTGTTTTTTAGAGTATATGCACGTATCTGTTGTTATTCTTGTTGTGGAGGACCTGTAGTATCTGAGAGAGAAAGAAACTGATATATACTTGCGGCTACTGTCCAGGATTCTATGCCAATTTACTTGTTGGGGAGATTGAGCCTAGACTAGATCTCACCCATTGGCGTCGGGAGCCTACTCTTGCCCACATGTTGTGGTAGATTTCATGTCTAAGATGCGGCAGATGCCAGTAGCACAATTCCCTTACCTTGGTGTGGTCATCGACACCATCATAACCTCAGCTTCATCCCTCTGCCAAAATGTGAAATTCGTCCCTCAGGTACTTGCCTCCTACATTGAGATGTCTCAGCTGTTGAAGCAATGTTGTTGCAGCAGCTGGAATAAGTGTTTACATTTTGTAGATCTTAGACATTAAATCTACCACAATGTGTGTGGCAAGAGTAGACTCCTGACGCCATTGGGTGAGGTCCAGTCTAGGTTCAATCTCCCCAACAATTAGGGTCCTTCGTTCTGCTGCTAGACTTATTGGTCGCATTCCAAAATATGCCCCAGTCTCTGCCTATATGCGTGACGTCTTACATTGGCTTCCTGCCTCTGAGCGCATCTCCTACAGGATAGCAGCACTAGTTTGGCGGTGTCTATCTGGTAGCGCCCCATCCTACCTGTCTGAACTCTGCTGCCCGATTTCTGACTTAGCTTCTCGCAGAGCTTTGCGCTCTGCGACTAATGGGGAGCTATTGGTCCCTCGGACCCGCTCCGCAGTCAGGCAACGCCGAGCTTTCTCGGTTGTTGGCCCGTCTACCTGGAATGGTCTTCCGATATCCTTACGCTGCTTCCCCCGAAATAATTCACCTGTTTTCTTACGACAACTCAAGACCTATCTGTTTAGCCGTGGCTGGGCTGGGAGCGCCTCTGAGTAGGTCTCTTGAAGAAGCGCTATATAAATGTCCAGAATGAATGAATGAATGAACAAGGAGTGACTGGTTGGTGTGAGCTGGAAGATCACCATCGAACAGTGGAGATTCTGAGAGCAAATTGTGTGTGAGTATCTCACTGAGGTCCATGCCGCGCTCTTTAGAAATGTCCATGTTGCTATGCGCCTCTGCCATCTCCTTGGATGACAGGTCGTTCTTCTCCCTCTCCATTGTTGATGGTGTCTTCTGAGGATGAAGTCATGCTAATTTTCTTGGTCTTCTCAACTAATCTCTCCTGCCTGTGTGAGCGACAGGCATGCTGACCATTTTTAAGAAAGTTGAGCAGGCGGGTAGCCACCTTTCGGTCAACATCCACCTTTGTGAGCAGGTTGAGCAGTTGGACGGGCACATTGACTGTCACCGAGTATGTATTCTCCCGCTCTAGCACAAAGTCTAACAGCTTAGAAACGTTATGGTTGAATGCGAGACGGCGAGTGGTGCTCAATGCATACGTCTTAATGGTTACAGTTTCCTGCCCATTTTGCTATGTATTCTAGCTCTGTTTTTACTGTATATCCATTGGATGCGGGTATCATGAGGTAGCTGTTGTCTGCATATTTAAGTAATCTATTTCTAGGGAAAACTGGTCTAAGTTTTTGACCAAGTAAACACTACTTCAGACTGGCCGCCATTTTGTCCGCCATTTTGTTTTATTGCCAATTGAAGATATTTTCAGCCATTTTGTTTTCTGGCAGTGCTGTATATGTGACTTTAGTTCCATCGCATTCCTTGACCCCAAAAATGTTAATTTGGACTCTGAAATCATGTTTCCATCACATACATGGCTTTACTTAGCCATTTGAAGATATTTGTCCGCCATTTTGTCCGCCATTTTGTTTCCTGGCAGTGCTACATATGTGTATTTAGTTTCATCGCATTCTTTGACCCAGAAAATGTTAATTTAGACTCTAAAATCATGTTTCCATCACATACATAACTTGTGGGGCGTGGTGGCTCAGTGGTAAGTTCGGCGCCTTGTGACCGGAGGGTTGCAGGTTCGAATCCCACTCTAGCCGCTGCGTACGGACCTTGAGCAAGTCCTTCACTCGCAATTGCTCGTGGCGCTTCGGCGTGAAAATTCCGACACAGTATACCAATGCTGTAGTCGGGAGCGCCTCTGAGTAGTAGTAGACTTCGAGAGGCGCTATAGAAATATCCGGAATAAATACATGGCCTTATTTATAGCCATTTGAAGCTATTGGCCGCCATTTTGTCCGCCATCTTGTTTTCTGGCAGTGCTACATATGTGTCTTTAGTTCCATCGCATTCCTTGACCCAGAAAATGTTAATTTAGACTCTAAAATCATGTTTCCATCACACACATAACTTTACTTATAGCCATATGAAGATACGGGCCGCCATTTTGGCCGCCATCTTGTTTTCTCATGCAACCGCCAAAAATCCAGCTTGCTACCCGCGATTTTCGTTTTCAGCAGGGTCGAATTAGTCTAGAAACACCGAGTAGCAAATTGTTACATGATTTGCTTCTAACAGTGATTTCTAGAGCCCTTTTTAAATTCCAAGCCTAGACTATAACATGGTGCACAACCCAGAAGGCAATTATCTTAGCACGTAAGACTCAGTGGTGACTCCAGACATTTTTTGTAACCATGGCTTATCTAGTAACAAGTAACCAGTACAGAGGGCAATTTATGCCCTGAACAAATTCTGCGCAGGGCAACGACCAGGGCAAAGGCTTTTTACTAGGGCATTTGCCCTGGCTCGCCCTGGTGCAGTGCCACCACTGGTAAGACTATCAACCCAAGTGGGTCAAATGTGTTAATCCAACCAGCACAGGAAAATATTTCAAGATTTTTTAAACGAGCTCCCTTTAACAAACTTGGCTGTTAAATGATTAGATCAACAATATATTTTCAGTCGAAGGGTCAATGGGCATGGAAGTGGATTAACTTTCTTACCTTATATATATGCAAGGCTAAGAAAATAAAGTTGCTAACATTTCAAACACTTAGCTGCCTTCAGGGCTGGGGTAAGGTACTTTTACCAGCTCAGTTTGGTATTTTTACCTATTATTTTAAGTGTATGTATTTATAATCTGATTTGCTTGGGCTGTTTTTCTTATGTTACTACAGAGCAGGAAATTGAAGAGCTAAGGACTGAATTGCAAGGTTTAAGGAAGAGAAACCGAGAATTGGAGGCAAGTAACATTTCTAGGTTTTGTTAACGAATACTGGGAATATTTTCAATTCATTGGCTGATGAGATACTAAATTTGGAATCTTTTAATTTTTCTTTTTAGCTTGATTCAGCATTCTAGATCAAACATTGTAGTTTCAGCACACTGTTGGAGAGATTTACAGTATTAATAGCAGAGGAATTTCAATTGGTGTGCTAAAATGAACATTTTGAAACTATATTGTATTGTATTGTATTGTATTGTATTCGGATATTTATAAAGCGCTTCTAGCGGGAGGGCCATTCAGAAGCGCTCCCAGTGCGATAGACCCCGAGAGAAAAAGCAAGTTTTAAGAAAGGTAAAAGAGGAAGAGACGCTACCTGAGAGAATAGAAGAACGAACAAACGGAGGAAGCCCATTCCAAAGAGCAGGGCCAATGGAAGCAAACGACCTAGATTGAGCCAGTGAAGTCCTGACACGGGGAACGAGGAGGTCCAAACGGTCAGATGAACGAAGAGGACGAAGAGAAGCCGCAGAGTGAGGGCGATGAAATAAGTCACATAAATATTTTGGAGCGAAACCAAGCTGAGCCTTAGAGACAAGGATGAGGACCTTAAATTGGATGCGGGCAGAAAGCGGGAGCCAGTGGAGTTCTTCTGCCATAAAGGTGGTGATATGAGAGAATCGAGGAAGACGGGCAATTAATCTAGCAGCAGCATTGAGAACGGACTGAAGAGGAGCAAGACGGACTTTGGGAAGACCAATGAGGAGGGAATTGCAGTAGTCAAGTCTAGAGCAGACAAATGCATGGACAATTGAAGTGAAAATTGGAGATGACAGAGAGCGACGGATAGCTCTAAGGCGCCTTAGGTGAAAATAGGAAGTGCGAGTGAGTTTGGAAATGTGTTCAGTAAAGGTGAGAGAATTGTCAAGGGTCACTCCTAGATCACGAACGCTAGACGAGAAAGTGAAAAGCGGAAACCTTTGAGACAGCACAGCAAAGTCGAGTTTTTTAAGTTGCTGAGGAGTGCCAAACCAGATAAACTGGGTTTTTGACGAATTGAGGGAGAGGCGATTGCAAGACATCCAGGTATGAAGATCACGAGAAAGAGCTTCGATGCGCTGAACAAGAAGAAGTTGAGAGGAAGGAGGCCCATGGACATAAGCCTGGACATCGTCAGCAAAGAGATGGCCTGAAGCCCCATGGATGGGGAAGAGAGAGGGGATACCAGCCGTGTACAAAATAAAGAGGAGAGGGCCCAGAACAGAGCCTGAACCCAATTGCAAGTGTGGAAATCACTGGATTAGTTGTTTCAGTAGCATACAATTTGAATTATATACCTAATTATACAAATAGTCTAGTAAAGTACTTGATTGTATCAAACGTTTAAAAGGTTTATTTACGTTGCAGAGAGTTGGTTTGGGTGGTGCAGTCAGTTCTGATGTTGAACATAGAAACCTACGTGATGCCAACGATGACCTAGAACGTCAAGTCAGCAACCTTCACAAAGAGATGAGGGAAAAGGAACAACAGTTGGCAGAAGAACGCAAAATAAGCGAACAGGTCAGTTGTCGAAAGATTAATACGCCTAGTCACCTAAGAGTCCCTCTTGATATCTAAAGGTTAATACCTCGTCATCTCAAAGTTAATCATTCTGGTCACTTGTTATTCTTCCAGTCATCTAAAGATGAATCCTGCTAGTAAGCAAAAGGTTAATCCAGCTAATCATGTAAAGGTTAATCATTTTGGTCACCCGTTATTCCATCGAGTCATCTAAAAGTTAATTTGTTGGTCAACTTAAGGTTAATCCATCCAGTCCTCTAAACATTAATCCAGCTAGTCACCTATAAGGTTAAATTCAACTAGTCATCTAAAGGTGAATGCAGCTAGTCATCTAAGATTTAGATTACTGATGGTTAATTCCTTCAGTAATCCAGAAGTAAATCTCTTTTAGACTTGTTTCTTTGTCTTCGTTTGGCTTATATCAAATTGTTGGCTCTCATTTATTCGTCTTAAAAGCATATTTATTGTATGTTTTTTTAGTATATTGCTCGAGCAGATGACGCAGAGAAAAGACTCCGAGAGTATAAAATTGATGTAAGTTAACAGAGTATATATTTCTTTAGAGAAAATATTCTTCTGAAACTTTTGCCTATTCTGTAGCGTGACTATTCGTCATGAATTGGCATTCTTGGCATGCCCCATGTCAATGTCCAGTTAAGGCGGGAACGCTAATGATCCTAACCAGTGTACTGAATCCAACATTTTGTGCCATATATGGCAGTGGTCAGTCACATCCATAGAACTCACATGCATTCTCCTATTTTACCTGATTTGTTATTACAGTGAAGTAATTGCAATTACAGTGAATCCGGGTCATGTGCCGCCAACAGTGGTGGCGTTGCTTTTACTAAGTTGTATTAATTAGGTAAATACTATTTTAAAGCTCTTTTTCAGTTTGTATGAAGCTGTTTGCCTGTTCTACAAAACTTAGAATGAGCAGCTGCGTGATGATATGCGTGATCGAGAACGCCAGCTTGAAGCCCATCGTGAGACGATGCTGTCAAAGCAAGATACGGATGCTGAGGTGCGCGGCAGGATGAAAGAGAAAAACCAGCTGCTCAATGATGCACTTACTCAGAACAAAGTAAGTGTGTTGAATTTTGTTAGATGATTTCTCTGTGTCTCTTTTTCTTTGTTAATTATCAGACAATTGTAAAGGAACTGCTTCTTCATTCTGCATCTGTTTCTGACTCTCCCCCAAGAGTTTCCCTGTTTTATCTGTACTCTTTACTAGGCTAGGCAGCACGTTTGTGGGATACCAAAAAAGGTGCTATAATAAGGGTCTAGTTACATACATAAATACTTATTCACTTTGCCCTCTAAATAGGGTTTGCTGTAATAACTCTTTTATCTCTGTACCCTTGTCCCCTTTAGACTTTTTTCTATAGTATTGCCTCTTGTTTTCTGTTCGTGTGTTGGCTCAGTGTATTCTCTTCCATTGTTCTTTTGCTGGAATTTTACATCAGTTCTTTCATTTGGAACTCTGTTTATCAATAAAACACTGGCAATTATGAAATATAAGTACAGGCAAAACCCTGTTTGGTAGCGTGTATGGCTTCTTTGAATTTCTAGGTCTTAAATTTGTTTCCAGAATCTTGCCGACGCTAATTCCAAACTGGAGGACGAGATTGAACGACTGCAGAAAGAAATGGAAAACGGACGACATGAAATCGAGAAGACAACTGACGATTATCTCAAATTTAAGGTTAATATTTATTTATAGTTGGAGTTGCTCGATAGTGTAATGGTTAGCGTGCTGTACTGTCAATTGAGAGGTCGGGGGATAAAATCCCCGCCAGGACATTAATTTGTTCGAGATTTCTGCCCCACCTGTGTTTCAAACTTCTAGCCAACTCAGCTGAAATGTGTTCACTGACCGTAAACTGTCGGTGGGAGGTTGAGACGGCGAGGGAGAGGACTGGCCTCATGCCTCAGGGCTAGCATAAGGGAGTGCTCTTCTTCTCTTCTTTTATTTATTGTTAATAAATTGGATGCGTAGTTTCAATTTGAACCAGAATAAATTGAAGGCATGGAAGAAATTACTTTTGATCGCTGTTTCAATGGATTGCATACAAACCCAGACAAATCTGATGCTATCTTGTTCCGGTCTTTTCTTCCTCCTCTACCCTGCACAAACCTTGCAAACTTTTCTGTTGTCTGAACTTGTCAAAACATTTGGGTTAATTAACTTCCACACAGCGCGATAAAAAACCTTTAATTCTTGTGTCTATCATATCAAGACAATCTGTCATGTTAGGGCATCGAAATTTTGTCCTTATGCATCATGTCATTGCTTTTTGTTTTGCATTCTGCTCTTTTTTCATTGGTATAAGATGTAAGTTGTGACTACAATAATTTCAGATGGAGTATAATGGCTTGGAAGAAGGGAATGACAATCTGCGTCGACGTGCAGCTGTTCTTGAGGAACAGGTCAGTTCCAACACTGCTAGTTTCTTTTGATGTTTGAAATGTCTAAAATTAATTCTGGTGATCATTCTACTGAAATGCATGCAGGAGTGTCTTATATGGCCCTATATAAATGTCCAGCTACATGCACACACGATAGTAATTATAACACTATTCAGCTGGAGGGGGGTGAACTGTTGGTCCCTCGGTCCCACTTCTCAGTTAAACAGCATCTTCGCTTCTCAGTGACTGGCCCTCTACTTGGAATTGGCTCCCATCTTCTTTGTGCTCATTTCCGCGAGGCAGTTCACCTGCTTTCTACCGTGTCCTTAAGTCTTTTCTGTTTAACCATGGCTGGACTTTAAGCACCTCTGAATATGTTTCTTGAAGAGGCGCTATATAAATTTTCAAAATGAATGAACTATTCAACCATTCAAGGTCATGCACATGAGGGGTTTTAAAAGGCACTGTACATATATATACATAAGTGGTAAGTTTGGAAAGTAAAGGTAGGCCTAAATAAAGGTTCCATGTCCCATAGTGGACTTAGGGGATGTGCTTATTCCCTCTCTATAGGCCCTGTAGCTGGCAATAAACAAATCACTAGGTCCTGGTACAGAGCGAATGTATTGCGGGATTCTGCTGTTTATTTCCCAGTTTGGGCTGGTACCAAATTCTACTGCTTGGTGACAGAGACATGTACCGTATATGCAAACAACTTGGCCAGAGTTGTTATACGAATTTGAACCCACAATCGCATGATCATCGACCAAGAATGTTACTGATAGACCGCCATGTTGCACAGTGCATAGTGCATTAATTGGTATGTTTTGTGTAGGTAAAGGATATGTTGCACAGTGCATAGTGCATTAATTGGTATGTTTTGTGTAGGTAAAGGACATGTTGTACAGTGCATAGTGCATTAATTGGTATGTTTTGTGTAGGTAAAGGACATGTTGTACAGTGCATAGTGCATTAATTGGTATGTTTTGTGTAGGTAAAGGACATGTTGTACAGTGCATAGTGCATTAATTGGTATGTTTTGTGTAGGTAAAGGACCTGGAGTTAAAGTTGAAATCGCAAACAGCAGCTGAGGATGAGATCATGATGCAGGTTAATCGGAAAGTGGAAGAGTGTGAGGTAAGAGCTTAGCATCTCATGTTGCTTAATGTAATGCATTTACTGTGAAAATCTAATTAAATGGAAAAACAAGGAATCGCATTATAAATAAAAATGTTTCTGGTTAAAACTAAGATCGTTGTACCAATGTATTTAAAATAATCCAGTTGTAAATAATGCAACGCAGTTCAGCATGTGTGTTCATTTACACAGTGATATAGTTACCATTGCACTAGAAATTGGGTAGTTCTAGGAAATCAGTTTTTATTGAAGTAATCTAAAATACATTACAAGTCCTTTGACTATGGAGGAATATACTTAGCTCCATGTGATAAACTTCTTTGTCACAACTAGGCTCAAGTATTCCCAATAATTAGGTCTGCTATTATTTGAGTAAACCAGATATTTTCAAAAATTATCTGTGTTTAAATTGTTCTACAGCTTTCCTCATTTAAATAAATGAATACTGGAGATTAGAGTGCCGTATTTCGTAGACAGTCGATAAGATCGAAGCAACGATTCAGAAACACTTGGGTCGCTACGCAGTGGCTTGAGGTGGATTCGAACCTGCGACCCTGCGGTTACAAGGCACCGACCTACACCACCACGTCCCCCTCTTGTGTCTCTAGCATGGAAGAAACTCTTTAGCAAGAACAGGTAGTCAAATTGTTCCCTGATTATTGAAAACTTTATGCCAATTAGTAATTATCACTTTGTACCAAATGAAATGTGAGTGTATTGTCTGTTAACAGACCATTTGGGCAGAGAAGGACAGGCGCATCATGGAGCTACAGCAACAGATTGTGACGCTTCGTGAGGATCTTGCAGTTTCAAACATCGACACCAACAAAGCTTCAGTTGTGGCTCTTACTAAGGTAAGCATTACAAATGCAGAGCGGTGCCGCTTGATTTAGGTGACGCTGTCATGTGCTAGTTTCAGCTACTTCGCAGTGTGTTCAATTACTGTCCAACGATGCTGTGTCGTAACAAAGATGATTAGCATCGCCCTCCTACTTTATCCAAGCTTCGGACTGGCACCACCCGAAGCGGCAGTAGCAGAGTTCTACTTAGCAATGTCCTTGCAGAACGCCCTTGGATATTTCTGTGCAAGAGTGCATTTTGCCCAATTCTATTTGTTTGATTAATGTGACTTGTCGTGATAAATAGTAATTATCTTACAGTACAATGTGTTGTTGCTTGATATTTAAGTGTCTGGAGGACAGAGAGAAGAAGTGTGAGATGCTGACTGAGCAGCTGCAGGAGGCAAGGAATGCTATAGAGGAAAATGAAGCTCTTCTCAAGGACGTTGATGCAAGAATCATCAAAAGTCAGTACATTTGTGTTTCTCAGACTTACATAATTATGTAGGTTATGTAATGTCTGAGTTTGTGTTGCAACTATCTGTGGTGAGCGACAGTTAGTTTGGAAAACCATTAAAGTTCAGCTTTTGCTCTTTTACTTCTCCAGCAGCCTTCTAGGCCTGCATTGCACGACTTATGGTGACCGCCTAACTCCTACCCTGACTCATCTGATCCTCCGCCTTCCAATTCTTCTCGCCCTAAATGACACCCGCCTTAACAGCTGCTCTGGCTCATCTCTTGATCTGGACTCCCTGGTAACCGGACTTGGACCTCCTTTGGATTACTCTGTGGAAACCCCCTCTGATTTGATGCATTGGTCGTGAAATAGGCTGGTGCCCTGTGCTTGGCTTTCAAGTGACATTTTCGAAGTTCAGAGATTACGATTACCTATGGACTGACTGTGAGCCCATTGAGTGTTGCATCATTTGTACTGTGACATCATTAACACTCACTTTTAAAATGTGAATGTTTTTTCATTGATTAGCATATAAAGAGAATAAAAGGTATGCATGGCTTCTAATGTTATTTTGGTGTAGGTGGTCAAGATCCAACTGATCAGCATCGGAAGAGGTTAATGACCCTGCAGGGAAATCTTCGTTCTCGTGAAGAACAGCTTTTGGAAATGGAAAGCAGGACGCAGTCGGTGAGTTTGCTAGGGTTTGGTTACGTATTTTTTTTACATTACTTACTGACACACCATACATAAATTACATACCATTACTTAATGACAATTGATTTACTTCTGAGGAGCACTGAGAGATGGTACATAAATGTCTTATGATCTTTACATATGCATATTAATTATACTTATTTTAGGTCATTTTACAGAAAGTGTCTTTTAAACAATGACCATATCAATGGCTTGGTTGTATTTAAATTTCTTTTATTAAGTTTTAGTATAATTCAAGTACCAGGTAAGTGTTTAGGTTCAGTGTAGCTTACCAGTCAGCAAACCGATGTTGGGCGAGTGTTGGCCCAACATAGACCAGCATTGGCCCAACACAGACCAGCATTGGCCCAACATAGACCAGTATTGGCCCAACATAGACCAGCATTGGCCCAACATAGACCAGCACATAGACCAGCATTGGCCCAACGTGTGTGTTGGCTGGACTGATACATGCATGTTTAGCAGTGTTAAGCACAGTTCTGCATTTAGACTGATTCAACTTGATGCAGTTACACAGCATTGATTAAGCATTATGCAAATTTGTATAAAAATCTGAATTTGTTTTTAGGCAGAAGCAGATGCAAGGGATAAAGATAAAGAGCTGAACGAGATCCTGGAACGTATGACACAGTATGAAAAGGTACAGCGTTGCTAACGATCTTATTCAATAGGTGGTGCTATGATTCAATAGTTGGTGCTATGATTTAATAGATGGTGTCATGGAAGTACTGACCCATTTGTAGCATGGAGTTTAAGGGGTAAATTTTGTCAGTTCAAAGGGTTACTCATCTTCTATGATTTATTGTTTAAGTATTGCATGAAATGTTAATGGCTTATGTGCAGTGTGGGTGAGATCAGAAGAAGTAATGATTCGTAATATGTTTTTGTGTAGGGAGTGTATGGTCTGCCTGAAGCAGTCTGTGAAATCAAGTCACTCAAAGGACAGATTCGAGATAGAGACCGGTTAGTAGTTGCACAAATTTTAATATTGTAGCTTTTTATAATCATGATAGTGACTACTGATTAAGCCATAAAATCTTTACTAGCTTGTCATTCAGTTGCTCGATAAGTTCTTACAAATTACATATGTCACTGTTTGTTTAATATTCTTTTGCACGATGAACTGGATTATGTGATGTAAATTATATAGGAGTGCCATCTAGTGGACCTCCTTGACCCCAGCATTATTGGCCCAAACTTATCTCTTATCACTGAACCTCTTGCACTCATATATAATTGCTCAATGGAGAATGGAATCGTCCCTAAGAAAATGAAAATGTGTACAGTTACTCCGATATTCAAGCAAGGCGATAGAGAGGAATTAAACAACTACCGGCCAATATCTATTTTATCTATATTTGCTAAAATTCTTGAAAAGATAGTCTACCAGAGACTAAATGATTTTGTAGTTAAACATAACATACTTTATCCATTCCAACACGGTTTTAGAACTGGGCACTCGACAACTCTTCCATTAATAAATATCCATGATAAAATATCTCAAGCAATTGATAACAGTAAATTTTCAATAGGAATTTTTCTAGATCTGTCGAAGGCCTTCGACACTGTGGACCATAATATACTAATTAGGAAACTATTTAACTATGGAGTTAGAGGACTTCCCCTGGCCTGGTTTAAGGACTATCTATCAAATCGTCAACAGCAAGTGAAATGTAACCATAGTCGTTCATCCTTTAGGTTGCTGGATTTTGGTGTTCCTCAAGGGTCGATACTGGGTCCTCTATTATTCCTAATTTATATTAACGACCTTCCTAATGCAGCTCCATTATTAGACTTTGTTCTTTTTGCCGACGATTCCAACATTTTCTTCTCCCATGCATCTTATCAGGAGCTGTTTTCAACAGTAAACAAAGAATTAGTACAAGTAGCCAATTGGTGCAGAGCCAACAAACTATCTCTTAATCTAAACAAAACAAATTATATTTTATTTACTGCCCCAGGTAAATTAATACCACAGCCGCAGGAAAAGATAAAAATTGATCTAACTGAAATACCCCAGGTTGTTTCAGCTAAATTTCTAGGGGTGTATCTTGATCAACACTTAAACTGGAAGGAGCATATTGAACACATATCCCACAAAATAGCCAAGAACATTGGTATAATAAAAAGAATTTCCTACCTACTGCTACCCGACATATTAAAAACTTTATACTATACCATGATACACCCCTACTTAAACTATTGCAATATAGTGTGGGCATCTAATTATAACTCCAGACTCTGTAAACTGAAAATACTCTCTAAAAGGATTATAAGGATAATAACAAAGTCTCACTACCTAGCACATACTGATGAGCTGTATAAAAATGTGGGGATACTGAACCTAGATAAACTACTGGAGTATCAAATAGGAAACTTTATGTACTCTTCCGCCAATAAATTGTTTCCACATGAATACTCGAGTCTATTTACTAAGAACTCACAAGTACACCAGTATGCTACAAGGAGAGCCGGTAATTTAAGAGTTGCATTTGCAAGAACTAATATACGGAAGTTCTCTATAGCATGTGTAGGGCCAACCATATGGAACTTAATACCTATGCATATAAAAGACAGTCCTAGCATTAATATTTTCAAGCGCCTGCTAAAAAACTGGTTGTTGGCTGACAAGAAGGAACAGTGATATGAACTCTAAAGATGTCACAGATTGTAGGCCTACATAAGCTAGAACATAGATTAATATAGATTAATGTATGCTAATGTTACTTAATATCTTTTACTTTTGCTTGATCGCCACCTGTCCTGATTGGGATTGCAGTGGAATTTACCTTTACTACCCTTTACTGCCGCCATGTAATGTACTAATAGCAAAATGGGGGACCCTTCCTAGCGGGATCTTATCCCTTCTGGGTTCCCTTTTGCGTCCAAATGAATCCCTCCGTCAAATGAATCCCACCATTGGACTACAAGTCACTGTATATCTCCTATGTACAACTAAGAAAAGCCAAAAGCTTTAGTATGGGACATGACTATGTCACATGCGAACTGAAGTGATGATTGTTTGATCAGTATGGTTCTGTTCTGCTTATTTTTCTTCTACTTTGGTTTAAAACATGACAGGTCATATGTAAACTAAATAATCGATATGTACAATTGTTGTTTTGGAACAATAAAACGCTATGTTATGTTATGTTATGTTATGGTAAGTGCAAGTAATATATTATCAGTAGACAGAAAAACTTTTAATGGGTAGAAATTATTGAGCTAATCTATATTTATGTGATGAATTGTCAGAAGAATTCTACGTAGATGATGTGGTTGTTACTTTTATTTATACTGGGGGTCAATCCATGTGAAATCATCAAATATGTGAAACACCTTGTAAGTGACCTATCTCAGATTTGGCTGTAATTTTGATATTTTGTAGTTTAATATGTTTGTACATCATATTGAAATTTTCAGTAGCCTATCACCATGTATCTTCATTGTATGGCTGACGGAATTGGAGGGGGTTCGAAGCACTCGCGACATGTTTGAACTTGGTGACATGTTCAGAGGCCAGTATCTCAGGAACGGATGCACTTAGGCTTGCAAAATTTGGTGATTTTGTACAACTTTTTGTGTACTTTCTGATTCTGTAAATCATTCCGAATTGAAACAAATAGTTTCCCACTAATATTGGTGTAAAATTGGCCAAAAACGCAGTGGCAAGTTTAAATCTGCAATATTCATGGCATTGTAGCAGTGAAAACTACTAAAGCTGTTGCAAATATTTTTGCATTTCTGTTATCTGCATATAGTTGACTCTTTATGTAACAGATCTTAGCCTTTTTACTCCATGTCTTGATGGAGATACGAGTCATCAAAGTTGGTCCGTCCCATAAACTGCCTCATCTTCAGCTGCAGATATGAGCATGTGGGACAACAGATAGAAAAATGCTCTTGACTTAGTGTTGTAGAGCTTGAACAGACCTTTCCACTGATATGTGATTTTCTTTGCACATCTGAGCCCCACACAGGATTGTAAGTGGTCGAAATATGATATATTTGAGCATTCGCGACATGTTTGAGCTTGGCAACGTGTTCAGAGGCCAGTATCTCATAAACTAGTGCACATAGGCTTGCAAAATTTAGTGATTTTGTACAACTTTTGTGTACTTTCTGCTTCTATAAATCATTCTGAATTGAAACAAATAGTTTTCCACTAATATTGGTGTAAAAATGGCCAAAACCGCAGTTGCAAGTTAAAATCTGCAATATTCATGGCATTGTAGAAGTGAAGACAACAAAATCTATTACAAGTATTTTACATTTCTGTTATCTGCATATAGTTGACTCTTTATGTAATGGATCTTAGCCTTATTACTCTACATGTTCATGGTGATGAGTCTTCATTGTCGGTCCATTTCATAAACTGCTTCATCTTGGCTGAAGGTATGCGCATGTGGGACAAAAGATAGAACAATGGTTCTGACTTAGTGTTGTATAGCTTGAACAGACCTTTCCAATGATAGGCCTATATGGTTTCTTTGGTGCTTCTGAGTTCCTCTTGTGATTGTAAGTGGTCGAAATATGATATATTTTAATATTCACTAGACGCTGTTTTAAAATTACTTAATAATAAGTTAAATGCAACATCAGAGCATTCTGCACCTTTCGAAACAGCCACGAAAGGTCTGTTCAAGCTATACAACACTAAGTCAGAACCATTGTTCTATCTTTTGTCCCACATGCGCATACCTTCAGCCAAGATGAAGCAGTTTATGAAATGGACCGACAATGAAGACTCATCACCATGAACATGTAGAGTAATAAGGCTAAGATCCATTACATAAAGAGTCAACTATATGCAGATAACAGAAATGTAAAATACTTGTAATAGATTTTGTTGTCTTCACTTCTACAATGCCATGAATATTGCAGATTTTAACTTGCAACTGCGGTTTTGGCCATTTTTACACCAATATTAGTGGAAAACTATTTGTTTCAATTCAGAATGATTTATAGAAGCAGAAAGTACACAAAAGTTGTACAAAATCACTAAATTTTGCAAGCCTATGTGCACTAGTTTATGAGATACTGGCCTCTGAACACGTTGCCAAGCTCAAACATGTCGCGAATGCTCAAATATATCATATTTCGACCACTTACAATCCTGTGTGGGGCTCAGATGTGCAAAGAAAATCACATATCAGTGGAAAGGTCTGTTCAAGCTCTACAACACTAAGTCAAGAGCATTTTTCTATCTGTTGTCCCACATGCTCATATCTGCAGCTGAAGATGAGGCAGTTTATGGGACGGACCAACTTTGATGACTCGTATCTCCATCAAGACATGGAGTAAAAAGGCTAAGATCTGTTACATAAAGAGTCAACTATATGCAGATAACAGAAATGCAAAAATATTTGCAACAGCTTTAGTAGTTTTCACTGCTACAATGCCATGAATATTGCAGATTTAAACTTGCAACTGCGTTTTTGGCCAATTTTACACCAATATTAGTGGGAAAATATTTGTTTCAATTCAGAATGATTTAGAGAATCAGAAAGTACTCAAAAAGTTGTACAAAATCACCAAATTTTGCAAACCTAAGTGCATCCGTTCCTGAGATACTGGCCTCTGAACATGTCACCAAGTTCAAACATGTCGCGAGTGCTTTGAACCCCCCTCCAATTCCGTCAGCCATACAATGAAGATACATGGTGATAGGCTTCTGAAAATTTTAGTATGATATACAAACATACCAAACTATAAAATAGCAAAATTACAGCCACATCTGAGATAGGTCACTTACATGCCCTCGGTGATTTCACATGGAATGACCCCTGGATTAAAATACTGCTTGTACGCCTGGTTGACTGATTCCTACCAAGAGGCATCAGCATGTAAATGTCCTTACCAGCACAATAATTAGTTCACTTGACTGCAGGGGCGTCTACACCATAGAAACCTTGGAGCAAATGCTCCATCCAAGAAATAGGGGAAGATCTGTCAGTGTGTGTGCCTCCATTAACGAGGGGGGAAGGAAGGGGAAGGGGGGAAGAACTGGGGGAAAGGGAATTGCTGTAATGACTTAGGGGGATAGACACCCCTGCTTGACTGGAATATGTTGATTGCTGTTATGTTAGAAATATAGAGGAATTGACTCAGTACGTCAACCGATGTGAGGTTCAGATCAACGACCTTTACGATGAGGCAGAGGAACTGCGTGAGAGACTCGGTCTCGATCCAAAGGAACCGATTAACATCGAAGGCATTCGACAGCGCAAGTCCATCAAGGTCGAGAGAGATCGTGCACTCAACCGCGTCCTTCAGAAAGAGGTATGCACTCAGTTGTATTATTACTCTGATTACACAGTGTGGTGCCACACCTTTGTAGGGTGTGGCACCACACCATGAATGCATTGTTTCATAGGAACTTGGTATTTCCCTCTTTATCACAAAAGACAACAGATTGTGAAAGGCTTGAAAGATGATGCTATGTTGGCTAATTTCAAAGGTAAGTTTTACCTCTATTTACAAGGTAACCATAGAGTCAAAACTCTCATATTGACTTATCCTGCCTTTGTGTGGAATAGTTTCTTCTGTTATTGTTCAATAAAGAATGAAACCAATATTATTTTAGATGCTAGCTTTAACTTGTTAATGTTTCTGATACTGTAATATTGTAAGTTTAATGATAATCACTAAATTTTATTGCACCTCGTGAAGAAAGACTCCTCAGAGATGTTCCTCACCTGACAACACAAAAGTAGAATGATTAAGTAGCATGATTTTCAAGCACTTATGGAAAATATTGATAATGACAGAGGTACATGTTTAGTAAAACACTGTTGACAGGTTGAAAGGCTGGAAGATGAAAGAATTGTCCTTAAACAGCAGATTCGAAGTATGGCCCAGACAACTGGACAGAAGTAAGAGAAAATTCTGCGGGCTGAATTTTTTCTGCAAACTTGTGTAAACTTTCCTAACAAGTTTATATTTATTATTATTATTATCATATAGTATTATTTGTTATTATTTGCACACATTTATTAAATGCCACTATCTAATGACCAAGCATAAATCAAGGTGCTGAGCAATTGTGAGTGAAGGACTTGCTCAAGGTCCCTACACAGTAGCCATCTGAGAAGAAGGCTCGAACCCGTACTTTCTGCATTACAAGATGCACTCTCTAACCAATAGGCTTCTGTGTCCCACAGTTTTTGACAACTGTCAGTTTTAAAAAGGTAAACTGGTTTTTCAGATTCAGATTAAAAGGCAGGTGTCAGCCATTATGCAAAAGCTAAGTTAAATAGCCTTTATTGGATGATCTAGGCACTATATAAATGTGTTTATATTATTATTATTATTATTATTATTATTATTATTATTATTATTATTATTATTATTATTATTAATTAAATTTGTAATGCACGCACAGTCACACTGAAATGTGAATCTGAGGCGCAGGTAGTCATTCGCCAGGAGAAGATGCAGTTAGATATTCAAGTGCTTGAAAGCCAAGGAGCAAAAGTGAGTTTTGAGCCACGTTTTGAAAGTAGGAAGTGAATTTGAGCCACGAAGCATGATGCACAGTGACTCATTACAGTGCATACCACATGTTGTATATGTAAACTTTTGAAATACATCTTCAGGGCTGGCGACCAATATGCTAGACATCAAGTTATGTGCACTTCTGATTTTTTGGAGGTAGTTGTTTGACTTGATTGTTTTTTCAGAGCAATAGCGATGGGGCTGAATGCAGATCAGGTGGCAGCCGTGGATGCATTTATCGACCAAATCAAGTCAAGTGAATCTTACGTTTATCCCTTCGGTGACCAAGGATCAAAGCTTCTAACTGACAAAAGGTTCAAGGTAGCTGTTTGAGATTGCTCCAGAACTATCTGTTAACATATTTGTGTTTGTTTGTATATGGTTATTTATATAGCACCTGTAAGAACCTAGCAAAGATGCTGAATCATGGTTAACTAACAGATCTAAAAGGTGTGATTTAATAGATTGAAAAAGAGAGAAGGTTGTCCATATGGGAGATTTTTCTGATGGTGGTTTGAAAAACTGCAAAAGCAGCAGTCAGAAAGGTACATTTGGAAAATGTTCATAAAATTTTGTTTTTGTTCCCTTGTTCACTAGAGTTCTAGTCTGTGAGTTCCTTGTTCGTAATTCTGTTTGTTGCTGAAATTTACCTTGATTGAAGCTCTAATTAGGGTTAATTGCCTTTCACTCAGAAGTGTCAATGCTTTGTTCCAGTTCGCCTGGGAATGAGAGAGTATGTGTTGCATATAGATTTTTATGCTCAGGAAAGAGTGATTTCTGAAGATCTTGAGAAGAATGCCAAACGTATAAACATCTTGTATGAAGAAAACACAGAAATGAAGACAAAACTTGTAGATCTTGAAGAGGAAAACAGGACTCTCGAAGAGGCATTGCGTGAAATACAAAAGCAGAGTATGAATAACCCATATATCTCGCTTTTACTTTTTGTCTTTTACATGGTAAGTAATGTTAATGGATGCCTGGCATATTATCTATTTAATTCAGTTTTCCAAAACAGCACAATGACCTGTCGATAATGCATTAATTGATGTTACTGCATGCTAAGGACTGAGGAGTCAAGTATAGTGACCATGTCATAAAACCCAAACAAGAGCATTTAGCAGTCACTCAACCAGTCAACCACTTTATGTATTTAGTTATGTACATAGTGCCTCTTATAAAAACCTCTCACAGGCATTAAGAGCCTCACAAAGGCACTATTTTATAACATGACCTCGAGCACTCGCCTTGTAACATGGGCAGTACGGGTTTGAGCCTCCTGTGAGATAGCTACTGTGTTGGGACCTTGACCTTGACCTCCTTTACTCACAATTGCTCAATGCCATCAATTACTTGGTTATTAGGTGGCAACACTTAATAAATGCATTAAAAAATAATAATTATAATTAAAACTTAAAATTGTCTGCATTGAGTTCAGATTAGTTGACTTGTAAGTTTTAGCTCATTTAAAGACACAACTGGAACAAGAGTAACATAGTACAATGATGTTGTGTTTGTGTGTTGGCTTGGTACTGTAATATCTATAAAAATTAAATCAAACGGCTGAAGTAAATAGAATCAAGTTATTTCTGCTATAATTAGGAGATTCGCTATTTCATCTGCCTTTATCTGCATAGAGCATCTTTATGCATACATTTATCGTTAATAATAAATTATTCTGCTCTTTTTCAGTTTCTTCTATAAAAGGCGTTGGTCCTAATGATGTTTTGAAGTGTGTGGCTTTGGATAGGATGCTGTCTGTAAGTACAAATAGATGAAGTACTGCGTTGTATCACTGTACTCTTTGCGGTTCTCCATTTCAATTTAACTTAGTTTATTGGAACATTAATATGTCATTTGCACTGAACATAGAACCGAAACTAGAACTGTTAAACAGGCTTTTATAATGTACAAATGCATGAACAGTCCTGGTATTATTTCAGTTTCTGTTCTAAGAGTTATCAGTGCAATGTGGAAGAGTTGAAGATTTTATTCAAACTCAAACTAAGTGATACTTGGAACACAGGTATGGATGGATCCAAGTTTAACAACATCTTATGGCAACAAAGGGTGTTGGCAGAAATTATTTTGAACAGTTCTCACCGTTCGTGTAGCATGATACAGCTACCCATCCAGTAAAACATGTAATTATGGCACTTAAGTTATATACCACAGAACAGTTTTCATAAAAATTTTATATTTCAGTTTGGTTGCTGGACCTAAATTCTGGAATTCCTCCTTCCCCTCTCCCCATATCTGCTCAATCTGCTCAGTCACTTGTGTCATTTTAAAACTTAAGTGTTTTCAACTTAAAACTTATCTGTTTATGAGGACATTTTTCTGAAGTGTGATATTTGCCTAAATGATTTAGCAGATAATTGTTGTCGAGCAGTGTGTAAAAGGTGCTGTGTATATGCACATCAGAAGTGGTTTATTTCAAACTTTTCACTGGTTGGCAAATGATGCATTATATTGCACATTAAGATTTATGCAATCCTTACTGACAATCACATTGAAGTTCTAATTAGTTTTCAGTTATTATCATTGACTGATCATGTGAATTTACTGAACAGAATGTGCTTCTTCCATTTGCTTCAAGCAGAAACTAAAATAAAAATTTGGGCAGAAATCAAGCTCTGTAATTCGTCAGTATAAGAGTTGTAGACTTGTGGAATGGTTTGGATGATAGTACTGTCTCAGTGGACACTATCACAGCTTTTAAGAGGAAGCTAGGAAGGATGGATTTTGAAACTTTCCAAATTAACTTGCAGTGGTTCTAACACAGACTGCATGCCTTCTGGGCCACTTAAAAACCCTTATTATGTTATATTATACCAGTCATAGCATAACTTCACCCAGTGCTACCCTGACCCTAGTTTCATTCATTAATACTGATGCAGGTTGACTACTCTAATGCCATTGTAGCAGGAATGCCAAAGTTTTGAGTACACCAACTCCAGTCAGCCTGCAGTTGTGAAACCCAAACAGGGACCAGCCAGCTGAAATACTCCGAAAGGACTTTCCTCTTGGAATAATCTTCCTTCAACTAAACATACTGTGTCAATTGATTCAGCTAAACACATAGTTTCTGTTCAGCTTAAGTTGCCCTTTTTTTTATCAGTCAGATAGCCAAATAAGCAGAGCTTTTGGGACTTATCTGAAGGGTGCTATATAAATGTTGCCTTACATTACATTTAAGTTACATTAAGTGGCCCAGAAGGCATGCAGTCTGTGTTAGAACCACTGCAAGTTAATTTGGAAAGTTTCAAAATCCATCCTTCCTAGCTCCCTCTTAAATGCTGTGACTTATGAATTATTGTGAATCATTGTTACTGCAATCGAGTAAATTTTTAATGTTGTTGAGCTAGGCGATGGAGGCAAGGAGTATTGTTGGTCGTTTTGACAAATCGGTCATCCTGAAGGCGCAAGTTGATAACTTGACCGGACGAAACGATGAACTGCGACGAGAGATGAAGGAGACGAGATATGAGCTTTTGAAAATGCAAGACACCTTCACAAGAGCCAATCGGAAGGTTGGTACACTATACGGAAACTTTCAGAAGTTTGTTTTCTTAAATTTTCTGTTTCTTTAAAATGCACTTTATGTGTGATATGTACTTATTATTTTACAAGTGTAACATACTACTATTGAAATTAAATATCTGACTATCAACTCATTGCAGTTATGAAACTTTTAAAATATGTTTCTTATCTCAATTGCAGTGTCAGTTTTCATAGTCAACTAGAAGTTACTGTTGTTCAGTTGAAGTTGGTAATAATTGGTAATAATAATTTATTTTCAAAAGTTTCTTGTCTGTATGTATAGTGATTGACTTCCCTGTTAGAAGGTATAAATGATTTCCTATTGATTAAACTTCAGTGGCTGTAGATGTGTAAAACGAAATGTATCCCTGTTTGAAGTCACTGAAGTAAATGTTTTCGTTAATAGAATGAAAGTATGGAGATGGAGTTGAAGTCATTGAGGGAGGCTGGAGCAGGTGGTTGGTTCCAGACGATGCCATTACCTCAGGGCATGGCACCAAGCAGCGCTGATGTTATAGCCAGCCTCAACGAACATCTGGTTATAGCATTACATGTAAGATGATTGTTGCTCACAATCATAATTTCTGTCATTGACTAACAAGAACTCGATCGCACTTCTTCGTAAAACATCTAGCATGAATTGAACTTTGCTATCGATTAAATTAAGAATTTATTTAAAGTGGCAATGAAAATCAGGTTGTGGTAACATAACAAGTGGTAACAAGTGGTATAAGCTGATAAGCTAATGCAGATGTGGTTCTGCATGTGAATGTTGCTTCTATGATTTACCGGAGCTGATGGTAACAGCTACGGTAGAGAAGATTAATTTGCTGGACAAAGGTGAGCTATGATTATGTAGGTCAAAATAATCCTGGTCTATGATTACTCCAAGGTCCCCAGACCGAGGTCAAGAAGATAAAATGTGGATATTTCTGGGTAAGGGACTCAAGGTCTCTTATCGAGCTGGTGGCAAGTGCCAAGTCAGATTAGCTGTGTCTTGGTCGAGTTAAGCCACAAGCGGTTAGATGACATCCAGACCTGCAAGGTCTCCATGGCCAAGCTTATTGCTCCCACCACAGCAGTCGCCCACACCGCGGGGCAGCGGACATAAGCTAGCAGATCTGTGGGTTGAATAGTTGTGTTTGACGTTTGTAACCTACATATGTATGTATGTTTATTTTGATTATTTTAATGTACACAAATATATAAATAGATTGCATTGTAAATATGCTACTAGAAATTACTAGATACGATGTGGATATTAAGTCAGATTAAATTAACTTCAGATTAAGTATTTCTGGATTATGTTTCGTTGTTAGGAACTGTCTTTGCGAGAGTCGATGGTTGAGAAAATGGAGGACGGACTAGAAGGCTACAGGAGAAAGTTTGCAATTATGAGACACCAGCAAGGTTTGCTCTACCAGGAACACTTGGAAGAGAAAAAGGTGTGTTAAATGTATTCCCATGATATGTTAACATTATGTGTGTACATGCATGGCATATGCAGATGTGTATGACTTGGAAGAGATTTACATGTAAATATATGTATGTTTTTTCAATTATTTGAATGTACACAACAATTTATAATAATCAGATATTATATTTTGGCCCCAAGGTACCTCAGATCGCTCAGGAATTAAAAAAGTTATCTGGAGCATAAAAAACCATTCTGAGATGGCTAGAACTGATCAAGATCCGGTGGAGCAAAGGTGCCTTGTAAGGCAACATTTGGCGTTAAAGCGTTGGATTATGATAAAGAGGAGAGATATACATATCACTTAAGCTAACTGGAAACCTCATTATCCAACTTATGATGCCAAACTAAGGATCATGTTGTTAACTTTTAACTCAGTTTAACAAGATCTGCAGTGACGAAGAAATACTTGTGACTGTGCCGCTTTCCTTCTCTTTTTGTAATTCCTTTGTAGAAGTCACAAAGTATCTGGTTTGTTTTGTTTTCAGAAGTGGGAGGTTGAGATGCAGATGCTGAAGGACCAGTTGGTCGACGTTCAGGGAGGTAGAGAAGATGACAAAGTCAAAATTCAGGAGTTTGATGTGAGTTTAAGGTTACTGCATTCCATCAAGCTCACTTTGTTTTACCTTCTGTTGGATATGGCAGACTTCTTACATACAATATTCAGACTGCCTTAAAATATACTTGATTAGATAAGTTATACAGTCATTTGTACAGAACCTTCTGAAAAATACTTAGAAATTTCTATATTAAGTATCTTGATATATGCATTACATACAAGTACTTATACATGTATACCAGAACATACATATATGCATACACATGTGCATGCTTACATACATGCATGCATGCATACATGCATATATTATTATTATTATTATTATTGTTATGCGTTTTTCAGCACCACTATCTAATGATCAGGCATAAATTAATTGTGCTGAGCAATTGTGAGTGAAGGACTTGCTCAAGTAACTGTCTTGGGGCTCAAACCCATACTCTCCAGATTACGAGGTGAGTGCTCTAACCTATCTGTTAACACGCCCCACCTTCACGGGATTTGGGACATACCTACGTACAACAAACATACTGATACATGCATGTAACATTGTACTAAGTTCATTTTTGTGTTGCTGTTTTTTGACAGAGGCTGATCGATACGTTGGCTCAGGATGAACCAGAAGTAAGAAGGCGGTTGGCCGATGTGGCTCGCAAGATGACCGTGCTCCGAGTCAACGAGAAAGCTCTGACTCGTCGCTTCAGAATCCTTGAAGACATGAATGTAAACCTGCGTAAGGTACGAAATGCTTTCTCTGAGTTGGTAGACGTGTGATAAGTGACTGCTCAACCATCTCGTCATTATAATAACTGTACACTCAAAGTATTCATTTGCTTGATAGTAAACTGTGGAAGTGCAAGTGTTGAAAAACCTATTTTTGTTATCCTTACTGTTGCTGCTTAATTGAGTAGATTTTGTTCTGTGGCCTAGCAGTGATACCAGTTTGTTTTACATTGCAATAGGAGAATGGTAGAATGAAGAGTGACATGATTGCGATGGAAAAGGCAATTGCTGAACGTCTCGGTTATCTGCAAAGACACAAGGTAATTTTCTGGTCTTTTATTTGCATGTTACCCCATTTACCTTATGAAACATAACATAGCATAACATAACATAAATGAAAATTTGTAAAGTGCAATTTCAAGGATAAACTCGTCAGTAGTGCTCGCAACCCAACAAGGAGACCCCCTTGGCCAAACAAAACAGATTTTAAGTGCTTGCAGAACAGATAAGGAGATAGGCTGACTAGTTCAGCTCTGGTTTTATGATAAAGGTTGTCCCAGGCTATAAGACCAAGGAAAGCAAAGTTTCTGTGCTGAGTTATAGAGGAATGAGCCCAGGGGACAAGACGAACACCCTGATCGGCCGAACCTATAGGTCTGTGGCCAGGAACTGACGAGGCAGAGATACACAGTGAACCAAGATAAGATGGGGCAGTTCACACCAAGCAGTTCTGAAATGAAACTGGTCAAAATCTAGTGTGATGGTGACAGTAAGTGAAAGTGGCAGTTCTAGTGTACCTTATGTTGGACTCTGAAATTATTCTTAATGATCATATTTGTTTCCATATGGAACTGGTGTCAGGAGTATAACAAGCATAGAGGTCATCATGAAGATAAGAGTCATGGTGACTTTGAAAAATCATGAGTTTTAGTGCTAATGATGTGATGTTTCATTGATCAATGCAGGACATGGCTGCGTTTCGAGTAGCGTCTCTTCAGAAGTCACTTGATGAATCTGTGCCAGCGTCTGACTTAGACAAGGCCAACAGAGAGTACACCGAACTCTGTGAGAAATATCGAGAGTTGTTGGACAGCAGTAACTCGCTCGTGGCTATGAGAGAAGAAACAACTGGATATCAGGTCTGGGTTAATCCAATACGAATGTAAAACATTTTCAGAGTTACTTCCTAGTGTATTCATTGAATATCATAAACTTGATATAAATGTTTTTTTTAATTATAACTGATTAACACTTTAATGATGAGAGTATAGTAAAAGCGACTGGGAAACCAATGGAACTCGTCATTAAAGTGTTAACTACCTGTTTGCTGTTTGCTGTTTCTTTTACTTTTGCAATTTTAATCTGTGCAGGGTGACATATTGCGTTTACCACACATTTTGAATTTGTGTATTTTATGTATTTAACAGTGGTATGGCATGAATAAGTAATAATTTCAGATATCGAAGATTTGCTTATTTGTTTTCTTTATTAATTTTAGGTGGAGATAAAGAGTTTACTTGATGAAAACAATGTCATGAAGAAAGAAATGGAAATTGAAAAGGAGAAGCTTCATACGCTTGAGGCAGCGTTTGAGAGAATACGCAAACAAGGTTTGATTATTTTCCTACGATGTAAAAAGTAAAAGTCTTTGGATGAAATCTGGTTTTGTGATAGTCTGAAAAGCTGAAAAAAACTTTGTAGTCGGTTGCTACATAATATAATAATGGTCTGATTCAGTTTCTGTTATGTGGTTCTTTGACAGGAGTTTGAATTAGATAGTAACTTAAAATTGGTAACACCTCTGAGTAGCCCCCTTTGGAGAGGTGCTATATAAATGCTCAAATGAATGAATGAACACACGGATTCATAAACAGTAGATACATGATCGGTCGAATATGGTGTCTTTCTTGTGATTTCAAGCTCAACTTTGTGGTCTAAAAAAAGAATCAATTAAAAAAACTCATTAGTAAACTAATTTTATCACTGCATTCACATTTATTTTTCGTCTAGTTCTCTTTGTAACGAACGAAGAGTCTGAATTTACAACAAATCTAAAAATTTGTAAAAAAGCTGAGTAGTATTCATAGCATGCCTTCTCAGATTCATGTCTAGAACAGCTGTATTTAATTAATTAATTAATTAATTACTTAATTGTTAATTGATTTGTTTGTTTTGTACAAATTTTTCCAGGTTTGGCCAAGTCTCAGGATTTGTGTGACAATGAGCTACTGTCCATAGCACAGCGGATGACGACGCTGGAAATGAAGGAGTTAAACGAGAGGCAGAGAGCAGAACATGCCTCTCGCATGTACGAACAACAGAAAATCACATTTAGAACTCTGGAGGACAGAAACTTTGAGCTGGAGCAAAAATTTGCACAAGTAAATAATTATGTGATAAAATTAGGTAAAATTCATTCCTTACTGTGTCAGCTTTAATCAGTTTTAATCAGATGTAGGCCATTTAATTATCTGCAACCAGCCCTTTGGAATGAACAACCAACAGACCTCTGCCAGTTTACTCATTTCCATTCTCGCCTGTCTGATATAATCTGATTAAAGCCAGTGACTTCTATAGCACCATTTTCTTACTGCCCAGTGTATTAATTGATGGTTACTTCAGGTGAAATAGAAAAATCTTAATCCTTTGGAGAAGCGAGGTTGAAGACCAATAGATCAGAGAAACGAGAATCCAGGCCGTGTTAGGTAAGCAAGTTGAAAGAGATGCATCTTAAGTTTAGATCTGAATTACTTCAGAGAATTGACAGGACAAACTCAACTCGGCTGCGACTTCCAAAGCTTTGTACTCGCCACCGAGAGAGGAAGAGCCCAACGCTGTGTGGGTGTGGGGCACAGAGTCACAACATCACAACCTGAGCACTCCTCCAGGGTAATTTAACTTAAGACTAGAAACCAAACTTCAAACGCTCCAATCCTGCTTTGGTTCCCCTCATCCAGCGATCACCATCACCAACAATTTCCACCATAACACGATATGATCTGGCTTGTAATCCCTCCCGGATTATGACCTGGGATCAAAAGTGACCTAACAACTGCCTGTTGTGGATTTGATTGTAATTGTAATTGTAATTGAACATTTATATAGCGCCACTCAAATCAGCTGCGCTCTCGACCCGCATCACTGCCAAAACCGGCAAAAAGAAAGGTTTTCAAGCGTCTACGGAACTGAAGAGGAGAGAGGACAAGAAGCTCTTGGCAGAGGGACTGGGGAAGACTTTCCAGGCTGAAAGACCCACATAAGCAAAGCTCCTGGATTGGGCCGTGGATGAGTGCATACTCGGAACAACCATAAGGCCACGGGCCGAGGATCGCAAGGGAGCCCTCTCAGGCAGGGAAGAAACTTAGACTGGGTATAGGCCAGTCATCATGCCGAGATATTGTGGAGGTTTACATTTATATCTGCATTACTGCTGGTTGTTAGATCTGCTCAAAAGGTTGACAAAAGGAAGGACTTTAAAAATATGGTGCAGTGCATCATTGAACCTTTTTAATCAAAGGCAGTTCCCTACCATTTAGCTTAAAAAGCTTTTAAGAGTATTTGCACTGAAAATGTTAACTAATTACTGATAGTAAAGACTGAAAACCTGAAACTTGTCACACTTTTGTTATGTTGCTGAATTCATGTTATGAAATCTTGCATTTGACTCATATTTTTTCTGTTTGGATATATAGAATTTGCACATTTTTGTTTTGTTTCAGCTGACTAAAATGAATTTGGACATGCAGAGGGTGGAAAGAGAATTACGAGATGAGCTCGCCAGTTAGTTACAACCTCATTTCTAAACACTTGCATGCCAAACAACAAATACCCTCGCCCATAAATTCAGCTTTTGCATAATAATTAAAGTGCTGAAGAGGTGGTTCTTTGCATTTTTTCAATGCATAATTCTTACTGTGGATTTGTTATTGGCCACAATAACCAATAACATGAAGATTAGACTTCATAGATCTGAATACATGTATTTGCTTATGGATGATCTTGTTGCCTTTATTGAACTGTGACATGATTTCTACTAGCAAGGAACACTATTTTTTAGGTTTTTAATAGGCACAACACAAAAATTTCAATACAATGTACATACCTACATAAACATGGCAGTTAAGTTTTTGTTATCCTAAGGTATGCTCTGTATAAGTCAAGTTTCTGCTTCACATGTCTCTCAAGCAACAAAGATTATCTCAATATATTTTGCTGAAATTGTTATTTCTTAAGGTTGTGTTCCAAAAACAGTAAGCGACGCAGATCGAAAAAAAATTCACCAACTTGAGCAAACGGAAGCGAGTCTTAGATATGAAGTTTCTAAGCTGAAGGTTTGTCTTGTGAAAGCACATTTATCAAGGAACAAATTTTTCTAGCTGGTTCTTTTTAAAGAAGATTATAATGAAATAAATGTGAAACCGGTAGCGATTAAATTAGCGCATGAGTTAGTTTTTTCAGTCTATTCTTTCATTTGGCCATCAATTTGATGATTGGTCATTAGATTGTGGTGCTTAATAAATGCATAATCATAATAATAATTTGGTACTTGACACCAGTTGCAGAAACTGAGAACATAGACCATCCATATTCCATAGATTTACTTCTTAATGTTTTACTCTTCCATATGAAATTCTTTGACATCAAACCTTGTGTGACACATGACCAAATTTCTCTGAAGTGTTGTGACTGACAAATAACAGTGCTAGTGGACTTCATTGTATGAAGTGCCATTGCATGCACTGGTTTTGGCCACAGTGCATCATTTCTGAGGCCCTGTAAACAGGATCAGTGCTTTGTAGGGCTTGCTTTTACTTCCCAGCATATGCTGGTACCCAGCAATGCCGCTTGGTGACAGACAAGGGTCATAGCACAACATCCACTCAGAAGGTGCAAACTTGCAGTCTCTAGATTACAGTCCTAGCACATAGCCAATTAGATTATAATGTTGCACTACGTTTTGTGCGGTGTAGAAAACTTGTGAACTTTAAACCTCTTTGTCTTGATCACTGTTCTATAGCGCTTTATGCTTTGCTTTTGATTGGGTGTTTGCAGGACATATCTGAGGTTGCAACAATGCAGGTTCATGCAATTCAAGCTCAGCAGCAATCAAATGACAAGGAATTGACATCGTTACGACAACAACTGATCGATATTCAGGCGCAGAGCGATGAGAAGACAGTCATTGGTTTGTTTGCTAACTGAAATTATGTTAGTGAATATAATTTATATAATTTATTCTGTTGGCTGTGATTCCTTCCAAGGAAATTATATTGAATTACAGTCAATTAAGAATGGAGTAAATTTTGTACTATTTTGCATAAAATAGTTTTTTTAAATGTTTTGTATTGTGGAGATGACCAATAATTATTTTAGAAGACTTTGTGTCAGAAATTTCCTTAAATGCCTTTTTGATTTTATGAATAGGACCATGAAAATAAAAAATTCTTAATGAAAACATAAGACTTTGTAGCCAGGGTCTTTTAGGAGCTGGTTGAGAGCTAACAATTTGATATATATAGTATCTATGTCAAAATGTGAATATAGGTAAACTATATAACATTATATTATTTTAAATATTTACTTTGAATGCAGCCTGTAACTGTTTCAAACAGTGGAAATGTTCTTTTTCGAAGACATACTGAATTTAACATTAATTTAAAAGTTGTATATAAATGTTATTGAGTACAGATTGTTTATATTGCCATACATTTGTGTTTTCTTGCACATATATTTCTGTGACATACTGTTTATTTTTATTTTTGAATTATATTTGCCGTGCATTTCATTGAGTATAGGCAAGCTTCATCGACACATAGTGCAGATGCAGATTAGCGAAGGAATGTCACTTCGAAAACTTGATGAAGCGAACAAGAAACTGACAAAGTTGGATGCACTGTCACTGCGTCTGGAGCAACGGGTCGATGAAAAGGAGCAGACAGTCTATCACAATCGACTGGAATCTCGTAACAAAGTTCGCCACTTGAAGCAGACCATCCAGGTACTAGACATTTTCTGCTTGATCAACCATCACTGTTGGTGCATTACAGGATTGCTAGTGCCTGTTTTAGCTGTGTGTCCAGGGTTCATATCCTAGGATGTTATTTTATAAAATTGGATAATTTATTGTAAAACCAAGAAAAGATTGGATGGCTGTTGGAATCATCTTATCTAATCTGGAAATTTCTATAGCACCGTTGTGTCAGGACACTTAATACATTGCATTTTTAAGTATCTCACAAAGTTCTTCATCATTGTTGTAATGCGCAAGACAGCAACAGATGGATGTATCTAAGAGAAAGTGCATTCCATCGTCAGAATCCATTGGACTGAACCAGTTGCGATCTGTGAGGCTTTTGAGACCAAAAGACACAGGCAATGAGGGATTATGATTTGTTAGCACCTCAGCCTTTTCTTCAATAAATGTGCCATCACACCGATGTTGATGTGGGGGGGGGGGCTTGTAATGAACGAATCCTTACCTTGGAATATCTGTTCATTTCATTGTGTTATGTTGTTAAGTTAAGGTCAAGTAATGGTACATTGACCCTTAACCGTGAGGCTATTCAATATACGACTGTCATTGGAAGTATATGTTAAATGACAAAGAAATTCACTGGGATGGACTTAAAGAGAACAGTTGCTTGATCATCTTTCTCATTTTATAAAGGTTATTAGATATCAACTAAATCATAACATAAGCAAACTTACGTGGTATTTTATATATTTTGTGTTCCTCAATGGACCTATTGCGAGCTATATAATGTGTGCTTGTTTACTTACTTACTTATATATTAATCCTCGTTCAACCGATGGTCGTATTGTGTGCAAACTAATGCTTGCTTGCTTGTTTACTTACTTACTTACCTATATACTGTCAAATCTGTTTATTTTTCCAGGAGCTGCGTAGTAAATACAGTGGATCTGTACCTCTGGCAGATCAAGAGAAGTTTACTCAACTGATGATTAAGCTCCAGGAAAACCAGAAAAATGTTGAAAATGATCTTCAAAAGGTGAGTTTTGCGAGTTCTGTTAGCAGCAATAGAGAAACTGGAAAGATAAAACCAGGGAATTTCACAACTTAAGTTCAAAACCATCTCTTTGAATTGGGTTGATGCACTGACACTTTTCTTGATGTTTAGCCATTAATGGTGCTTAATAAATGTGTAATTACACTAATATTAATAATGACAATAATAATGTGTAATAGACCAGACAAGAACGGCTACAAGTTGAAGACAAATTGGCCGAAGTGGAATTACAACACAAGGGACTTCAGGAGCTGATAGCAACTCTGAAAGACGGTCGAGGAGCTCAGAAAGTGGCCGAATGGCACAGCAAAATGGAAGCTGTTCGTCTGGAAGACCTTCGTTACAAGCGAGAAATTGAAAGGCTTAAACAGCAGGTAGGATAAATGCTAGAACCTCATTACAATTTTAACTCGAGAGATACAGCAAGTGCTGTGCTATAACAAGGTTGTGTTAATGTGTTATAAAAAGGTCACATTCTAAAAGTGAATTGATTTTGAGATTCGATTGCCTGACCTTGTTGTATGCAGCACTTTTGTGGAGCACATGGAAGGTGCTATATGACTTGTGTCTCTTTCACACAAACATATGTCACTTTCACATAGAATTTCACACAAATGTGTGTCTCTTTCACACAGATGTGTGTCTCTTTCACACAGATGTTTGTCTCTTTCACACAAACATGTGTCTCTTCACACAAAATCTATCTCTGTCACACAACTGTATATCTCTTTCACACAGACGTGTGTCTCTTTTGCACAAATGTGTATCTCTTTCACAAAACATGTGTCTCTTTCACATAAACGTGTCTCTTTCACACAAGCTTGTCTCTTTCACACACACAGCTGAGAATTTCCATTATATTATGTGTCCTAAAGTAGTTCCTGTGTATTTTTGGGGCTCATAGCAACCATGACTGTACAATCTATGAAGACATTCAAGTCATGGCTCAAAACCTGTCTTTTTAAGATATCATATGACTGTCGCTGATTTTGAACTCATGTTCAGCACCGTTTCTTCAACCTTAGTATTGCTGTGAGACTATATAAACTTTCTTATTGGTTGTTACTTCGATTTCTTATGAATTTCATGTTTTCTCTGTTATTTAACTCCTTGAGCCCATAACTGTTGTTACTGGTTTTCTGAATAAGCTGGTGCCCTGTGCTTTTGTTTAAAGTAGTCTTCTTCTGGTTCTCTGCCTTCAGGCGGGTTCAAACGTCCGACTTAGCCACTTCTCTCGATTTTGAGCCTCTTCTTTGAGTGTTCTGTATCCTTCCTTCATCATCCAATTTATTTAATCTTAATGATTTCTAATTGAGTTCAGAGTGGATGAGCAGAATTTGCCTTTGGTGGTAAAAATTGAAGTCATTATGATGACTATAGCCAGATGTTTGTTTTTATGACTTGCTTGGGAGCTGTAATCACTTCCTTTCAATGACTGCATAGTTCTGCTAATCATTTTCCAACCGTTATTTGATTTTCAAATGTTTTATCAAATTTGAAATTTCACAGATGAAGTTCCTTGAAGCCATTATTAAGAAACATGAAGCAGAAGTTTTAATTCTGGAGGAGGAGAAAGTTCGACAGAGAAGAGTAAGTGGACTTGAATAGGATGTAAATAAGTAAGTAAGATTACTTAACGCTTTTATGAGGAGAGTGTACTAAAAGCGACTGGGAAAACATTGGAGCTCATCATTAAAGTGTTAATCCTTTAACGACGAGGGGGATTAATTTTCCATGCATTTTATTACATGCTCATCGTTAAAGGTTTAAATAAGAAGTACATAAGTAAGTAAGAAGAATTAAATGCTATTAGTTTAAAATTATTGCATATAATCAACTTTTATTTATAATAGATTTTTATAATAGAGCATCAAAGCTTCATTGCTATAAATTATTATATTGTGCTTATTACCGGTACCTATATTATGCATAATATATTATAATATCATGTTATTATATTATAAATATACAGCGCTCGTGAATAAGCCGGTGCTCTTCACTTAGCTTTCAAATGGCACTTTAGAAATTTGGAGTTTACAATGACGGTACGATTATGTATGACACAGCACTTGTGAATAGGCTGGTGCCCTGCGCTTTTCTTTAAAGTAGCTTTAGAAATTTGGTGTTTATGATTAAAAATTTTACGATTTAAAGTTAAATTGCTTTGGATTATCAAGAATGCAAGCTTTAGCATCAAAGTCCGCTTAATAGTTTACATTTAATTCTGTTTACTGTTGTAATTGGCCATGTTAGTGAGTTAGTTTGCTAATTGGTCTTATCTGGTTCTAGGACTTTGAGACCAATGAACTGGAATGGGAACATAGGGAAGTGGAACTGGAAAGAGTCATCGTCAAACTGGAGAAGCAGCTGGCAGAAATAGCTGGAGCTGCCAGTCAGGTAGTGAACAAATGCAAATCAGTTGTAGCCTTATAGGTTATTGGCTTGTTTCAGTGATTGTTTTATGCCCGAATGGCCAAATTCACTGGACCCATAGCTCATATCTAATTTAATCTAATCTAATCTAATCTAATCTAATGACTTCTGTGGCGCCGTTATCATAATGTCAAAGACATCAGTTGATTGTCGCTTTGAGTAAAATCACAATCAAAACTTGTAATCCATCAGAGAAACTGGGTTGAAAGTTGGCCCACATAGTGTCGCCAGTGGTGGCCAGCTACGAACCCATAGTGGGCCCAACATATATAAATGTTGACATGTGAAAAACTTGGCAGTCTGGAGAACAGTTTTTTGGTTTAATAAATTGCAGCCATCATTTTCATAACTTCAAACAGACATTTTATAATGTGTATTACACCAGAGACTTGTTACAGTATGCTACATTTAACATGGATTCTGATATCACACAATCAGGATGTGGATCCAAGAATTAGTTCAGCCATAGAAAATAAGCTTATTGTATATTGGTGTTTCTTATTGTTGCTCCCAAAGACAGCATTGAAATGAGTTTCTGGTGTAATTATGGTCAAACTATGTAGAATTTGCATATCGTCTCAGGTAAACTTATGCCTCACTAGAAGATTAACTGTTATAATGTTACAATCTGTGGTGAAATTGACACTGGAAGCACAACAGACTTTGCATAAGATCATTTTGTGAACTATGGTAATTAGTTAAAATTTGTAGAGCATATTTAAATGGAATTGAATTTTTAATTGTATTAACTTTTTGTGATTGGACTTTTAGTTTGAGGACGCAGTCGGCTCACTGCCGGATTCTTCTTGGCCAGTTCCTCAGCAGTTAGAGCATGCGGTTATGACAATTAAACGAAATGTTAAGCTCATTCTGGACACCAAGGCTCAGACCGAGCATTTCAGAAAGGTATTTTGCAGCAGTCAATGTCACAGTTACACTCATAATAATAATAATAGTAATAAGAGGAAGAAGAAGAAGACGGGTCTTTTAAGCTATCCAAAGAGATAGCCAGGGATACAAAGTTTTAGCGATTTCATTTTCTTAGCCTTAGCATATGAGAGCATGTGGCCTGACTGCTCCATCACTATCTCATCTTCCTATTGACAGTTTATAGTCAGCATTTGCATGCATTCTATAGCTGAGTTTGCTTGAGTTCAAGTAGAGCTGAAATATCTTTTCTGCCCCTACAGGGATTTGAATCCCCAACCATCTTTGGGTGACCATAGAGCATGTGGCACAGTAGTCGATGGGTTGATGCAGAGAGTACGGTTTTGAGCCTTGCCCAAGGCAGTTACTTTGTAGGGACCTTGAGCAAGTCCTTTACTCATAATTGCTCAGCACTATCGATGTTCTGTCATATGGTCGTGTTTGCACTTTGAACTCTGGAGAAAGGGCAATATCAAATATAGTTGTATTGTATAATCATATTAGACTTTCTTTCTATATCAATTTGTCTGAATGATTGCTTCTTAAAATGATTGCAGAGAGCAGAGGAGCTGGAGGCAGAACAGAAAGAGAAGGAGCGAGACATTCTGTCACGTGATCGCGTCATCACAGAACTGAGGCTACGACTTCCTGCGACAGCCGATCGCGATGCGGTCTTTGCAAAGATCACGAATCAGGCAAATCAGGCGCCTGAGGAGAATTATGAGAGTAACCAGGCTGTGCGTGTGGCACACAGCACAGTGGCCGGTCTGCAGGTGAGTTGAGGAATTGTTACATTCCTTATAGCTGTAAATGTGAGCTTTCCACTGCTTGCCATTCTCTCCTGAAGAGTTTCACTTCAGACTAAAAACTGAGCTTTTCAAAACTATCCTATTCTGCACAGGATCCTCAACCATCCTGTGACCACTTTTGCCATCACAATTATTACCAATCTTAGCACCATACTGTCTCCCCAGTCTAAGCCCTTTGGATTGTGAACTAGCACTAAAGCTTGCCCAAAAGCCCTGGCTCTTGTGGAGTTGATATGATGTAGCACTGATGAATAACCTGTTCTTTCTGACAGCTTTTGTGGTACTGATGAATTTTGGAGATTTACATTACATTACATGTACTTGTTGTTGTATCCACACTTTGATGCCATGCCATGTTGGCCTTTCTGGATTGTCATATGAATTGTAATTGCTTGCTTGTGTACAACTGGCTAACATTTTGATTTATTGCACAGTATTTTGTCATGTCAGAGCAGCTGAAGAATGGCTGTTACATTACAGGACTAAGAGTTACATGTAATTTAATTTTTTGCAAGTCACATACCTGATTTTCTTGACTCTTGCAATGCACTGTCTAATTTTTCTTCTTTGCATTTACATTGGATAGTACTTTGCATCACATTAAATCCCAGCTGGTCACATTACATCCCAGTCATGAGAGATGCATTACACAGTGAGTCATGCATTTGTCTCCAGGCACGGCTTGCGCAGAAGGAGGAAGCGCTTGCTCGGTGTGAGGAGTTTCTGAAGCAGACGAAAGATGACATGGCGTTCATGTCAAAGCGACATACGGAGGAACTGAATGCCATGCAACAACAGCTGCACAACAAGAATGATGCGGCTTTCAAGAAATTCAAAACGATGGTCAATGAATCACTGAATCAGCCAGACAGACCAGTGCCAACAAATGGACAGGTCGGTTTGAAAATTTATGCTTTTATTTCCCCTTGTCGACCCTTATATTTGCCGTTCAGATTGGTTTCTCTGTTTCTTTCTCTGTCCCGATGGGTGAAATCAGTTGTATCCAAACTTCAATGACATGATATCATGTTCGGGGCCTTTGTTGATTTCACTCAATTTAATACATTCTATTAGTAAGTAAGTAGGTATATTCTTAGATACATTCTGTTTGCAATACATTATAATCTGATCTAATGATTTTTGTAGCTCCATTATCATAATGCACGAGGCAGATGTTGAAGGTCATTTCCTGTGATACCATATTCAGTCATGTAAAAATCCATTGGTGAAATCATGTTGAAGTCATATAATGTGATCAATTGCTGGACCTTCTGGACTGGATGATGATGGATGGATATAGGCAAGGGGGAATGCCCAGAGGCCTGGTGATTTTTAGGGGTCTGGGCCGGGCCCGCAATCCCGTAATCACTCCAGAAAACTTGCTTTTTGATTAGCATAAATTTGAAAATTAAATTTTTTAAATTAACAACTGAATGTAAATCATAGTTATATAAATAAATATAATATAGTATGGTCATACCTGCACTTTTATTACTTTGATTTGGTTTTTTTTATTTTCTCATAAAGCCTAAAGATAGTTTAGAGGCCTGTGACCGGCTCTGCCTAGGGGCCCGGAATTTCTGTCGGTGGGCCTGGAAAGAAGAAACTGAAGGAACAAGACACTGCCAAGAGGAGTGGCACCACTGGACATTTGAACCTGTTCAAGGACAGAAAACCTGAAGAAGAAGAAGAAGAAGAAGACTGGTCCTGATCAGTTAAAAGTTTTCTGCAGCTGCATGGTATTATAGCATTTGTGCCTTTTTCTAAGTTTCTGTTAAAGCAAGTTTTGAACTAATTGTCCAGATGTTGGCAATTTTTCAGCTGAGAAGACTTAACGAATTGGAGGACATTGTGGCCGAACAGGACAACTCGCTAGCAGCTCTCAGGGACAAGCTTTCCAAGTCACGACAGGAAATGCAGGAATGGAAGCTTAAGCACGGGGAAGCCGTGAAGCAGGCGGCTGATGAGAAACAGAGGCAAGTCATCCAATGTCATCCATTTACAATCTGACTGTACTATGCTGCTGGTTTTGTAGAGCATTTTCTCATGATTTTAAGTGATGTGAATACATTAATTATCTAGACCCTTAATGTAGTTCCTTTTAAGAACGTCACAAATGCCTGTGCTAGTTCTAAAACATTTGATTCATGAGATTGTAATTAGATACACAAACGCACTTGTGAGATTCGTAAAAGGCACTACAAATAGCCAGATATACGCATACATACTCAGAAGACCTGGTTGAATAATGATAATAATGATAAGTCTGGGCAATGGGGACTGATTTTAAGTATTATGGTGTAATGAATTCATTATCTAGTGTTTTCACTTGCTGTTTTAGACAAAATGGCAGATAAATCTATGCCCTGAAATCTTCCTATGATAGTATGTGGTTGAGCCACTTCTTTGTTTGAATTCTAATGAGGTTGCATTTGGAACTGTTAAATTTAGCATGCTTGTATGTTTCTGATACCATTATATCGCAACGATCGTTAAGTGATGTATGTGTTAAGGAAAGTCCTTGGTGTTTTGTAAGTCAACCTCTGAAAACTGTAAAAGCAAATTCTTTTCCCAGTAGTAGTGTATTGTTATGGTTTTAAATTGGAATGTGCTAAGTTTAAAATATTTGAAACATCAGATCTTCACTATATTGACCATTATGTAATCCTGCACCATTACCGTACTGAGTTCTCTTATCTAAACAATGCAGAGTTCTTAAGTTTAGGGAAATTGAAGTTCTCCATGTTTTTCAAGCAAAGCTGCTTTGCTTTTAACATTGTTTTTGGTAGCTTGAGGGAGGAATGTACGGAAGAAGTACGACGGATGGAAGAGAAGAGCGAAAGTCTGGCAAAGGAAAAGTCAGAGTTATTGAAGAAACTGGAAATAGCCGATAAGGAAGTGGAAGAACAGAAGGAGGCAAATACAAGAGCACCAACAAGAACCATAAAAAATCTGGTGGAGAAACTAAAGAATGACCTTGCAATCAAAGACAAAGAATTGCAGGTATTATTTACACTTCACGTGTCCTCTGGGTCTTCACTGGTCTTAATTTAATTGCCTATTTAGCCATTGTTGCCTGGCATTTTGTTTTCTGAGACCTTTTGATTGATGATCAAGCATATCCAAGATTACAATTTAGATTAGGATGTTGTTATTATTATTATTACACATTTATTAAGCACCACTGTGCGCTGACCAAGCATCAGTCGATGGAACTAAGCAATTGTGAGTGAAGGACTTGTTCAAGGTTCTTATACAGTGACCACCTTGGGGGGTGGGGCTGTAACTCATACTAACCAGTCAGCTGCCATGTCCCAGATTAGATGATAATTGTTATTATATTCCATTTGCTGTTTAGACTTGAATTTATCAAGCGGTTTGATTGGATTATCTGTTCACGACACATTGTGAAATCAAACTTAATGGAATAAAAATCAGAACAGCTCTTCATTATGTTCAGTTATCTGTACCAAGTGCCACTGTGTTATGTGTTTCATTCTTGTTGTTTGACTAACAGGTGGTCAGCAGAACGCTTCTTGACCTTCGAGGGGACATGGTGTCACAGGCGCAGTCTGACGTCAGGGCAAATGCTGATCTCACTTTGGCAGAAGCCAACGTCAAGAAGCTTGTAGACAGACGCACCAAAGAACTACAGGTGACAACAGACACTCAGTACTGAATTTTTCTTTTCGGTTTGTGGTTTGTGTTGTCAGGTAGACACTGCCTCTGATGAGTTACTTTTTGACATCATAATTTCGATATTTCTACAGACTTGGTGCTGTACAAATTTGTCATTACAGCTACACTGCTGCTACTTATTGAATTTTGTTTAGGTAAAATTTGAAGATCAACTATTATACAGTAACTGGAAGCCTTGACCTTCCTCATTTATATGTATATGCAAATGAAATGTCAGGACCAAAATAAACATGGAATTGTTGTAATCATAATCTCAAAATATTTAAACTGCTACTTAAAAGCTAAGCACAGGGCACCATATTATTCATGAGCACTACAAATGTGTAAACCAAAAAATGTGTGAAGCAAATGTGTGAACTGTGTGTGAACTTTGTGTATGCTGCTTTATATCAAACGAGACTTGCACTTGTGTCACTCTGCAGCAAATGCCTCAGAGAAACCAATTGACCCCATTTTGTGTTGGGATTTTAGCTTCTTAGCATATATCTTCACTTGTTGCATTGTAGGATTTTAGATTTGCGAGAGATGTCCAGATTGATTTATCTTTGTTGTTCCAGGATAAGATAGACGAAGTCGATGCATTTAACAAAAAGTTAAAAAGCGAAATAAAGAAATGTCGCGAGAAAGAAAAAGAACTTGGAATTGATTTGGAGCTTGCTAAAGACAATTTGGGTAATGCTTTTGTGGCTTAATGGTTAAGCTTTTATGAGTTGTATTAGCTCTTTGTTGTAACATTTTTGTTCTGATTTGGTATGCATACATTCAGATATATATGTTTAGCAATAATTATTATTACTTATGATAATTATTATTAAGCGCCACTATCTAAGGACCAATCATCAACTGATGGTGCTGAGCAATAGTGAGTGAAGGTCTTGCTCAAGGTTCCTACATAGTAACCTTTCAGGGGAGGTTCGAACCTGAACTCTCCAGGCTAGGCTACATGGCAAGAAATCTAATTGGCTACTATGTCCTACAAAGAGAGTATACAAATAATGTGAAATGGGATTGTTATTGATGTACTTTGTACTTTCTTCAGATTATTTTACAGTTTTCAGATTATTAAGTTGTAACATTTAGTATGAATGAATAACACAGATATTAAAGATAAGGCTTTGATGCTGATAGGAAGGAACCATGGCATATATATTGTATATATATGCCGTATATTTGTAAATTGCAGGAAAGAAGGAAGTACAGGTAAAGAGGTTGAAGGAGGAGAAAGAGTCACTCTCCTCTGATGTTGAAGAACTGAAACAAAAAATCCACAGAATGAGTACAATGCAGAAACAGGTCAGTCTCAGTTGCGAGTTCAGCCGTTCTGGTTTCCATTTTAGCATTATTTTAATATGTTGCCAAAAAACTATAGCAAGTAAAAGAATTAAATAACTGGATACTGAATATAATGTCATTATAACATAAATTCTGGTATAACAGTCAGGGACATGGGGATTCAAAACTTTGTTTTATAGGAAAGACCTCATCATAACATGACTTCATTAAAAAACAAGTCTTATATGAATCCCAAAGAAAGCAATATAACAAGCTTTTGGTGTACTATTTTCATAATAATAAGAATAATTTTCTGGAGACACTCGAGTAGCTAGCTATCTTTTTCAGCAGCGCTCAATAATCATCCAGCACTTCTACTCCATCGCTTTTCATGGTACTTTCGTTATGCCAGAATTTTTGGAGGTGACGTAACCATTCCAAATGCCCATTTTTCTGTCTCCAGACAATTTTTTATCACATGAGGGATCCTATATACATTAAGTAAGCAAAATAATGAAAATAATAAGACGATTTGTATAGTGTCATGCATAGCACAGCCGAGGTCAAAGGAAAGGTGCTGTATATAAGTTCAAAAAGTCAATGGCAGACATGTGATTGTGTAAAAAGATTATTCTTGAGCTGTGATTTAAATGTCTCCAAAGATGACACATTCTTAACATGGCTGGGATCTGTTCCATGCAGTGGGTCCAGCTACAGAGAAGGAACAGACCTCTTTGATGACCATGGGACTTGTAGGGACCTCATGGTGAACTTTCTTGTTGTGGTTGATCGATATTTCAGAAGGGTGAAACTGAAGGCTATCATCTTGAACTCGAGGAATTGAGACGCAAAAATCGCCTGTTAAGCGAAGAACTGGAACGTGAGAAACTTCGTGCGGAGAAACCTTACGAGCAAGAACTGGCCTTACCTACAAAAGATGCTTCTGTAAGCACTTTTAGCATAGGTCTCAATCATTTAAATAATTTTGTGAGGTTTTTATGCAGTAGCTGCTGAACTTCAGTTTCGTACTGTTGAATATTTTTAAACATACTGTATGATGCATGATGTTACAAGCAAGAGCCTCTTCTGAGATGGTAGCATTGAGCAAAAGCTTAACATGCAACTTCTTGGTGCCATTGATCGACGCTTTGTCATTAAAGACAGATTTACTTGATAAATACAGAAATAATAAATTTGTTTGTTTTATTGTTGATTTTAATTTGTTATTATTATAGTTTGTGCATGATGGTTGTAGATAGACACGTACTATAGCATATTTTAAATACCTCATAAACAAAACTATAAGCATGCACAAAGTGTGTGTATGTCAGTATGGATATACATAGGTATGTAGGTATGTATGCATGCTTGTATGTACGTATGAATGTACAGATTTTTCAAAGGCGTTCTGAGAGGTTCGTATTATTTACAACTTGCGATCTGATTCTGAAATGTTTTAAAATCTTTAGCAACCAGATGACGCTGTTGCAAAATGGGAGGAGGGCAAAAAGTGGCAGAAGAAAGTTGAAGCTCTGAAGTCTCGACTTAGAGAAAAGGAGGCAGAAATGGAGAAATTTCAAAGGGCCAATGAACTGCTAAAGAATGTTGCTGACAGGTTACAGAACTAAAGCTAACAGTATTTTGCAGTACAGTTCTCTAAAGTTTTCCTTTGGCTATCATATCATTATATATATATACATAAAACTATGTTATATATATATAAATTATGTATATATATATATATATATAAATATATACTTTATTTCGCTCAAAGCAGAAGGACGTAGATTAGAAAAACGAAAAACGAACAAAAATACAAAGATACAAAAATACCAACTCAAGCTAATGCTCCCTGGAGGTTTAAGCATTATAGACCTGCATTATAGACCTGCCGTCTGTTGTTGTTTGAGTTGTATTAGCACTTAGTATCAGACACTCCTTGTTTTTAGGCTGTAGGGTCAGGCCCGGCCCTAGGGTGTGTGGGGCCCAAGGCAGCAAGCAATGAGCGGGGTCCCAATTAAGCAAAAACATGGTATTGCGGAGTTGATTTCCTGCCAATGCTGTTTTGGCAATGTCATATGCAAAATCGAAATTAAATGGGTTAATGAACACAACCTGCAAATCAGGCTCTTAAAACTAGTATTTTACTATGAAAGTAATAATTATGTTTTATTTAATTATTTGAATATATGGCCTATTATAACAACTGAAAAAGAATGTTAATAATTAAAATATTTTAACATCCTTCTTAGGGGCCATCCATATATTACGTACGCAAAAATCCGGGCAAATTGGACCCCCTCCCCCCCCTGTTCGCAAGCGTACTTTCTTCCACACCCCCCCGCGTACGTACACTTGCCGCACCCCCCCCCCCCGAAGACCAGCTGCAGAAAGTGACTCGACAGTCTGCACTTTAGGCCAGATTGAAGGATGAGTGAGGGCCAATATAGACAAATTATAGGTGTCTCGTTCACAGCACAGAATAACTGCACATGGCTTTTATATAAGGTAATAAAATGCCATCGGACGACAATAGGACAATACAGAGTTATAAATAGGCTAATGTGGACGTCGTAATTAGAAATTTATTTTGCGTACGTACACTTTTGTCCCCCCCCTTCCCCCCCCCCCCGTTCGCACCCGTACGCAAAATCGCCAAAATCCGACCCCCCGACCCCCCTCAGTGCGTACGTAATATGTGGACGGCCCCTAACTGAAATTTTTTAGTCACTATAGACAATAGCGTGGGTTCTATCTTCTAAAATGTTTTATACACAAGGAAATCTTGCGAGCTTCGAATCCTATTTGATAGATGCACAATTCGCAATGTTTTCGTTTTAGGCCTGATCGTTAGCAATATCATTCTCAATTGACAAAATAGCTAAGTTAGTGAGCCGTTTTTGAAGTATCGTTGATCGCATGTAGGTTCTGATAAGTTTTAACTTCGAAAAGCTTCTTCTCCAGAAGCTACAGTGACAGAAATAGGCCTATTCGAAGGCTCGCTTTCTTAAATCACTCTATCACATTCACGCGGCAAATTGACTGCCAGTATTGTTGCTAAGCAGTGGCGCGATCTTGTTTGACAGGTGGGGGGACACTTTTGAAATGATCTGGTCAAAAAGATTTTTGAACTGAACTGGTCAAAAAGGAGGTCCAACAAGACTAAATTTATTAGAAAAAAAATTGTGTTTCTTCGAAATTTGGGAGAACAGATGTATGGTGTGTCCCCCACTCTTAAAGGTGGGGAGTCTTGTCCCCCTCGACTCTCCTTCCCCCTCCCCGATCGCCGCCCATGTTGTCAGCGTTCAATCTTATCACAATAAAATAAATTATATCCAGCAGCGCGGGGCCCCTGAAAGCGCGGGGCCCAAGGCGGCTGCCTCGTTCGCCTTGCCCTAGGGCCGGGCCTGTGTAGGGTCATTTTAATAAACGTTGAACTTGTTACATGGTGCTACATAGTGTTGCATAGTGTAGGCCGTCACCCAACTTCAGCATCGGCATGTCCTTTCAGGCCAGGGACACTACATGTACGTTTCACATAAAAACGGTTGTGTTTCACCCGGGATGGGAGCACCTGTGAGTTGTCATCTTATGGGGGAGCTATATAAATTCTGTGAATGAATGCATAAGATCTCAATAATTTAAAAGCTGCATGTGGTCTGTGTGTTAAAAAATCAGAAGCTAATCAGATGGAAATGCAAATTGAAATTCATGTGCAATCAATCATAGATGCTTAATAAAACTCTTATGTAAATATCGATAAGGAAGTGGCATTCATGTAAAAAAATGTTTATTTAATGTTTGTTTACAGAGCAAACCGAGAGAAGGATAGCCTAGAAGTTCGACTGCGTTCTCAGGATGGCCAGCAGGTGCGGGCTATGAGTGCAGTGTCTTTGGGGGCAGCTGGATCACGCGGGCAACAGGTCCACAACGTCCAAGAACTGAAGCAACGTAATCACGAACTCGAGGATGAGGTATTTTGCTTTATGTGGAATAATCTGGAATTTAATATATTTGCAGTAGTAATTGTGTCTGTCAATGCCATCTGTTATTATGAAATCATCAACTTTGGCCGTTTTGAGGTTGAAGTCGGCTCATTGTCTTCTAAATTGAAAAGCGGAAACCAACTCTTGGTGGGGTTAGGTAGTAACTCGTTTATTAAACAACTCTAATAATAAAAATGGTACAGCTGTTTGTAGCTTAAGTGATGAATATTCACGTTTAAGATTTCCTGACTTCATCCTACACAAGAATCAGGTTTAAAATTTTGTGTATCTTGGGCAACTGTTTGGATTATTGGATTATTATTCACTTTAAAACGAGTGGAGTCAAGACTGTGCCCTACAGGTCACAGATATTGGTATCATGTTACTTACGATAGCTTGATGTAGTAAATGCATGGGTTTCAATTGTTATTTTAATGTGTCATTTTATTTACTTTCAGTTTTAATGAGTTAATTGACTGTTGTTTCAGCAACTTGTAAGTATTTATTGTAAGCAACAACACAGATATTTGATATTTTGGTATTTGGTTTATTTAAGTATGTGGATTGTGTGTATGAACAATAGATCTCTACTTTGAAGAGGAGGATAGCGATGAGCCGAGATGCTGAGTTTGAAGAGATTCAGACGAAGAACAGGTTTCTCTCTGATAAGATACAGAAGCTGGAGAAGTCGTTGCTGAAACGCTCATCAGGAGCGGTCACAGTAAGTATTCTTGTCAGTCAACAGAAATTTTACTTTGTTGAATAAGTTGAAGATTTTATAATCTTTATTTCTTCTGAATTTATGAAATAATAATTAACAGATGTCTGTGTATTGAGTTATTTTTCTAAGTATAGATTTTTAACAAGTATTAAGAAAGCTGTTTAAAGGCATTTCTTGCCTCTTTGGTGGTTTGATAGTATGTTAATAGTAGGAATCGTTTCTTTGCCAGGATCAAGGGCTCGAGTACAGAGAACTGGCACGAACGGAGAAAAGGCTTCAGGAGCAAGTCTTAAAGCTGACGAATGAAAATTTTCAGCTTACAGCTGAACTGGAACAGGCGAACAGGGACATTCCTCGGCTGAAGGTTGACAACTACACATAGAAATTCATTTGACTCTGTTCTTCTGCCTATTTCTATACTTCTGTTGGTGATTGAGCTGAAGATAATCTGCAATCTGTGGCAGCCACATTGGGCCCATGGCTTGCAACCATTGCCACCAGTGGCACAATGTGGGCCAGCTATGGACCCAATGAACCTGGCATACTGGGTGCGAATAGGTTAAACAATGCCCTATCCACTGGCTTAATAAAGCGTAACACTATTTCTTCAGTTTCCATGGGAAAGTGGCTGGACTTTATGTAAACTAAGAACTTTGTTTGAATGCAGATTGGCTAAGCAAGAGCTCTTCGGATTTGATACTTTAATACATTATGATGAGATCAGTTCCAAACCTATTTTTGGTCTGGTATATATAAGGTCTGGTAGTAATTACACCATAAATTTTATCATATCTGGTTTTATCTCTTATGTTGGTTGTTTATTAATTGCTTCATTATTTTGCTAGATCAAAAACACAGTAATGCCCCGTTTAAGTGCAGTATAGTTAGCACATATGCGGTGTATTTTAGCGCATTTGCAGTGTATTTACTTTTGTATTAACTTGCATTTTATTAATCTTAATAATAATAATGATTAAAATGCGTATCTCATCAATCAATAGGAACGAATTGAGAGCCTCCAGAAATACACGGAAATACTAAAGGCGGAAAAGCATCAACTGATGAGCAGAAGTCGTGATTCTTTGTCATCGATTCTCAGTTCGCCTTCAAGCAACATTCGTAGGGTGAGCGTTATCTCACATATTCAGCACCGTATGCAGGGTTTGTCAAATGTGCTTATAGTTACACAGCATGGCCATGACATGTTGACTGCTGCTGAATCACGTGTTTTTAGAAATATTTGCACCTACATCTCAATGGCGACGAATTTATTCAATGAGGTATTCACCATGACTGCTTATTTGAATTTGCACCATGCCATAGATCCTCATGTTCAGAGCATGCTAGCTCAAGATGTAAATCTCTGACATATAGTCACAATCCGCATGTGAACTGGCTTCATACTGAATGGAAGCACCGTTTTATGACACTCTTACCAAAGGAGCTAACAAGGCCAGTTAATGACTTCTTCTATTGTCAAGATTCATGTACTTATTCACTTTTGTGTTGATTCACTATTGAGTGGTTGATCAGTGGTTGGCTGATTACATGCACTGCTAAGCTTTTGGGTTAGATGTTTCTTTATTCATTACAGTTTGTTCGTACTTATTTGATGGTTTTCTTATTCTGGTACTTTTTTGATGATTTGGTTATTTTGGTACTTATTTGATGGTTTCGTTATTCTGGTACTCATTTGATTATTTAGTTATCTGGTACTTATTTGATGATATGGTTATTCTGGGACTTGTTTGATGATTTTTTATTCTGGTACTTATTTGCTGATTTGGTTGGTAACTTAAACTTATGCCAAATGTACATTGATAGATTGGTGAAAGCGGAAGGACTACAGTGGAACTGGAGAGGGTGATTGCTGTTTTGAAAAAAGCTCTGGAGAAAACACAGGCTGAGAACGAGCAGATGAAGAAGGGCCCTGGCTATGTTGCAACCGAACAAATGAATGCACTTCAGAAGGAAAACCAGTCCCTAAAAGTCAGTAACAATTTCTTACTATTTTTATTTTACCTCCTCAGAAGTTCAATTTTACTGCTGATTTTAAATTAGTTGTTACATGAGCTAAATCGGTGCTTTATCATTACTGTCATATTAATTCATATAATTCATTAATTTATCAATTCATTTTTGAAGTTCATAAAATTTATGAAATTACCTAATCAAAGCGAGTTTCTAACAGGTTTATTTGTGTCTTTATTTTTAAATGAAGCTTAACGGTATTTAGAATGACAATAATTAGAAAAATTTGGAGACACACAATTTATTTCTTTACAAACTTTCATGGTGATATTCTATGTACTTTAACTTCAGAATCAGTTGGAAGAGTTACGTCAGAAAGTCGGAGCAAGTTTGAGCGAGCGATACGTGTCCACACAGAAGGGAACAGCAAAGATGATGTCTGATTATGAAAAGTTACGCAAGGATTTAGTCAAGGTAAGTTTATGTTTTTATGCATCTGAATGGTGTGGAAAAGTTTGGAATCTCCAACAAATGTGGCATTTCTTCAATTTCCAGAACTGTCATTCAGCCTTAGAGCTAACTGAGTTAATTCTATATAGTGTTACAGGGAATGTATTTAGCTATGAAAATCAACATCTGCAGATGGATGACTTTTAATTTTGCATTGGTTATTGATAGGGCTGTACCGAATAGTGATTATCACTATTCGGGCCGAATACGAATAATTGGACCAACTATTCGGCCGAATACGAATACTAATACGAATAGTGTACAAAATAGGGCCACCGACAACATTCAAAATTTCAAATGTAAGCAAAAGTTTCAGTTCAGTAAATTTAATGGATAAACTAAAAGTAAACAGTTAACTACTTGTAATTTTTGCATTCTTCTGCCAGTCTGTGTAAACTAGGAATGGAAATAATTTAACTAAACTCAGAAATTGTCACTTACTTAAGTTTCACTCCACTCGCTATAACAGCCGCATATGCAGAAAGAGATGTCACGTGACCACTATTCGTATTCGGTCCGACCGCTACTATTCGGCCGAATACCGAATAGCTATTTGGCTCACTATTCGGCCCCGAAGCGAATACGAAGCGAATATTCGGTACAGCCCTAGTTATTGACTTGTGGTATGAATACATGTACTTGAACCTCCCCTTGAAATGACGGATTATGCATCAAAGTTCAATCGAGATTAACCAATCACTGCTCGTTTTGCTGGCCAATCAAAAGGCTTATTTGTCAATACAGAACAATGAATCAAAGAATTGCAAAAATCGGCGTGATTCCAAACTTTTGCACACCACTGTATAATATGGTACATTTTTATATGTGCTCAGCTGTGCCACTTTTGATCAAACACAACTGAGCAAATACAAAGTGGACTTGTTTGTGCATAACATGAAGTGATATTGTTCTCCAAAGCTATTAACTTAACATGCCATGGTGATTAGTTTGCCATACAGAAATTGTCATTTATAACTAAATATTGACTTTTCAGCAGTACTCCTCTTTACACAGGACCTGGTATACATTCTGTATCATAAGAAATGTTCTCTGATAACTTTGCTTAATGAGTTGAAACTGTAATATCATTTACATCGGCAAAAAATGACTGACCCAAATATTATCTTTGTTAATTATTAAGCTTTTGCCATTGTATTGTTTATGATGTTAGGAAATGGAGACAAGTGAGAAGCTGCGTATGCGGATGAAGCAGTTGGAGGTGACCCTAGAACAGCGAGACAAAGTCCTGGAGGAGAAACAGAGTCTGCTCGAACTGGAGGAACTGAAGAAGACGTCTTCAGGTGGAATGGACTCCAAGGCAGTCTTCACAGTTCGCGCTGCGGAAGAAAAGTCTAGGAAGCTCGAAGTGGATTTGGAAGAAAAGGTTAAAAGCAGTGGACATTTACTACATTTGACGACGTGAATCAACTGGGAACTTTAATAGCACTTGAGATATCAGTTAATAATAGAATTTTAAAATATTAAACTGTTTTACAGGTCTCTTAACATTGCTAGGTAAAAAAAAGCTCACCTTGTCACCTTGTGCTGTCAACTCCTGGAGCTCTAGCGATCGCCACGACACACATTCTCCATTGCTTCCTATTCGAAGTCAGGTCCCTTAGTGCTTCCAGATTCATGCCAGTTACATCGTGAATCTCATCCATCCATTTCTTCCTTGGTCGACCCCGTCTTTTTTTCCCCTCACCACAAGCCAACATCATTTCCTTTTCTAGCCCATCAGATCGCATAACATGACCAAAGAATCCAAGCTTCAATCTTGTCGCTTTTTGTTTTAATGACTCTTCATTCTCGACACCAATCTCCACTCGTATTGATTCGTTCGTCCTTTTCTCTGTCCATGATATTCTCAACATTTTTCTCCATATCCACATTTCACATGCATTGACCTTTTTCTCCATGTTCTTTGTCATTGTCCAAGACTCACAACCATACAGAACCGTTGGAAAGACTAGGGCTCTCACGAGCCTTTTTTTTGTATCTATGCTCACATGCTTGTCCTTCCATATCTTTTCCAGTCCAATCATTGCAGCTTTCCCAATCGCAATCCTTCGTTTTATTTCTGTATCACATTTTCCTTCTTTTTCAACCAATGATCCCAGGAAAGTGAAGCTTTCTACCACCTCTATTTCTTCTCCGTCAATCTCAAAAGTATCCCATTCTGCTGTTATAACTTTTGTCTTCTTTATGTTGAAGTATAAGCCAGCTTTTTCACTTTCTCTCCTTACCCTTCTTATTAATTCTATCAGCTCATCTTTTCTTTTTGCCATTAGTGTTGTATCATCCGCATATCTAAGATTGTTCAATGTCCTTCCCGCAATTTTTACTCCCTCTTTTGCCCCTTCCATTTCCGCCATTCTCATTATTCTTTCCGCATATAAGTTAAACAGGAATGGAGACAAAATGCATCCCTGTCTCACCCCTTTCTTGATATTGAATTGATCAGTGTCTCCGTATTCTGTTCTTATCACCGCTATCTGATCTTCATATAGTCCCCTTAATAGCCATATCAAGTGTTTCGGAATTCCCATCTCAAGTAGGGTTTTCCACATTAAATCGTGGTTAATGCAGTCAAATGCCTTACTATAATCAATGAAGCAGATGTGCACCTCTTGTCCATATTCCCTTTGCCGTTCCATTATCCACCTTAGGTTGGCAATATGGTCTCTAGTTCCTCGAGATTTCCTGAAACCAGCCTGGTTCACCGGAAGTTCCCTCTCTATTGTGCTTTCCATTCTTTTGTGGATTATTTTCAGTAATATTTTACTGTGTGTGAAATTATTGCTATCGTCCTGTAATTTTCGCATTCCCTCGCGTCGCCTTTCTTGAATATCGGTATGAAGATCGACTTCTTCCAATCATTCGGCCATTCTCCAGTTGTCCATATTTGATTGCATAATTTTGTTATTGTTTTTATCATTGCATCGTCCCCTGCTTTTATCAGTTCTATAGGTATTCCATCATGACCCGGCGCCTTATTATCTTTGAGTTGTTTTATTGCCCATTCTACCTCTGCTTCCATAACCTCCGGTTCCTTTTCATACCCTGTAACATCAATTTGCTCTTTTTTGACTCGTTTATCTATACTATATAACTCTTCTGTGTATTCTTTCCATCTTTTCTTCATCTTCTCTTCGTCGCATATTACGTTTCCATCTCCTGTCTTCATTGAGCCCATTCTAGGTGTGAATTTTCCCGTTATTTCCTTTACTTTTGAAAACAATTCTTTAACTCTCCCTTTCCTTCCTTCATCTTCCATTTCTTTGCACATTTCATTTAAATGGTTTTTTTTATCTTCCCGAGCTTGTTTTTGGAAGGCACTATTCAGTGCCCTTACCTTATCTTTGTCGCCTGCTATATAAATATATTTGAAGTATATTCAACAGCTAGTTTGGATGGACCACCTAACAATGTCACCGCTTGTCAAATCTCATTCTGTAACAAATAGTTGTGTAGAATTAATTCTACAACATCGGTCTTGTTTTGCTTTGAACTGTTTGAAGGTGTTTTCATGAATCAGTTCATTTGTCATTATTGTCTTAATGTTGGTTATTGATGTGCTTTAGAAAAGGATCATTAGTGAATTGAAGCTCCATTTAAAGGAAGCAGGAAAAAGGGAACAACAGATACTCCTGGAAAAGAAAGAGTTGGAAGAAAAGGTAGAGCACAGTGTGTTTGTTACCAGATATGTGGAGATATGAAACAAAGTCTTTGGGAAACTGATAAAGTTCTTAGAGCAATGACTGATGTCGTAATTCTCGAACATGTGATTCGCTACAGATTTCATTCATTCGGAATACTTGTGTAGCACCTCTACTAGATATCTACGCAGAGGCAAGATTTGTTGAGAGCTAAGTTGATTTGAAATAAGGTCTAAAGTAATTGTATTTTTGAGTTGTAATCACAATTTATGTATTGCTCATGAGAAGTGCTCCCAACCTGACAACACGAACAACTATCAAAATAGCATGAGGATAGTTCTAGAAAATTGAAGATGGTCACTGTTTACTGTTTAGTGATGTGTCCTATGATGTGCTGGCCCTTTGTCCAGGATATCAGTTCACTGTGCTGGCCCCATGGCCAGGATATTAGTTCACTGTGCTGGTCCCATGTCCAGGATATTGGTTCACTGTGCCTGGTATCTTTGGTTCATTGTGCTGGCCCCATGACGAGGACATTGATATTTGTTCACTGCTTGGCTAAGGGCCTCAGAATCAAGTATGTCTGCTGTGATCAACTGTGGTGCATCGGAACCTAACTTTTACTTTTTTAGTTATTTTGAGCTAGTTCTGTAGTGCTTAATGCTGTGAATTTGCCAAGGACGATATAAATAAGTAAATAAAAGTTCAGCTGATTGTTGCAGATTGCTGTTTTGGAGAGATTTCCAGCTGGATCCAAAGCCACAGACTCAAATGTGATGCGAGATTTCCAGTTGGCAAGGTAACTTTTCTCGTCAACAAGAGATCTATGACGTCTTTCAGTTCAAACGATATATCTGTCATCTGACACAATTTGATTTAATTACTGAATTTAAAGATATAACTGAAAATATATAATAATGTAAACTTTTTGTAGATTAACAATCGATAGGTTGGAGAACGAGAAGAAAGAATTACTGCACGAACTTCAGTCGCTGAGAAGAAATGGTGGAGGCACTGACGCATCAAAAAGGGTTAGCACACTTCACACTTGTTACACAAAATACGTAAGGAAAACTTAATTAGAGAAGTGTTGCAATTGCAGTTCAACGCTTCAACAGTTGCAAATTTGCTCTGACAAGATGTAGTCGATGAATTTTTATTTTCTGCTGACAATTTTTTACTCCTGAGGGTAAAAAATAAATGTAATGCAGACTAATTCTTAAGTGTTGGATGCGTTTCTTAACCGAGTTGATTTTGTTAAATGCTGAACATTGAATAAAGCTGGTCTCTCAGCCCATGATGAGTGTTGATTAAAGTGTGATTGTGAACCATATTTATACAACAGCTGACTTAAGTTACCTTTTCTTATTTATGATTTATGAAGGTAACTTGCTTTGTTTTGTAGTCAGAAGATGAATCTTTGAAAAAACTCAAATCTCAGGACAGTCTGTTGCGTGAGAATGTTGACCTAAACGTCAAAATAAAAATGATCCAGAACGACAAAAGTAAACTTGAGCAAGAAGTCAGCAAGGCAAGAGTGAATGCATTTTGTTTGTCTTACTGCATATGAAACAGAATTTGCATCATTCGTCATTTGCAAATTAAGTCTGCTGACCCACTTTCCATGGCGTTTGGTATTCTTACATAAAGTCTGCCTACTTATTTGCCATACTGTTCTGTATTACATTGCCACGTCTTCCACTGACAATTAAGTCTGCCTGCTTAACTTGCCATGGTATTCTAGTATTTTATGAACGTTTCTGAGGTAAAAGTTGGCTTTTCCAGATGTTAGGGGCCATCCATATATTACGTACGCAAAAATCCGGGAAAATTGGACCCCCTCCCCCCTGTTCGCAAGGTAACTTTCTTCCACACCCCCCGCGTACGTACACTTCACGCATACCCCCCCCCCGAAGACCAGCTGCAGAAAGTGTCTCGAAAGTCTGCACTTTAGGCCAGATTGAAGGATGAGTGAGGGCCAATATAGACAAATTATAGGTGTCTCGTTCACAGCACAGAATAACTGCACATGGCTTTTATATAATGTAATAAAATGCCATCGGACGACTATAGGACAATACAGAGTTATAAATAGGCTAATGTGGACGTCATAATTAGAAATTTATTTTGCGTACGTACACTTTTGTCCCCCCCTCCCCCCGTTCGAACCCGTACGCAAAATCGCCAAAATCCGACCCTTTCCCCCCCTCAGTGTGTATGTAATATGTGGACGGCCCCTTACTTCTGTCCCTGGTTCATAAGAAAATCATTTCATGTCAAACACATTTAGAAAGTTTAAGAACTTTTCAAAACTGATACACAGTAGCCGATTGGTTTGAGCGCTCGCCTCGTAACACACAGTACGAGTTCGAGTCTCCTCTGAGACCTTGAGCAAGAACATCACGGTTGCTCAGCACCTTAGATTGATGCTTGGTCATTAGATAGTGGCACTGTGTTGATGCTTGTTCATCAGAGTGTTGTTTGGCAGCTGGTTATATTAAAGCATATACTTACTTTTACTTTTTACTTAATAACTGTATAATAATAACAATTGTTTTACACAGTATCATTGGACTTGAGGCTGATTTTGCATTTTAGTTAAAAAAGGAACTGGCAAACTTTGGACCAGATTTCTTTGAAGAGATCGAGGATCTCAAGTTTAATTATCAAGAATCCGTCAAGAAGAACGTCCAGTACGAGGAACAGTTGCTTCAGTTCTCCAAACAGTTTGGTGTTCCTGTCAATATTCCAAAATCATGACGATAGTGGATTTCACTCAGCCTCTCGAATTCAGAGGCCTGCTGTTTATTAACTGTTGTCTTTGTAAGACTAGTTAAGGGATTTAAACATTTATTAAATGCCAAATAACTGCTTTTCATGTTTTTTAAATCTGCAGTTTTTATATGTAGCATTTGTAAAATGTTGTGTATTTTATGCAGCACCCAGTTTTACATTATTTCCGAGTTCTAAGAATTCATTTTTGTGTTGTGTTGTGCCTGGATCGGCTGTTCTTCTTTGTGTCTGCCTTTATATGTTGTTTAGAAACACCTTTTAAGTAAATATATAGAAAAGATCAATTGACAGCATGCATGATCTTCATGGACAAATCTATCTTTTTGCTCCATTCCACAGCACATCCAACCGTTTTCTCTTTACTATTTCTTTGGCAAACACTTATTTCAAGTGACTAATTTTGGATCTTGATGACACCAAAACTTAATCGTGCTCATTTCATCATTCTTTGCTTGTGTTGGCTTTCTAAATGCTGTTGTTGTGTAATTTTAACTTGCACCATTCAATTCATGTTAAGATGTTGTCATAGGCATAAGCATAACAAGTCAAGGGATCATCATCTAACAAGGTGTGTTAGAAATGAATAGGTATGTATATGTTTGCACTGATGTCTGTTGTAAATGATGTGCAGAATAAAACCACTGAAATTCTCAAGATTATTTGCAAGGAATTAATATTTTCATGCAACACTTTGGTGATACGACGTTCTTAACTTGCTCTCCAGGGAAAACCAGTCTGTTAAGAGGGAGGGAGAGTACATGTATTACCAAACAAAGGACAAAGGGTAGGGCAGATCAAAGTGGGTAATTTTTGTTGACCTGTTCCATGAACGACCCAATGAATGAATGCTCTCATGAATAGGCAAATCTCACCGATTGTTAAACTCATTTATTGTAAGTTCAGTCACAAACAGTACATCCCCAAGAACTAAAGTAGGTGGAAGTTAATCGAGATTGATAGCTATTTAACGTCTCCTCTGCCTGTCTTGCTGGTTGAGCATGTCCATGATGTGACACCAAGCACTTCTCTCCCGGGCGTTATAATGCATAATGTAACGCAATATACAATGCATATAACGCATAATGTAACACACAATTATATACTAACTCGGACTTGTATAGTGTATCCTTCAAAGGAAACTACTCAACACTACTCTCACTCCCAGTACAAGAACCCTGCAGAAACAGGTGAATCTTGAATCTTGACCATTATCACGATTAATACTGTCAACATCATAGACAGAAATGTAGACTACTTACTGTAACAACACGTGTTTGTATAGCTTAAACCCAGTTAACATCACCAAACATCAACATAGTAAAATATTTTCAACATATTAGAAACATGTTCAAAGGATTATTTAATGAGATGTGTTTTTGAACACAAATCAACGTTTGTCGTGACAAATTCAGACATAAATGTGAAATTTTTCGTGTGTGCAGCAGAACAAAAATTCACAGAAGTCCGTTTCAGTCACATTTGATATTTCAGAGCCAGCAAAAATCTGAAAATCAACAAACAACATCCAGTAACTTCAACTAATAAAATCATCAGGAATTCAACTATTCATATCTAAAGCTAAAAATTCTTATTCCTGCACGGTCTCTAAACTGCGGTACTGCTTCTTGGACTTTGATTACAGTGGGTAACACAATTTTACCATTTTACTAATTGTTGCTAAATTGTGCTGTTATAAGACAGATGGCATCAATAACTGATGCTCACTTTGCATTTCAGTACCAATTCACATTACATAGGGGTGCTCGACAATAATAAATAACATAATTATGTTCTTCATTATTTCAAACCGACAGACGCAGTAAGATTACATTGAAACATGAAAGTACAATCAATATCTTAATTAAACACACGGTTTGGCAGCCATGCAAGGCGCCACCATAGAGGGGGGTTATGGGAGTCGATCCGCGTACCTTATGCTCTCCTGGCCATGAGTTTTACCACTACTCTATCCCCTCCCCAGTGTAGTGTAGTGGTTATAGTGGTTAGCATTCTGAACTGTCAATCGGAAGGTCTGGAGTTCAAATCCACGCGAGGGCAGAAATTTGGTTCGAGATTTCTGCACCACCTGCATCCCTAGCCAACTCGGTTATAATAATTACGAGTGCATGCACTGACCATACACTGTCAGTGGGAAGATGAGACGGTGAGGGAAATGACTGGCCACTCACCGTCATATACCAAGGCTAAGAAAATGAAGTCGCTAACACTCATACCCATGGCTGCCTCTAGCTTAAGGGACTGCTCTTCTTCTTCTCATTACATATTCTATTCACTAAACTAAAGCAGTAGTATGCAATTACTAACAACTCTGTTTTCCCCATGGCTCAAAAGCGTCTTCCTTCAGACTTCATTAAACAAGAAACAGACTGTTGGCAGTAAAAAGAAGCATCTTACATAAAACTGATCCGAAAACTCCTGGGATTTTAGTCCAGTCAGTCTAATGTATGATGCCAGTAATACAAGGCCCTCCAAAAGATTTGGTGAAGGGAAAAATCCTGTTCAACAGAAAATCTGGCTGCTCTATTTTGCCAGTAATAAGCGAAACAACGAAATCTGAATGCATTCGCCATCAGTTATTCTAATGTCTATCCACATCACTACCACTGTTTAGTCTCCACCATTGACTGTCCTCGTGCAGTGTTTTAACTGACATCTAATCTAATCTATGTAATCTAATCCAATCTAGAATACATAAGGCATCAAAAACAAGTACTAGTTAAATCCGGTCTTAACTTACATTATGGTGGAATCGGATAGACCTGGCACCTCCAATGGATTGCATGTTTTAATTGCATTTTCACTCAAAGCAACCATCTTAGGCATTATGATAATGGCACTATAGAAGTTATTAGATTAGATATCGTTTGTAATTTACTAGAGTCATTTACGACCTGATAACTTTAAATGTCCGATACAAACAATATTGCAAATAACCTCAATGATTTCTCTTGATGCTCTGAGAAACAAGCTCCAGTCTATGTTCACATTCTAAAAATTAAATGACATTTTTTACTTAACATTTACGCTGGAAACAAACACAAGTTAATGAAGAGAATCTGAAAAAGAGTAAAATAAGTTAGCTAAAATGGAAGCAACATTGTCTCCATTTTTATTTACAAAGTCTACAACTCTTAGCAGGTTAATGGTAAGTTTTCTAAAATGTCAATACAGAGAAAACCATTTACTGATATAATACTAAATCGGTTTCAAATATGAATATAACAGTGCTATGAAAAGCAATAAATTTCCATAAAATAATTTAATACCTTGCAGAATCTCTGGGATTGGATCCACCATACCCATCTGCCCTCCGATTGAAGCTAACAGTTTCCCATCTTTTCTGTATTAATTAGTTAAACATTAAAATTAATACAACCTTGAGTCATCATTTATGCTACGATTTGTGCAAATCATCCACTTCGATAATTAATCAAATCTAAAGCCTCTTGTGATGGTATAATTATAATGTATACTCATGCGACTTACCTAGCTTTCTAATCTAAAGCCTCGTGTAATGCTATAACTACAATGCATACTCGTGCAAATTATCTAGGTATCTTAAGCATCATTCGATGGTCACAAGATAGGAAATCAGAGTCAACAGTCATAATCCAGTTTTGGATGTATTCAACTGCCAGCATAAACATGGAACAACCTTCCCATTCTGAAGTTTGAGCTGAGCATTTAAGCATTAAGTATTTACTTGTGATAACTCTAAAATGCAGCGATTGCCTTGAACAAACTATATAGGAAGTCTAACAGTCAATCAATTACGGTATCAAGTCTCTAGCAAAGAACTGGTACAGTTAAGCAATGCAGCAAGTTACACTCTAAAAAAGCAAAGCAACAACAATTATGAAGAAAATTTATGCATGTTTGTAAAAATCCGCATGTATGTATGCAAGTATATACATACATGTACACATTGGTATACGAACATAAGTAAGTACACGTATCAAGACTTCAATAAGCCTACAGTACCTTTAAAGTACTCTCAAAAGCATCAAGTACCTTTTACAAATATAGCACAATGTAAGAAACTGAAGTTTTCCTGGTATAGCTAATTAGATATTTAATTTATTTAATTAGATATTTTTGTTTAAAAATTATGATCTTTCGGAACAATATGAAGAATAAGAAATATTTTGAAAATCAAATGAGAATTCATATCACACAGTATTTTTAATTGAAAGTTACCTTTGTTTCTTTAGCTTCTTTATCTGACAGCTTTGCCAATTTCTTAATATTATCCAGAACTGAAATAAAAAAAATTTCAAGTTTATGCATTACAATCGCCTGAACCAGAAATGGAAATTAAAATGTTACTTGTCATATTTCAGCATTTGCAAATGAAATTTTACTCTTCACCAATATTTAACTTAATATGGTAGACAAACAAAGTGAATAAATTTGAATATGAATTATGAATTTTAGCATTTTTCTCAGTCATTGTAGGAAATTGAGGAAGAAAGTAACAGAACACAATTGGCTTAGCATACTCAAAGTGACATTCTCATTTTGAATAAGCATATCCTCTTGTAATGTAAAGAAGTGCGTCTTTTTCTATTTACATTACACATTGACACTACATTACCTGTCTTGTTGTCTGTAACATTAATGGCTGTACCTGATGATTTGCCAAGCAGATCGAGGGCAGCAAAATTGATGACACAGACCCAAGAAGGAGTTTCAACATCTCTCGGGGTATCCTTCATAAACGCAAAACTAAAAACACACGACCTAGCAAGGAAATATGGATCCCAGTTTGACTTTTGAATTTCCTTAGCAACTCGCTGCTTGAAGACTTCCACATCAAAGATCTGTTAAGAAAAAAGAAAAAAATCAATTCTGAAACCTCACTAAAGTACATATATAAAAAACTGCACTATCAGGTGCACCCTCAAATTCTTTGGCAGTTTCAAAATGCACAGTTGCTCTGCAAACATGGCAGTTGTTTAGAATAGTTTTTGCTATCAACACAAATAGACATAAAAACTTCTGCTTAAACCATTCTGAAAATAACTGGTCAAATGAATCTGGAGATGTTTTACGATGAACACAACTTACCATTCATTATTCGTGCATTGAACTCAGCATACAGTATAAACTCTCGATTCTTGTTGAGCATTATTTGCCTGCAACCTGGTGCTGAGCCTCAATGAACCGTAACATAATTAGAACTTATCAGCTCGTCATGCACACCTTAGAGAGGTTCTTAGAGGACCATATCAAAATCTCAGTCGCATACATAGAAATGGATGAACACATGCATACATACATATGTCCAAACATACATACCTTCACTCTGTCATATTCAAGTTTTCCTTCAGTAGCTCCAACTTCTTGTGAGAAGCAATATTTTTCTGGGTCAGTGAAGCCTTTGATGAAAACGTTGTTCTTTGAAAGTTTTGTGAGGTAAATGTTTCCCTCATCATCACGTGAAATCTTGATTCCCTACGTTCATAAGATAATTAATCCAATTAGTACTTGCATTCACAAGTTAGAGATTTCAATTTTGAAACAATATATCTAACAGTCCAGCTCATCAGTTTCATATACAAAACATGATTCAGTCAAATTGTACAAGAATTTTCTTTACAATCAACACAAACTTTGGCTTTTTGAGTACAAGTTTATAATTGTGCATCATCTCACACATTGCAGCTACTATCATTAAAGACTGCCACCAACCAAGATACAAACGGGTCATGGGATTCACAGTATCTGTTAACGAAGGCACAAATAAGTAATGAGGCCTACTGAGTCACAGTATGTTAACACAGTAGAGAGTACCTGCTTTACACAAGAACTAAAATTCTATCTATTACTGAAATGTAACTCTTAACACCGGTCCTCAACATACTGACAATCCAACAACTACAAGTAGTCACTTGCAATGCTATATAAACCCTTGTTAGTTCAGTTACAATTACTAACAATGCATCAGTCTGATAGTTTTCTTGACTTTACAGCATACAGTACCGTTGTACTCTAGCATACAGTACCATTGTACTCTAGCATACAGTACCATTGTACTCTAGCATACAGTACCATTGTACTCTAGCATACAGTACTACTGTACTCTAGGATACAGTACGATTGTACTCTAGCATACAGTACTATTGTACTCTAGCATACAGTACTATTGTACTCTAGCATACAGTAACCATTGTCCACTGATGATACAGGATGACCTGTCATCAGTTCACCTGCCAAAATCAAATAGACCTTTCCAATTCCCTGAACTGCAGTCTTTGTCTCAGCGTCTTCAAAATGTTCAAATGCGGACGAATTCACCCCAATTCTGAACAAAAACACAAATAAAACACAGACCATGAAAAAATGAAGTGTGCCAAAGAAGACACAGCATCTAGGACATAAACCAACACTGGGATGCATTTTTCCAGTCATTAGGCAAACTTCCACAGTTGAACTGGTTCCAACCACACATTTCAATAGCACCCTGGCTGTAGAAGCACTATACAAGTTGGCAGTGAGAAGCTCTTAAAAGGCACTACATAAATGTCTAGATTATGGCTGGTACTGATTACAAAAATTAATCAATTAATCTCCAACATTTAACTTCGATTAATTGATTAAATTCGATTAAGTTGGTATCTGTTATGTAAAGCATGAAAAACTTTAAAAATGTAGTCACTGAGTCAGTTACTACTTTATCTTTCTTCAAAAAAACAATCATTCGAATTGTCAAACTGAAAAATGTTGTGTTTGAACCATGGTATGCAAACTATCTATTGTAATGAAAAGAGTTAATTTTGTCGCCATATTCAACCTTTCCATGTCTGTGCTACATGTCTCAATAGACAGCCAGATGTGGCAACGGCAATTGCAAATTTATATAGCGCCACTTCAAGAGAGACTCATCAGACGATTGAACAAAATAGTCTTCACGCATGCATCATCTTCTGTCAATGAGGGACGGCTGGGCGGTGGCATTGTTGTGTGTAGTAAATGCTACCGCCTGTCATTGTTCCACGGTATCTATGTAACTAGGTCCAGACACTCTGACCATGATGTGCTCTGTTAACTGGATTGGAATCCAATGGTTGGGCAATGCACGTGTGTAAAGGCTTGCTGTTGATGACTCTCCTAGTTTTCTGTTCCATGTTTTGCTTTATTGGTAATATTCTGTCCTTACTAGGGCTGTACTGAATAGGTGATTTTCACTATTCGGCCGAATACGAATAATTGGACCAACTATTCGGCCGAATACGAATACGAATAGTGTACAAAATAGGTCTACCGACAACATTCAAAATTTCAAATGTAAGCAAAAGTTTCAGTTCAGTAAATTTAATACATAAACTAAAAGTAAACAGTTAACTACCTGTAATTTTTGCATCCTTCTGCCAGTCTGTGTAAACTAAACTAGGAATGGAATTAATTTAACTAAACTTAGAAATTGTCACTTACTTCACTCCACTCGCTATAGCAGCCGCATATGCAGAAACAGATGTCACGTGACCACTATTCGTATTCGGCCCGACCGCTACTATTCGGCCGAATACCGAATAGCTATTTGGCCCACTATTTGGCCCCAAAGTGAATACGAAGCGAATGTTCGGTACAGCCCTAGTCCTTACTGACATTCGCTTCGGTACAGCCCTAGTCCTTACTGACATTTAACATCATTTAGGCTGGCACAGAGACCATGTCTCATTGCTTGAGTGGCAACACATAAACTTCCAAAATCACAAATTACCAGTGATTAACCATTAGGTATATTTAAGTTAGAACATTTCACAGTATTAAATTACTACACAAACCGACGTACATAAGGCCGTTGTAATCTGTTGTGCTGTCATTAACGACAACTTCCCAATCTCGTAGATACACCTTTCCGACAATAGCGTTCTTTTCCATGTAGTAGACCTTGGCCCAGATGTCAGTACTAAGATGGCTCAGCTTGCCAAGTGTCTCAGTCAGTAGGATCTGGGAAGAAAACAGTGAATGCTTAACTGTTAAAACGTTGCAGTTCCTAAGAATACCAGAAGAAAAAGAGCAGTCCCTTAAGCTAGCCCTGAGGCAGCCATGGGTATGAAGTGTTAACGATTTCATTTTCTTGGCCTTGGCATATGAGGGCAGGAGGCCAGTCCTCTCCCCCGCCGTCTCATTTTCCCACCGACAGTGTATGGTCAGTGTACCGAGTACTCATTATAGCCGAGTTGGTTAGGGGGCACAGGTAGAGCAGAAATATTTAACCATAACTTTCTGCCCTGGCGGGTATTTGAACCTCTGACCTCTCGATTGACAGTCCAGCACGCTAACCGCTATACACTATCAAGCACCCCTTCAGAATAATGACCAGATTAATGCTAAATATAACCAGTCCATGTTTCTATTCACACAAGTCAACTATTAGTGTAATCTGTAAATTCTGGAGTATTATAGTGTATACTTTGGGGTATACTGCACCTAAAATTATAACTGAAATATTAAGAATTAGCAAGATCAAAGCCAATTTGATTCTACATGGTGCATACCACAACTCGTGCAAATACCACCAAAAATCTGAATAGTGTTTCTGACAGGCTATTACTGGCGCTACATAAATGGTCTGTTGCATTAGTGTCAGCAGGCGTCACCACATAACCTATCCATTGTTTACGTGCAATGAGATTAAAGAAGTCAGCAATGAGATCAAAATATTCTCACTTGAGTTGTAGAGTTGAGTGTTGCTGGTCTCGATCTGAAAGCCTCAGGAAGGCTGTCTTCAAACACTGGTGCTAGTCGACCATTGCTTTAGCAAATAAACCAGATTAAAAGTTAGATGACCAGCTGCAGGTACAACATATATTTTGCACACAGTGAAAACCAACCAGAAAGTCTGATAATTTAGACAAATCAGTACTTTATTTAAGTACATATTTATATGGCATCTCTTCAAGAAAACTCATCAGATGGTGCTCCTGACAAGACAGTACAGGAACACAATTGAATGGAATGATCGTCAACCATTTCCGAAATAGAGGCAAACAAGGAGACAAGTCATGTGGCAGGTTGCATGAAAGATGAATGCCTGTTCCAGCACGATGAGCCAAACACAGTAAAGCTTCCATATTGCACTGTGGCAGAACAGAAGACAGGACTAACTATATAAGAGATCTGTGGCCCGGTGAGGATGACGCTGAAATACATAGCTCTCTAAGGTAGGATCATACTACTAGGATGGAGTACAACAGGCCACACAGTTACATATCAGCATAAGAATCTTAGACTCTCATGGGCAACCAATGCAGCTCATCTTGCATGTAGTTAGACATATGACCACACTTTGGAATCCCACTAATTAGCCAAGCTGCAGCATTTGAAACATTGAAGTTGTTTCATTTGAAAAATAAGCAGGCACACATAAAAGGCATTAGCATACTCAATCCTAGCGCACATGAATGAACATGCGTCAAAGTAGATGCAGTTTTGATGCAGCCGATGGCGTATAGTGCGGATCTTTGTATTTTATTGCCAATATGGTTTCTGACTTCAGATTAGAAACAGCTCTGACAATAACTCCAGGGAATTCACATTTACCTCATAAATATTAAACAAATGTTATAGAAATAAACACACCTGCAATACATTGCATACATTTCACTGCAAATCTGAAACTTTCCTTTATTTTAATTTTGCAGCTCTTCAGAATAATTTTTTACTAAGGTATCACATTTTTACTTTTCTAATAGAATATAAAATAATAAATGGTGCAAGTCAGCAGCAATTACCAAATGCAATTCACTAAGTATAATAATCTGAGCATTATAGCTGATAAAGCTATTCAGAGAAGGGTAATTTATATGACAATGAACGACTTTATAACTATTGATTCTAAATAAAGAAATTTGTTTAGAATCAACAGTTATAAAGTCGTTCCCTGTTGTTTCTTGAGCATTTCCAATCTGAGCCATTATAACTAGAAAATCCCAACTCTGTGTAAAAATGACAGCATGCACAACATTTTCAACATCTATGACTTTAAAGTGCACATAATCTTGGAATTAAAACTATCATCAGAGTCAGCAGAAACCAGTTAAACCTGCTGCTGATACGAGTTGCTTCACCTCTTGGAAAATAGATCACATACAACCAATAATATATTATAGCAGCAGGTTCTAGTAGCTTTAATACTTGGTCCAAAAATTACAGCCAAACTCCACACACGTGATATCACATAATCTCTAATTAATTTGTAAAAATGTATAAACTCTCACTTGTCATTCTTATTTTGAAACGAATTAGGAGATAGAGGCGGTCTTTGCTGGGCACGTGAAGGATTCATCGTATCATGAGCACCAGGCTTAAGATATCCTGATTGATTTGATTTCTCTTTCTGTTGTTTTTCCTGCATTTCTCGTTCTTTCTTTCTTTGTTCTTCAGCTTGTCTAAGTGCTTCCTGATGTTCCTGTTAAGAATTGGGATTAACTTATGTTTGTATACCTTAGTTAATATACACATAACGATAATGATCTTTAAGTTAGAAGCAGCACGCACGCGCACGAGCACGCAAGCAAACACACACACACACACACACACACACACACACACACAGATTCAAATGCTTGTGTCTGTACTTGAGCACACATTAATTTCAGCTTATTAAATTTCCATTCAGGTCAGTTAGATAGCTAGCCACACACTAAGTCAGTTCCTTGACACCTTAACAACTAAAAGTGACTGGGAAATGAATGCAGTCCATTGTTAAAGTGCTAAAAGGTGGTAGACTTAACATTTTCCCAGACCTCAATCCCTTATACCAGGATAGACTATGGCAAACGACTGCGTGTCAGGAGATGAGAAAACAACTGATCGAATTTCACCTAAAGTTGCAGAAGTAAAATAATTACGAGTAGGTGAAGGGTAATCAGGAGATGAAGGGCCATTTGATAATGGAATACCAGAGAATTTCAGTCTGATATTAGATATCTTGTCCATAAAGAAGTTAATGAAAGTATTAGCCAAAGTAATAAAGTATATATCGAAGAGGTATTGGGTAGTGCGGTTGGTGTTTTCCAATGGAGTGTATAATATTGTGTCCAACTAGACACAATCTGAAGGGTCTTCCAGAGGAACCTTGCATGAGATCAGTTTTCAGAAACTAGGTTTTTGAGGTATGAGGATTTGGTCTTGGAAATTAGGTTAAGATCAACTTTGTGTTGTTCTTTGATAGAAAGGAAATCATGTGTGGCGCCAAGCACGTTAAAGTTGGCTGCGATGGTACTGAGCTTCAGCAATTTCAGAGTTAAACCAAGGCATAACCATGTAATCCCTAGAGCGGACAACCTAGCGAGGAAAACATTCTTGATAAGAATGCTTTATATTGTTTAACTCTATATGCAAACCAAAGTGCTGCAGAAGCAGTTGGTCATAATAAATAATTATACATACTTTCTTACTTACATTAGACAGAAACGCTATAGAAGTTGCTAATTACTACTAATAAATATCAATAACTACACGTAAGAATAGTTCTGCTCTCCGTAACAATACATGAACAAGGCACTGATTTCTTTACCATATAATCCTTCTGATCTTGTGAATGCAGTTGATCCAGTGATGTTGAGAATTTTCCGGTCACTTGTGCCAGTGTATTGCAAAAGAGTTGCCATCGCTCAGCACACTCCTTGGCCAGCTGCCTGAGTTGTTTCAGTCGAAGCTGGGCCAGGGCCGCTCTCCAGAACTTCTGGCAACTGATGATCTTCTTACTTGCTTCAACCAGCAATAGATTCAGTTTCTCTATATGCCAGTACTTCAGGAACACCTGAATAATTTAGAATACCAGTACTAATAATAGAATACCAGTACTGATTTCAGAATGCAAGCACAAATAATAGAATATATAAATACAATGAAACTCTGTTAATGCGTGCACCATTAACATGAGAGTCCGGTATACAGGTGGTGCAACTATGCCTCCAGACGCCACGAGATTAATGTGTGGACATCGATAACACAAGGTAGTTTAATGAAAATGATAATACAGTGACCGATGCTGATGCTGAGATGTTCACAATGCAGCACAGAAGCTGACTCAGTATCTCAAGGAACAAAGTAGCGAGTACAAGATTCATCTACGATTGTTACGTCACCCCCAAGCAGAGGAACAGCGTGCCGCCAGGGGACCTGGTGGAAATGAGGAAACCAGCCTTCAACAGCCTTTGTTGACCCTTGTCCATTCACATATGCGAGTTCCTCGGCAAACATCGATGCAGTGAGCAACTAGGTCAACACAGCTGTTGCTATTTTTCTTCCATAGCCCAAACCCAACAAAGTCTTTGGCAGCAGCTCATCAAACAAAACCACTCTTCTCTTTCTCTCCCTCTCTCGCCTTTATTTGCTGCTCACAGTTGTCTGCGCCTTCACCCTTCCGAGCTATGTTGAAGCCTTTAATGCATACTTTAGTAGACATGTCCGCTCTCCCCTCTCTCTCTATCGTCATCAATGGCAACCATTATATGGAACTTGGGCAAACATCGCAGCTCTTCCTGCTTTCAAGGCCCATGGAAGCCTTTGATGCACCACTTAAGTATATGTGTCTGCTCTCTTTTCTCTCTCATTGTCCATGGTAACCATTATTCACGACTTGAGGTCCATGGAAGCCTTTGATACATTTTTTTTATGCCTTTTGTCAAATAATTATTGTTTCTTTAATGTTTTCTTCTAATTTCTTAGCTAAAATTTAATGATCTTCTCAGATTCGCTGACTACACACTTGTGCAAAGGTAGGCAATACATGTACATTACTGCTATACCTATCTGGTAGACTCATTAAGCCATGCACGTGTAACGTACAGTTCCGACGGCGTACCTCCAAGTGCTAATCAGCATATAAGTACTAATCAGTAATAATTTCAACTTTAATCTACTGCAGTAGATCGTGCCAGATTTTAGATTTATTTAAGTAGAAAAAGTAGCACTGCATTGACAAGACAGACAGACAGACAGACAGACAGACAGACAGACAGACAGACAGACAGACAGACAGACAGACAGACAGACAGACAGACAGACAGACAGACAGACCTAGTGGCCTACATGATGATATTTAGTTTACTAAGATAAACTTGTGGTTTTACAAATGCAAGTACATGTTTGTATTTAAGTACCAATATAAAGTATTTCCATACTGGTACATTTCTTTCTGGACATTAATTTAGCACTTTATAAGTATCTCTGTTGAACCTTTGAAGGTTCTAAAAGACATTGTGTAAGAAGCCAGATGTACTTAAATACATAACTACATGCCCCATAAAAACATAAATATCTTATGCATACATACATACATACTGTACATAAAGTAAGCAAAGACAACCATGGGATCAGCGCCCATAGGAGAGGCACTCATTTACTTTTCTAGGCCCTTGAGCCGGCAATAGACGAATCCCAAGGTCCTGGACATGAGGCCAGTGATATCGCAGGACTTTCCGTTTACTTCCCAGCTTACGCTGGTACCAAATTATACTGTTTGGGGACAGAGGCATAGTGTGCGCAAACAACTTGCCCAGGGTCGTTACACAGAGTCGAACCTGCGACCGCATGCAACACGAGCAAACGCTTACTGCTAGACCACCGTGTCTCACATACATACCATACATACATACATAGTTTATGCATACACATGCACATGTATGCATTTCTTAAAGCAGCGTTTCCCAAACTGTGGGTCGCGACCCACTGGTGGGTCGCGAGCCGATTTTCGGTGGGTCGCGAATAGGTTTTGAAATGTGAGTTTTATTTAATTATATAAAAATTAAACATCTTAAGAAATGGGAAGTTGAAAACGAGAAAAAAATTAAATGGTAAAAATAAGACACAGCATACACGGGACTCTGAGTAATTTAACCGCAGAAAATTTATGCAGTTCTGACTGTCTGTTAAAAAAAACGTGCCCAGCCCTTTCCGCTGAAGCTTTGAAGGCATTGTCTCATCTTCGTACATCTGTGAAGGTGGATTTTCGGCAATGGTGGGAATTAAAACCAAATTTTGAAACAAGCTGCAACTGTCGAACTACTTGCCCCTGAAAAATAACTTGCATTGATGTGAACGTCAATGCCGTCATCAACAGTAACCGGCACCACCCTTCACACACGCCCCACTGCGAGGTTTTTCATTCATTTATTCTAAACATATACATAGCGCCTTTTCAGAGGTGCTCCGAGCCCAGCCATGGCTAAAGAGGGAAGACTTAAGCAGTGTGTTAAAGGCAAATAAATTGTTCCGGGGGGTGAGCATAGGGCGAGCGGGAGCTCTTTCAAACTAGATGGGCCAACAATCGAGAAAGCTCGATGCTGTCTGACCGCTGAGTGGGCCCGAAAGACCAGAAGCTCCCCTTAGTCACAATGCACAAGGCTGGGCAGGAGACTAAGCCTGAAATCGGGCGACAGAGTTCAGATAAATTAAAAATTAGACTACTGCAACTCGCTCTTTCTCAACATAGACATCACCCAAATAAATCGCCTCCAAGCTATTCAGAATGCCGTCGCCTGTGACTAAAACCCCCAATCACCACCACATCACTCCTGTCCTCAAATCTCTCCACTGGCTTAAAATACCCGAACGAATAGAATACAAAGTCATACGACCAGGCCCGGTTCGTCCATATGGGCAACTGGGCAGCCGCCCAGGGCCGCCGATTTTTAGGGGCCGCCAATTTTCCATTTTTCAAAAATTATTTAAATATTATTCGTAAAAAGAGGTGAATGACTAAAAAAAGGTCAACTCTTTTTGTGCTTAGGGCCGCCGGTTTGCCTAGGGCCGCCGATTTGCCCAGGACCGCCAAATGTCTCGAGCCGGGCCTGCATACAACTCAGCTACAATGCACTTCAAGCCCTCTTTGTCAGCTGTTCATGGTCCAAACACCGCTCAACCCGCTCTTCTCCCGCGTTAACACTTTGCCTCTCCGTCACCTCTTCACTAAAATTTGTGAATTGCTCCACAGCCATAACTGTTCCACCTCTCTGGAACAAGTACTACGACAAATCCATCCTACGAGCGCACCAAAACCTCACCTTTTGCTATCTCTCCACAGGTCTTTCACTCAAAACTGAAAACACTGCTCTTTCACAAATCCTATCCCGATTCCTCCTCTCCTCCTTACCTCCCTCACCATTTCATCTCTTAACACCATCCACCTTAGCCGTCTCATTGTCCTCCTGCCTGATCCTTTGGATCTTGACCAGGAACCGATTTCACCCACACCCCGCCTATCGATTATGATTTGTTCTTTCTAGAACTTTTTTTGTCCCGTAAAGCTAGGTGGGTCGTGACAGATTGTAGTTTTAAACAGTGGGTCGCGGTGCAAAAAAGTTTGGGAAGCACTGTCTTAAAGGCATGAGGATATATGGTATTAACTGGTAAAAAACAACACAAGCATATATCTTATAAACGTTTATTACAGAAATTTAACTACATATAACGTAACCTTTATTCTCTGAAAATAACTTTCTTGATATTATATCCAACCCATGATTTCTGACATCAAGTGCCTCAAGAACTACAGTGACGAATAGTATAATACCTTTGTTTTTCCCACTTGCCAGTCTTTCAGTCCACTTTTCTCCAGGATCTGTCGGCTAACATTTGCTCCGTTATCGCTGTTTTTCAGAGAAATAACTGATCCTATCAATCCGTATCTTAAAAACAACAAAACAGTTGTATATCTCTGTATAATTCTATATTTTGTATTCCTCTTTTTGTGTTGTTGTCTGTCTTGTAGAAAATTTCTTGTACTAAATTTCTTGTGTTAAATCGAGTTTATGTAGCAAACCCTCTTTAGCACCGAGATCCAGAACCATAAAAGTAACCTGGTCCAAGAGTCAGTGCATTTTGCACATCTTACTGTGCATGAAACAGAATTTTCATTATCCTGCATTGGCAAATTGTCTACTGACCAACTTTGCATGGTGTTTAGCATGCTTACATGAAATCTGCTTACTTGTTTTTCATACTATTCTGTATTAAATTGCCACATCTTATACTTGACAAATTAAGTCTGCCTGCTCAACTTGCCATGGTATTCTGGTATTTCATGAACATTTCTGTGGTAAAAGTTGACTTTTCCAGATGTTACTTCTGTCACTGGTTTAAATCATAGGAAAATCATTTCATGTCAAACACATTTTAGAAAGTTTTCAGAACTTTTCAAAACTGGGACATGACAGCCAGTTGGTTAGAGCACTCGCCTTGCAATGAGAGTACAGATTCGTGCCATCCCCAAGACAGTTACTGTCTTGGGATCTTGAGCAAGTCCTGCACTCATAATTGTATGTGTGTATATATATATATATATATATATATCTGATGTTCATGAGCAAGTCCTGCACTCATAATTGTATGTGTGTATATATATATATATATATATATATATATATATATATATCTGATGTTCATGAGCAAGTCCTGCACTCATAATTGTTCAGCGCCATCGACTGATGCTTGGTCAGTAGACAATGGTGCTTAATAAATGCATAATAATAATAATAATAATAATAATAATAATAATAATAATAATAATAATAATAATAATAATAATAATAATAATAATAACACCATCTCTGTGCTGACAATTTGAAATGCAAAGGACATGTGAAGCATTGTGGAATGCTGTAGACAAATTTTTCTACATGCTAACTTATGGTCAGATTCTGGAGTTTAGTAGTGAAATGCAATAGAGGCATTTCAGTTTACAGGACTCACAGCCTGGGCTATCGCAAGCCCAAAATATCCTCTGAATGCAATTACTTCTATTTTATAAAATGTAAAAATCCCGCACAGGCAGAGTGCGCTCAGGCAGAGGCACTCTGGCAGAGTGGACTGATTTAGCAGGATATTGACTGACTATAGCTTGGTTTAGGAGTATCATTGGCTCATGCCTTAAGCACTACCGGTAGACACCGGCCCCATAGAAGTTGCTAGCTTTGATTCATTAGTAGTTGCCATTTGCACTGATGGTGATACCTCTGAACAAAGTCGGAGAAGCTGAGCCTCGACGAATATCCCTGTTTGCGAATCTTCACAGTCTCTAGAACTCCTGTGTAGCTAAGCTGCTGCAAGACTAGCTTCGGATCAAAATTGTTTGGTTCCTTCTTTGCATTCGGTTTAATACACCTAACAGAAATAAACAAACAGGTGGCACCATAACGCTTGATACATAATACGGTAGATACAAAACATGAACATCAGATACATACATATATATATATACACATATATATATATATACATACACATATATAATACATATGCATAGATTCCAGCTAAAACAAGAAGAAGGTCAGAAACGAAATCCATTGATATATTGGAAATAAAAGTAAACATCCCTGATGAAAAAATGAACAATAACTAATAGGGGTCCACCGGAAAGACATTTTCCACCGAGTATTTGGATGTAATATTTTCCGCATCCAGAAACAAACCGGGTACCATTTGTTCCATATTCGAAGCTTCACATTTTCATGTAATAAAAAATTATTGAAATAAATTTGTGTACTTGTAATAAGTGACTGATACATTTTGAATGTTAGTCATTTCTGTGCAGTTGTGAAGTTTTCTAAAATTGCATTAAATTCAATAAATTGACATAATTTCAAGAAAATGGAATTGAATTCAATGGAAGTGTAATTGTTTTAAAACTGAACATTTATAATTTTATATATGTAAGTTTATTGAATAAGTTTTTAAAGGAAAAAATTTTTTCAAAGGAAAAATTTTTTGCAACTATTTGCGTCTACAGTATTTGCCGAGGCGAATAGTGACGGAAAGCCGAGGCAAATGTCCGAGGCCATTTCCGGTGGACCCTAATAACTAATTCATTTATCTGAATATGGCTAAATGAAGAATACATCTACCATAAAGAACAAAAATTAAACAATAACAAGACACATAATCAAAAAGTGCATAACAAATATCAGTCTCAGTAAGGTTTACCTTATTCATTCAAACTAGGTGTGTCATATTTACAAACATACGATGTATGCATATCTGTATGGACATGAATATATGTTTGTACATAAGGCTGTGTGTATGAATGCATGTAAGAACATATTTGTGAACATATGGATGTATGCATAAGTTGTATGCATTTCTGTATGTGTGCTTATATGGATGTATGTAAGAAAGCTGCAAGTATCTGGACATTTATATAGCACCTTAAATTTACCTTCCATAATCAACAGGGTTTCAATATCCGACCATATGGAACTGATCAATGACCCTCTGTAAACTGACCAATGACCCCAGGAAACAACCAATGACCCTCTGGATGTGTGCTAAGGTGCATCATAAGTGATGTACCTGCATTGCTAAAATGGTGCTATAAAAACTATTAGATTAGATTAGTTTACCTGATGAAGTGAGGCTGAGCAACAAGTAACTTCTGCAGCAAGCTATCCAGTGAATTCTAGTACATAACACAAACATCATATGAAGCTAAATCATGTCTCAGCCAACCACATCAAACGTTCAACAATCCCAGTTAGCACAACGATCCCAATTAGTAAAAACAATCCCAACTAGTACAACAATTACAATTATACAACAATCCCAATTAGCACAACAATCCTAATTAGTACAATAATCCCAATTAGTACAACAATCCCAATTAGTACAACAATCCCAATTAGTACAACAAATCCCAATTAGTACAACAGTCCTGATATCAGAGCTACACATTCATTGCATGGTATGTTATATTTTTAATTCATTACTTTCTTAATTCCAGTTCGGTTAAACAGCTTCGCCTCCACAGACCTTTTACCAAGACATTACTGTACACTGATGGTAGATTCTGCAGTGTAAAGTAGTAACTTTCTAAGGTAAGTTACTGTGTACTTACACACTAACAAAAATACAATTGAATGAAGCAAAGGAAAACATGAAGAGTCATCTTATTACCTTAAAATGATTGGTAAGTGTCTTGGTAACAGGTGGCATTCCATCTCCCCTTGAATCAAATCCACACACAACTAGATTTATAAAAGTGTAAGGTACTTATGTATCTATACATGTATCTCAACACTTAATCTAGCACATTTTAAACACAATTCTCTTCAAGAAGTGCTTTGAAAGTAGATCAACGGCAACTATGGACTCTGCATTCAACTTTTACAAGCATCTGAAAACTGTTCTTTATCACCAGAGTTCGACTGGGAGCGCTTCTAAATAGATGTCCTTTGAATGAATGAATGAATGAATGAATGAATGAATGAATGAACAAATAACAATTTCTGGTAGTGAATTAAGATCTGAAAGAAAAAGAAGATGATTCTTACATTCCAGGTGACCCTCGAAGAGTTCCATTTGGATTAATTCCTTTTTTCAACGCAGCTGAACAGACTGCTTGCAGTTTCATTGGTCCCTTCATGAGCACCGACATTCGTAAATTTCGACCAAAAGTTCCACCTCCTTTGCTAATATAAGCACATACATTAACAATCTTAATATTATAGCTGAGATCAGAAAGTCTGGTAACAACTAAGCCCTGATTATAGTCTTCAACTATACCAGTAATCAGTACCAAATTGAAATTTTTTAGCAAGTTACGACACGGATATGCAGTATGGAAAAAGCCAATGAGGCAGATGGGGAGTTGCTTGGCTAGAGAACTTCATCCACTGTTAGGCATTTTCTAACATTTACTTTAAAAACACACACACACTATCAGTACATGTAATTACACACACACATATATCAGTACATGTAACACACACGCACGCACGCACGCACGCACGCGCGCGCGCGCATGTGTGTGTAATTACATGTACTAATAGATATTTGCATATATATATACACACACTTATATATATATACACACCAGTACATAAATACATAAACAAATGCATACATGCTAACATAATATATGCATTACAGCAGCGGTTCTCAACCTGTGGTCCGCGGACCACTGGTGGTCCGCAGCCATCTGCCTGGTGGTCCGCGAGCAGGGCCTACAATTTATATTTTTTTATAATTAAAAACATGGAAACAGACAAATTTTGTCAAATTTTAACTTTTAAAAAATTTCAATCGCTAAAATCGGCTAAATGGTACCATGACACTAATAATACGCGGATTTATGGCAAAAATTTCTTTTGAATTAGTTTGTTTGTGGTACAATTTTTAGTGATGGTCCGCGACTGAGACACAAAGTTTAAAAGTGGTCCTTGAGTCTCAAAAGGTTGAGAACCGCTGCATTACAGAGTTTCAAACATGTATACAAAAGTTGTTTCAATCATAAAACTACGATCTGCATTTTATGGCTTTCTACGAGCTTTGGTGCAGTTTACGTATAAGCAGTAACTTTACAGAGACAAACCTTATTGTTACTTACACTGCAGGAAGTAGATTGAAGATTTCAGTGACAAGGAGACTCGTCGAAGTCTTGAGACATCGCATGATGCTGTCACTCAGCGTGTCACGATTCTTCTCCAGGAAACCAGCAACACTGTATGTCACCTGGTTTTTTAAATAATACTGATAGACTAAATATGCATTATTAAATACAAAGAATACATTTGAAAACAAACAATTGCATTAAATGCAGGTATTCACCACAAACCATTACATGAATAACATAAAAGTTGAGTAGTAAAGTTCCCATGTTGGAATGTAAGGAAGCAGATGCAGCTTTGCTGTTCTTCTGCCCTTGAACCCACAATGGACGAATCCCAAGGCCTGGCTATGGGACCAGTGCACCACAGGACTTATCGTACTTTTAACTTCCCAGCTTATGCTGGTACCATATTCTACTGCTTGCAACACAGGCGAGAGTGCACAAACAACCTTCCCAGTGTTGTTACACAGAATCCATTCATCAGGCCTCAACCTTCAACCTTTTGATCACAGACCCAGTGCACTAGCCAAAAAGACCAGAATGTCAAAAGTCTAATTTGAAAAGTCAAAAGACAAAGACGCATTTTAGATGCAATATGTTAAAAATGCTCAGCGCATGGGACAATCATAAATATAATCGAGGTTTGTTTTTCATTTTATAATAAATTCTGAAGAAATTCTGAATTCCAAATAAATTAGCAATGGCTGTAAAGTGAGTAAAATGCAAAGTGCTGCCACCTACTTACCGATCCGGCAAAATGCTGAATCATAAACTGAAGTCCTTGTCCCTTGGGCATCTTAAATTCTGGCTTCTTGTCCAAGTTCTTGGCCAGTTTATCAATCAGACTCTGGTCTGTACCCTGAGGAAACTTGCTCTCATCATCAAGAAGATCGAAGAGACCAAGTTTCTACAAAACATCATCTAATCTACAATGACCACACACTACGACTAATCTTACATTTGTGAAGTGAAACTGCAATTCACAGCCATAAAGAACAAAGGTAAAGCTGCATAATTATCTTAAAACAAAATAAAAAATTTGGTAAAATATGGTAATCACTTATTTATTACATTCCTAATTTCTAATCCAATCTAATGACTTCTATAGAGCCATTATCACAACGTACAATGCATCAATTGAAGGTCACTTCAAGTGAAACTGCAGTCGAAATGACAATCCACTAGAAAAGCCTGGATGAAGCAGTTTTTATTGAAGCCTTCGTTAAAAGTAGGGAGCTGAAGGATCATTTGGCTGAAGCACGCTAGGAAATCATTAAGCCAACAACTGAACAACATTTCCTGTCATGAAGAAGAAGAGCACTTCGTTGAGCTAGCCTGACGCAGCCATGGGTATGAAGTGTTAGCAACTTCATTTTCTCAGCCTCAGAATATGAGGGAGAGTGACCAGTCTTTTCCCTCATGATCGAAGTGCACAACAGTCTAGTGGTTGTGCGTTGGACTGTCAACCAAGTGACTGGGGATTCAAATCCCGCCACTGCAGAAATTGGTTACAGTAAGTACACTAACCATACAGTGGAAAGATCACACGGTGAAGAAGACTGGCCACACGCTCACATATGCCGATGCTAAGAAACAATTAATCGCTAACTTCATACCCATGGCTGCCTCTCAGCTAGATTAAGGGACTGCTACATTGACTTTCTCTATAATGAATCAAGTGACCTCAAAAACACGTTTCAATTTTACATGACATGACTAAATTTGAACCCCTGGCACAGAAGTTAAATGTAAATCTCCAAGATTTCTCAGCACCACACAAAAACCACATTACACATACCAGCTTATTCACTTGTGCTATTAGGAAATGGCTACTGTGCCATCAAGAAATGGGTAAGGAAACCGTTGAAATGATCCGTACTCGAAGCAATTCTAGTCCTCACAAGGAAGATCTCAATTAAGCAATCTTCTGAATGTAGCAAAAGCAAGACAACATAAATTCTTTTCAAACTATGCCATTCTGTTTCTTATCCTGAATCATCCTATGACCACCATCATCAACAATTTAAATCATGGGGGATTGATGGCACCAAACCATCTTCCTGGCTTGATCCCCGGATCCTCAGCTGGCTCCAAAACCGATCAAACAACCTGGTTCTAGAAGATTTCATTTGATACCTTCTGCCTGTAAATTAGTTGGTTTCTCTCAGACGGCTTTTGAGTGTGTAGAAAACGTTCATGGATTTACATTAATATTTACAATTTAGGTAATTATTAAGAGTTGCAGAAATTTTAACTCCAGAATCAACGACAAAAGAATAAAATAAGTTTAGTAACTGTTCACATCCATAAACTCTGAGAGTGAAATTAGAAAGCAGCATTAAGAATCCCAAATCTGTCGTGTTCTACAGCAGATGCTATCAAGAAAACTGAATGAAAATCGGATGTTAGAGAAAAACTCACCCAGTGAAATGACAGGAAGCAATTCAAGCTTGTGAAATCAAAGCAAAAGTTTCTTCTGAAAGCATTTAGATCAGCAACTACGCACCTGTATTATACAAAATTGAATACTTCCAACAGCCAACAAAAGCAAGGAAGGCCTTACATTAAAACCTGTCAATAAAAGGAATGTCTTTTCAAGCATGCTGAACAGAGTTTCTCTCTTCTCATATACACCAACTTTACAAGATTTAATAAAAAAATTCAATTGTACAGATAAATGAGTCATTTAATATTTTATGCTTAAGTATCATAAATATCTAATGACAAAGTACCAATTGACTGCACTAAGCATTTGTGCATTCAAAAGCTTCTTGCTTAAGGCCCATTCAAAGTGACCATGTTATGGGAGATTCGAGAGCGATACACTAAACGTAATTATGCAGACACTACACTCATACACTACACGTAATTAAGCAGACACTACACTCATACACTACACGTAATTAAGCAGACACTACACTCATACACTACACGTAATTAAGCAGACACTACACTCATACACTACACTCATACAATACATGTAATTAAGCAGACATTACACTCATACACTACACGTAATTAAGCAGACACTACACTCATACACTACACGTAATTAAGCAGACACTACACTCGTACACTACACTCATACAATACATGTAACTAAGCAGACACTACACTCATACACTACACGTAATTAAGCAGACACTACACTCATACAATACATGTAATTAAGCAGACAAAAACATGTCACACAAAGCCACACATTTTTCTGCTTTACAAAACCAGAACGAAACCATCATCAATCATCATGTTCGGTCTAGGTTAATCATTCAGTTTTCACTGACTTTACAACCATTATCCGTAATACAGTTAGGGCAAGCAGTAAAAGCCATCTAGTAAGAAAGTGAAACTGAGAGTTTTCTTAAGATTCATCTATCTAAGAAGACTTAAAGTCATTGACAGATCACATTGCAACCACAAAGCAGAATGAATAAGATTTCCCTCATGAACCTACATCCATGAACAAGTCGAGCAGGGGACGGTTGTCCACAAATGTGACACTGCTTCCTGAAACTCCTTCACGTTCATACTCCTCCAGCTCGAGTTTAAAGATGTGAAGGTTGAAGAAATACTGCAGCTGTTCATTTGCTACGTTTATGCAGAGCTGCTCAAAACTGTTGCTCTTGAAATTCTCAAAGCCATAAATGTCAAGGATGCCGATCGTAAACTCAGGCTTAGCACTAAAATGCAAAATATTTATACTAAATTCCAACAATATCTGCAACAATATTAATAATAGTGATACAACAATCCAACACCAGTGGCTACACAACATGGAAAGGTCATCTGTTCTTATGGGATCTTATAACTATATATCCAAAGTTGTCTCAAATGGCACTACAAAAACTCACACAGCTTCATGCTATAGCACAGCTTTTATACTCATCATACAGGAGAAGTAAAAAATTTAAAACTAATACTGTATAATGATAACGAGGATCACAGTAATGATGATGATAGTAATAAAAATAATGACGATGATGATAATTATACAAAACAATACTCATAATTAAAACAATAATAATGTAATAATGTTGTTCCATAGAATACTGTAACCCTTAGCAAATATATATGCCTCAGAAATAAATAATAATGACAATAATAAAAACATAACAGCAACAAAAATAATGTTTCAACGAAACTAATATGGGCATTATTTTTATCTGTCAAATCAAATAAAAAAAAGAGTAATTTGAACAACATAATGCATAGGTAATTTTCCACACTTCTTATCTCTCGGTCGAAGTAGAGTGTTGACCTTGGAAACGATCCAACTGAAGAGCCTTCCATAGAGAGCCTTTGCCAGGGCATCTCGTCCATCGTTTGCCTGAGATTCGTTCTTCAGACTCGTCACTTTCTCAGCTAAATGATAGAAAATACAAACACATTTTCTATAGCAATCATAAGGCCTTGACCCTGCTCATTTTGCAATGCATTGATCAGATGAGATCCTTCACAACTGCTGCCTGTGTGAACGTGTGCCACACCATTTAAGGTCCCTGTGTACAGACCATGCTAGCCCATGATTTAAATCTCTGAAATAAGCCACTATCGGTATGCAAACTGGCTTCCACACGCACAGAGGTGCATGGGATGTGCGCTTCTACCCATAAATGTAACTTTGTATTGTGACAATAGTGTCTGATCACCACTTTTAAAAGTAGTGGTGACAGTCATCACCACTTTTTGACCCTGTGCTGAAGTATTTTTTGCGACATGACAGCGCTATTTTTGCTTGAAGCAAGTTCAAACAATGACAGTTAGCAGAGGAGGGGATTGGTCACCACCACTTTGTGGGGCAAAGTTATGCCTTTGCTTATACCAATGTAACCAACCATGCCAGTAGAGAATAAAGAAAATCATAAACAGTAAGCATGTTTGGCATTAATGTATCCTAGAATTTGATAATGTTGCATAATTGCATATAGTTTTTAAGCACTACATCTGTGGATCTTTGTCAATAAAATCACTCTTTAATATATTCATCAACTAAATTTATATAGCACCTCTTCAGCAAAGCACTCCCAGTCACGGCAAGAGATCTCTTGTTCATCTTTAAAAAGTAAGTAAGAAACTGAATAAATACTTGACCTTGTCCCACCATATATATCTGAAAATATCTCAAACCAATGTGTCTGTCCTAATCTCACCATATCTCTCAATCTCACCATATCTCATAATCTCACCACATATAATCTTAAAGTATCTTAAATCTATTTATGTAAGTAAATGTAAAACTCCAAAATTTCACACAGAGACCACTGGCACTATATAAAATCCAGTCTGCAAGAGCCAGATTGTTGGGTCAGTTTTGAAGCCACGTCAGAATCTTGGGGGGGGGGAGGCCGGAAGAGACAATGTGTTGCTAACATAGAAAGCAATCACGATGGCAATGGTGATTGTAGGATGGTCCAGAACACGGCTTGGTACAGAACAGTTTGAAAAGCCAGTGTTCAGTCTGAAGTGAAATGCTCCAGAAGAGAGGGTAAGCAAAGGACAGCAGTCTGAATCTACATGTATAGCACATGGTATTACAATGAAGATCAAGCAACAAATAATTAAATGCAAACCAGAGTTTACCACTAATTATGGTGGCAAATTCTAACCCTGCTCTCTGAAGGCAAACCATTTGTAATAAAGCATCCATTACCAAAGCCTCTCAGAGCAGTTCTAAAAGGTTCACTATTTCTAAAACTGAATGCTATTGAACATAATGCAAAGCCTCGAGTCTTCAAGTCCTTCAGCTCTCCGGAGAAGAGGTGGTGAGAAAGTGGTGCTTCAGAAAATCTGTAGCAGCTCTTCCAAACAAAAACTTACTTCCTGCACTGCTGGTATTTGAGACAAGTGCCTTGAAAAGATCCGCAGTCTTCACTACCAGCAATTCGCTGACTGAAACAAAACATAAGAAATTCCAATAGACAGCATTTAGATGGATCTTCAGTCTTAACTTATCTTCAACGCTGACCAGTTCTTAACTGCAGATCCAGAACATACAACAACCACAGTAGACAGCTGTTCAGTATTTTGTAGACAAAGAGAAACCTATAAATCCAGCCAGGACTTCTATATTGTCTGTTCACAAACATTGCAACACTACTAAAAGCTTACATGCCACATAAATGGGCCCCATTTCAGCTGTGTCTATGATACCGGAAGAGCTCATCCAGTCCGGGTGGATGGTAGGTAAAAGAAGGCCCAAAACAAAAAGTATGTATGTAAGTATCAAGAGACTTAATATAGCGCCTTTTAAGTACCTCATAAAAGCGGTTAAAGCGTTAAAAATTACTCAAAAATTATCAGGTACTTAGGAAAACATGCGTTTTAGCTCAAGAAATATCTTCAAATACCTCAAACATTTTCAGTTAAGATGCACCTTTATAGATATATGAGGCAGCGTGGTTTCAGCACCTGATGAGGTTTTAAAATGCCTTGCATAAATGTCCAGGTAACTATATACAAACATTCATGCAAACAAGCACACACATATAACCCAATCTCAAAATTACTTCAAAACACGAAGCCCAGATTGTGCATTTAATTAAAGCCAATTTGAAAACAACTTGCACGCCTTGCAGGCATCACCGACTAAAGACAGAGCCAAGATTATAGTTGTATTGTAAGATCCTTACTCAGACTGAGGATGTTTTCATTCTCGATTAGTACACCATCGGAACTGGGATCGGGAATGAACTTTATGTCAGCAATGTGCAGTATGGCTGCCAAAACAGCAAGTATGCCATCCATCTCCTGTCAACATCATCCACATAATGATGCTTCAATTAATTGCCATTCATTAGCATTGTTAATTATGTCTGCTAGAGCATACACACAGGACTACAACTCTAGAATTTGATTCTAAAATTTAAGCAAGAAATTCTCATTGTTCCAACTTCATCAAAAACAACTTTTCAGCAAAGAACATAACATACATGGGTGATTGCAATTACGAATTAAAAATTTATATTTAAACTAGAGAATTTCTTGTTCATACTTTATCGACTCTTAGACAACTTATTCAGTATCAAATACATATGTTAACATACATGTGTGACTGCAACTGTAGAATTAGAGTTTCAAATTTTTAACAAGGGAAACTTATTCTTTTAACTAAATAAAAAGCAACTTATCATGAACTAAGTCATGCCACAGGAATCATGAGACAGAATCATGAGCATGACAAATCATGATAACCTGTATAAGAAATCACACTTTAGCGAATGATTTCTTTGTAAAATTTTACCAGTTCCATGAATCCAACAGATGTCATAATAGACAGCAGCTCTTCCCATTTCTTTTTACACTCGGTCATCTCAGCTGCATCCTCATAAACTTCTTCACCAGGATATTGTCTCATAATCCTAAAATAAACGAAATACTTATTCACCTGAGACATGCAAACTTTAAGTATTCAGATTAAAACATGACTAAGAAGCACACAGATATAAAAAATATAAAAATTTTAGTTGCTAAATCACATTCACAGGTCTCCATTTAAATCCATATGAAATATAACTGAAATCCAAATGAAATTCGTGTACTTTTCAGGCAGAATCTAGTGAAGAGGTTATAATATGTACATGGCAGCTTAATAGAATAAAAGAATTTAGAAGTATATAAGAAGCATATGATATTATTGAGATAAAAATATTTAACAAACCTGTGATCTTTGGCATGTATCAAGAGATTGGCCTCTTTGCTTTCCTCGTCGAGACCGGCAAACAAGTAGTAGAAGATGTGGAAACTCCTTTCACCCTCACCGTGGGTCACCACTCGAGACTTCTCCAACAGATACTCGGATATGCTGGCTGCACAAAAATTAAATGCATCCAAGTAGAAAATTTCCAGTTACTTAACCAACAACTTTTTGTAAGGATTCATTTCTACCTCCAGTCGAACAGACACACAGAACGAATTTTCATATTTTATTTCCCATTTAGGATTTGCTGTCGATAGTTTCATAATTTCATCACACTTACATGCTTAACCCACTTAGCAATCATTTCTTTGGTTTGCCTACATTGCTATATAAGTTGTGTAAACGAAAGACAAGACAGATGGAATGTCTTTCACATGTGTGAAAAAATGGTAATTAGCAAACAGATATGCAAGTAGCCTTTAGTTGCATGTGACAAGCATACATTGCCTATCAATGCAACTTGGTCCAGAGACTCTGAATATCCATGCCATCCGTCAACAAGAATCTGTTTGTTGGTTGGCTCTACAAGTGTGTGTGGTGACTCTTCCAGTTTACTGTGCATTGTTTTGCTGACTGATGTAATAGTCTAAGTCTTAATAACACTGAACATCATATAGGCGAGTGCAGAGTGTGCCTCTGATTTCTTTTGCTCTTTCGTGTGGTGCTAAATAAAATGCTTAAGTACAATTACAATACATGCACTAGATACATCCAATACCGCGTATAGCCGATTATTGCAATAGCCGATACCGCATACGTAGCCGATTATTTCTTTATTTGTTTAGTGAAAATGTTCGGTTCCAAAACATAAACCTACTAGTACTATAACTACTATTACAATGCATTATGCAAGCACGTTTTTTGCTGCTTGCGCTTGCCATGATAAAAATGGCGGGTGGGTTATTGTCAAATACTACAAGGCTTAGCAACACTTCTTTGAATCTCGCTGGTGATACCAGTGCAAAGATTACATATTAGAGCAGAGGTGGGCAAACGTTTTGACATTGGGCGATTTGGGCCACATTAAACGTGAAAAAATTCAGAGGGCTGGGTAGCAAATTTTAAACTTTTACTAACGAATAACATGAAAAAGTTTACTTATTTAAAATTAAATATATACTGTGGCTGTCACTAGTGAGGTACAACTGTGAAACAACAAGTTTCCCATAATCCGTAGAGTTATTATAAAGACGAGACCGGAATAGTAAGTAAGAAAGCAGCGCCAGACCAGTAAAATGAGCAAAACTTCTCGTGATTTGAATTTTGTAATATTTTAGCATTTTACGATAATTGTGTGAGCCGGATAAAGTGTTGGGGGCGGAATAAAAAGTGTTGGCGGTCCGAATCTGGCACGCGGGTCGTAGTTTGCCCAGCTCTGTGTAAACTGTATAGTAGGTCCTTGGTTTCTACAGTGCCTGCTAAGTAATGCAATGTTAGATATAAATCAATAATACGAAACAAAACATAAGACAGTTGTGCTCATTTTAATTTTTTAACGATTATTCTGCAAAAAACGTAAATTGTAAAATAATTTGCATCGGCGATACTTTTTTACCGATACCGATTATGCCGATTCCTCCAATAATCGGCCCGATTACGAATGCTCCCGATGCATCGGTACAGCTCTAACATGCACTCTATTCTATAGAACAATTACGGGCATACTTGAAACAGACTATAACAGGAGTAAATAATAAAGGCATACATGCAAATTGCAAAACTTAACATACATCGAGTCACAGAAGTTTTGGTTCCTTGGTTCCTAAAGGATTATTTCTACTTTGGGTAAAAATTCACAGAACCACTTTTCAGCAGCTTAGATTTAACAAGAGGAGAAATAACCAGCTACATCAAAACTAAAACACCGCAAATGCACAGATGGTATGAACAGGCAAGTCTTTAATTTCTACCTTGTAGCTTTTGAAAGAAAGTTCCAAATAACCACAGATAACCTCAGACAGCAGAACATACCTCCCAGAATTTGCCCATTCAGATCAAAATTCAGCTCAATGAATTTTCCGAATCTGCTGCTGTTGTCATTGATAACAGTCTGTGCATTACCAAATGCTTCAAGAAGTGGATTCACCTAAAAAACAGTTCAGATATATTCTGAAGTGAAACTTCCAACACATTTATGAATTATTATTATTATCAGAGCAGTTTTATATAGCACCCCTTCAAGATTGTCTATTCAGGAGCACTCCCAGCCCAACCACGGTCGAACAACGCAGTTTTGAAGACAGTAAGAAACAGGGTGAAATGACCAACCGGTATTTGACGGAGCTTGGTAGGCAGCCCATTCCAGATCATAGGGGCAGCCACAGAGAATGATACTTTACAAATTGAAGTATAAGATTAACCTGGCATGGTTGCTTACACACCTCTACAGAAGTAGATTTTCATTGGGATAAATATTTCACAAAGATTCTACAGTACAACTGTAAAGTTCCTTAAAACCAACCCACTATATTCATGAGATTTCTACCACACCCAAAGAAAGCTACGGTAAGTTGAAGAATGTAAGTTGAGTAGAGTCTGGGTTAACATCTATGATCAAGGCAAGGACATTTGAAGGATCATTTTAGGCTTAGATGTTAACCCAGACTCTACTCAACTTACATTCTCCTCCTATCTACAGTTGGCAGGTTAGACAGCAAGCATCACAGGACCTCCGACAGATCCTTACTACTTTAGCGAGGAGCATGTACTAAAAGTGACTGGGAAACCAATGCAGCTCATCGTTAAAGTGTTAAAATGTACTGAAAAACTGTTCATGTACATATATCTAATATATCTATACATATGACCACATCTATCCAGGACCATGTTTTGATATAAATAGCATCCAAACTATGCAACAAGCATCTCCAAATGATAGCCTCAGTTTTTCTCAAAGGAATTTTACTTTTGAACAACAGATAAAACTTAAACTTAAATGAAATAATTTATACATATTATCTGTATGTAATCAATTCTTGTTTCACAATGGAAAATGAGCAGATACCTGAACAATGCGTTGATGAAGAATGCTGTTGTCGTGCTGACACAACTGAACAATGTGCTCAATCATCAGCTTTGTGCTTTCCGTCTTTCCTGAATTGCAAAAGCACCAACGTTACAAACTAACCTCATCATCTTAATTAATTAGACCCTAATTAATTAAAAGCAACCTGATCAGCTTTCTCTATGCATACTGAGAGGAGGTGATGCACTTTAAGTATAACAGGCTTTCAAATGAATTTCAGAAGGATTTAAACTTTCCTTTTATTTCCACTGTGGTTCATCAAAAATTGTAGACAAACATGCAACTGTATCAGTCTGTACGCAAGTATGTCTATGCATGTATGTGCATGCACTGGGTATTTATGCATGTATGTATGCATGTATGTATGTGATGTGGGAGTGTGTGTATATGCACACATGCAAACATACATACATACATACATACATACATGTATGTATGTGATGTGGGAGTGTGTGTATATGCACACATGCAAACATACATACATACATGCATGTATGTTTGAATGTATGTATGCATGTATGCTTGTTTGTCTGTGCTTATGTTATACATATTAGATTATATAATCTGTATAAACACTTTTAAGTTGCTGTACACCAAAATGCGGTTTGTAATAAAGTTCCAATAAAGAATATACTATTATATTCTATTCTATGTACGCAAGCACCTGCATACATGACTACCTAACAGGTCAATTTATAATACTTCTTCTCAGTCACTTAATTAAATTTATTAATTTATTCAGCATAAAAATTAATTGTCGTTCATCAGGTGTGCTGACCTGCTCCAGATTCTCCACTGACAACACAGCACTGGTTCACGCTGTTCCGTTTCATGTTCTGATAGGCACTGTCGGAAACTACATAAAGATGCGGAGGATGCTGACTGCGGATTTTCACATCAGTATACTGGCTCCAGTTCTATAAATACATGTATACATTAAATATACATAGATACATACATCAGAAGCAATATCGATAACCATTATTGATTACGTATATGTTGCAACTGTTGTGAACAGTACTCATAACAGTTGCAACTTCAATGTACATGTACACATTAAGTGTATATAAATGTATGCATGCATGTATGTACATATGAATGCATGCATGTATGAAATCACTGAAAGTACATATGAATCTATGCATGTATGTACATACTGTACACACACTGCATTCCTTTAACACATACATACTTTAAATAAGGTAGACAAAATGATTAATAGAAAAGTCATCATACATAAAAGAGTTACCGCATTAACAACGGCAGTCATTCGAGTACAACTTAAACAAAAAGCTCTTACAACAACTTCTTCACATAGATAACAAATCCAATCATTATTACAGTTGAACAGCATTCCAAGAATTTTCGGAAAGAAACCAGAGTAAAAAAGAACAATTGTACATAATTCACAAGTTCCCAAATGCAACTGACTGGAATGATAACCACGTTAGACGTACCTGAGGTCCATAAATAGGAACGGTCTTGTAGGGATTAACCGCTATCAAGATGTCACCAATATACGTCTAAAGACAGACAAGAAACTCTTCATCTTCATTATAAAATCAGTTCCAATCATCCTATCTTCAGGAATGTAAAGGATATTAATTATATAAAATGAGATGATTAAAAGGTATTCCCAAAAAATGTTGAATCCTGAGGTAAACACATGCACAATCTCCCTCAAAATGTTAACAGAATCAATCACAAGTTTCCTTTCTACTCTCAAAATTAAGTCAAATAAATACCACTCATCAAGAAATACTCAGTCTTGTTGTCCTCGAGACCAAGGTCTTGGTCTCGAGTGCACTCGAGTTTGTGTTTAAAAGTCTTGGTTTTGAGACCAAAAGTCTTGGTCTCGAGGTTCAAAGTCTTGGTCTTGGTCTTGCAAGACCAAGACACAGTTGTCAATATGAACAGTCACTTAACAAAACACTTGTAAGAATTTTAAAAATTTATCAAATAATTACTAATACAATTGCTTTAGTATTAGCACGGTGTGAATGAGGCGTCACTGTTGCTTTGGACAATAATTTTTACTTCCAATTATTTACTTCCGGTTTTGCAAGCCTCATTCTTTCTTTTGTACATCTACATCTAGTGCTTGAAAAGCTGCTGTGTGTGCCAGCGACTTCAGCACCTATAGAACATATTTTTTCACATGGCAGAATTTTTATGAGGCCCCACAGGGCACATCTTGCTAAGAAAATTCTGAGTGCATTGGTGTTTTATAAAATGCAACAGGCATTTGGAATAACATTTCGCATGAAGGACTTCTGTAAATACAAATTCAAAATTCTCTTCAGTCTGCATTTAGAGTAGTTTTGCTTGAATAAAATAAACGATTCATGTTTTCATTAAAATAGCGAGTAGTCCACAATTTTTTAGTAAGGAATAGAAGTCTGGATATGATTGTGATATTTTGGGTCTTGGTCTTGAGGTTCAAAGTCTTGGTCTTGAGGTTAAAAGTCTTGGCAGGCCTTGGTCTTGAGGTTTAAGGTCTTGATCTAGGTCTTGAGGTTCAAAGTCTTGGCCTTGATCTTGAGGTTTCAGGTCTTGACAACAACTCTGGAAATACTCTCAGGCTCCAACAATTATTTCATTATATATATATTTAAGCACGCAATTAAACTGAGGCTTAGATAAACAAACAAAGTCAGGTTTCCTGTTATGTTTTTGTTCAGTGCATAAATTATTCAATATCAATAAGCATAATTGTGGCAATTAACAATCATGAAAACAGAGCTATAAACACCAATCGTGAGAATAATTTTCATGACACAAATTAAGAACAAAAATTAGTTGCAATGAGTTGCTCAGCCGGAACTTGACGAGTTATAGCCATACCAGATGTGATTTTATTGTCTCTGGGCATTATTTTAAGATCCTGAAGACATATTTTAAGGCCATGAAGGTATACTTTAACATTTTAACCACAAGCTGCATTGGTTTCCCAGTCACTTTTAGTACACACTCGTCACTACGGTGTTAAGACCCTGAATACATATTTTAAAACCCTAAAGACACACTTTACGACCAAGAATGATCATTTCGACCTTAGGAGCTAAAAAAGTTGCCAAGTAAGCGAGCAATTCACAATTATTCATACATTTCTTTTCCTCACTAATGGGTCACATTAACGTCTCAATTAACTAAATTAACGGCATGACCAATCATAAGTGAAAGGTTTCTTACATAGATCTTTTCCTGTTTGTATCTGGCCTGGATTTCTGCCAGCAGCGTCTTTTCCTCAAGTTCTGGCAATCCAGCCAAATCATCAACTGTCCCTGACATTGTTTCCAACTAAAGTTTGTTCACAAGCTGAAATGAACATTTAACATTATATGTTTACTCACTTTTATCTAAGCACAGCATTTATGACCAAGTCATATATTTAATTTTTATGTATGCATCGAGCATAAAGATATTACATATATATATGTATGTATGTATGTATGTATATATATATATATATACATATGAATCGTGTATTAGCTACTCGTAGTTATACTCTCTACCTTAGCTACTCATCCTGTATCTCAGCCCCTATGCGTGCCAGATTCATAGCGCAAAGCTTAAGACGTATGACATACGTAGCCACCATAGAGACTGTCCTGGCGCTAATGCATGCGAGTCCTGATATAGTCATTTTCGTGCTCAGTAGGCAACGTTTCACCTCGCAAGAGTAATACATTAGCCACTCAATACTATATGTTCCCTTAGGTATAATTTTTACAGCAATATATGATTATATTCTGAACCATAGATACTCATTGGGATTATTAAAACTACCTTAGCCACTCAGCACTATATGTTCCCCAAGGTATTATTTTTACACAAAAATATGATTATATTCTGCATCATAGCTACTCAATACTCAGTACTATATATACTCTTTTTAGCATTTACATTGATATTTAAGAACTTTATGCACGAAATTCAACCTAAACGTTAAAGGTTGTTAATGTTGGTAGTATGTAGGGCTCGGTAACTTGTTTTAAAAACAAGCCGCCTAATTTTATAAATATATGGAATATATACTTTGAGTAGCAGAGGTTCTCTTTTTCACCAGGCCTGATATAGGAGGTCAAATTTCAGATAGAATTACCTTTAAATCTACTTGCAAATCAAAGTTGCTCCATGGGATACCTGGTACCAGACTACGTCAGCAGTCTGGTACCATTTTAATTTCTGTTAAGAAACACTTCTGACTATTTTTTTCAGGCTCTCAAACGTTAACTACTCACCAAAAATGAAGAGCTAACGACAAAGAGTAGATAGCGTATATGTTTCATAGCATGAAATGAGTAGCTAATGTGCGATTAACACTAATATATATATATATATATATATATATATATATATATATATATATATATATATATATATATATATATATATATATATATATATGACATATATATAGCTCTAACTGACTCTCATAAATATTTTTAAAGTGCTGCATACACCCAAACAGCATTGCAAATTTGCAATACCAATAAATGATGATGACGAGTTCTCTGCCTGAAGGCAGGGCCATTGGCTTTATGCCACCTGGGGACAAGATGAGTGAGGTGGTTTTCCATTGCCTTCCTCACAGACAATAATGAGTGAGGAACTTGTCCACCGTCACTACACAGTGGATTGAGGTAGATTCGAACCTGCAACCCTCCGGTAACAAGGCACACAACATATGCTACACCACTGTTTCCCATTGTAAAGTTCCAGTAAATATTATTCAAAATTTAATAATGTAAATGGCTAAATTATTTTATGGAATGATGGTACATGCAATGATCGTGAGGCTGGCTATGGTAGTTCAATTAGGGGAGGGTTGACTGACTAAACTGGTTTATTTAATCAATGCTGTGATGAAGAAGCTGCACCTTGTGTAAACAGGAAGACAGTCATACTCTGACCTGATCTTTCTGATTAACGTGAAAACAAGTTTATGAGTAACATGTGACACACCCAGTATATAAAATGTAAACAATGTGAGTGCCTCTAAGTAGCCCTCTTGGAGAGGCGCTATATAAATGTCCTAATGGATGAATGAATGAATGTCATAGAGTAGGCCTAACTTGCTTACAAGTCAGTTACCTAAATAAGCTAATACTTGTTTTTAAACCTTTTGGGTTTTAAACATTCTTGTCATTTACAAGTCTTTCAGAAAAACATCAACTACAGATCTGAGACATGTAAAGGCCACTTGGCTCTTTCCAATCTGTTCATGTGCAGGCTCAACATCAAGCACAGCCACTTTTTCTCATATAAATATACACATAATCCAATAGTAATAAACATCATGATAACATCAACTCTGATATAATATGGTTAGCAATGTCATTCATAAATTTATTGTAACTTTTGGCGCAGGACCTCATTATAAGCACTTCTATGAGATATGAAACCACACACACTCAATACTAACATTACAAAGTCATTTTAGCATTTACAATATTAATATAACTTCACAGAACTTCAAGCCCAATTCCTGGTCTGCTCCTTACATCTCTTTATTCCTTGATTTAATCCTTTAACGACGACAGAGGTTAATTTTCCATGCATTTTAGTACATGCTCATCGTTAAAGGGTTAATATCTCTGAAAACACAAAGTCCATCTTGATGTAGCGACAGAAACTGTGCCACATTGGGAGACATTTTGGGAGCATCATGTATGGTGATCATACCTGAAGCCGAGGGGTCTAAAGATGCTTACAATAAACGCTCATCTGTACATATAATATCCATAGTGTGTGCCTGTCGATAAACGCTATGTCACAAATGGTTTCTGTTCTATTGTGAAACAGAAACCGTTTGTGACGTCAGTACTGCGGTCTTGATGGCGGCGATCAGAGCATTTTAACCAACGATACATATACGGTAGGCCTATATACACTGCCGTCATAATATGGCGGGTAAATACTCTAGTATATATATAAAGTGCTAAAATGCTCGAATGTATTAATGATGGCATTGCTTACACTTGGCACTTGAAAAAATGTGACACACATCTATTTTAGGTTTTGAAGATTAAGACGTCGATCCAATCTAACCTAATGACTTCCATTGTACAATGAGGTACAATACAACTGTATTTGATATGGCCCTCCTTCCCAAGTTCAGAAGTGCACACATGACCATGTGTGTGAAGGACTCGCTCAAGGTCCTTACCAAGGAACTGTCTCGGACGAGGCTCAAACCCATACTCTCAGTGCTCTAACCAATTGGCCACCATTCCACACAGCACCATTATCATAAAATAGAAATTTTGCGACATCAATCGCTTCAAGTGAAACTGTACTTAAAAAACATCATCCAGTGGGAAGATCATATGGAAGCAGTTCAATAAGCAGTCACAAGCTGGGTATGAATGACCTTCCCCTCTGCTCAGGGCCAAACTAATGACTGGCTTTCCTCATCAGTCTCACGTTCCCTAAAGGCATTTTTGTTTCCCCAGGGCTTCTGTGCTGAGAATGCCTCTGAATAGTTATTCTGCAAGAGGTGCTTTATAAATTTCTAGACACAATACAATTTCTAGATACAATATTTCGCAGTTCAGGTCTCTCAATTCAATATATGAACTGCGGCAAACAAAGCTGAACTCATAATTACAGTTATCACAAATAAGGTGAAAGAAAATCTAGTGAAAAGAAAATCTAGTGAAAATCTAGTGAAAAGAAAATCACATTAATTTTAATCAAGGAGAACTCCCGAAACTCAAATTAGCATGTATGTACACAGAAAAGTGTTGCGAACTGGGTCTTCACCCAGGGTGAGAATTGTCGGGGGTTGGGGGTTCAACCCCCCTAGTCTTTCTTAGGACCCCATAGTTAAGTCTTCATTGCATACCCCAACTCCACATAAATCAAGGTCTAACCCCCCCCAGTCTTTTTTCTACAATTCTCATAAGTGTCTTCACCTCAAACATGTCCCACACTATCTCTGGGTTTAGCATAGCCACTTTGCGGTGGGTAGGGGAGGTGAGATGAGGGCCCCACATTACCTTGTCCTTATGCACCCAGTGGTTCTTAATTCGAGCCAGGTCAGAATCACATCATTGCAGCCTTAAACATATATAGGTACAAGCACTTCTTAATTTGTCACTGCTTTGGAAATTTGTTGGAAAAATCTAGCCGATATCTGACGGGCACGGGTAAAATGCTGATTTGCAGATAGCTGATTTGCTGATTGGCAAGGCGTAAAATGCTGATTGGAAAATGCTGATTGGTCAGCATTTTACCTAACAGCCAAATCAGCAAATCAAAGGGTAAAATGCTGATTGAAATCCAAGCAAGAAGTGATCAAGGAAGCCAATACGCTTTGTTGTTTCCAATATTGTTTAAATTAACAAATGCTAATTGAAATCAATCAACAAATGCAAAACTTTTAAAACACTATAAATAGTCCCAAGTAATTGTGAAACTTATTATAAATTTTGAATTTTAGAGAGTTCAAATACATTGGACTGGAATAACTGCAGTCATGAGCAATATCTACTAGTGTTTTAATAGTCAATCAGTAAATGCAGTTGTTAATCGACTGTTGGGAGGATCAATTCTTCATTTTTATTCGCGGTCAGAAGATTTTAAGGAGAATGATTGGAAAATTAATGGATATCGTTGGCATTTTTGTGGATACGCAAAATAAAGAAAATGTGGCAGTGGTCTATGCGACAGAAAGTATTTCCAGATCTATGATGGTCCCATGTCATGGAACAAGTGCTTCATCAAAACATCATATTTTTGAAAGGATCATCCAAATTCTGTTGTCATCAACTACGTGGTGACAAGAATATCACAGCTAATTTTTCGCATGGAAATGCAAAGACAAAACTTTTTTCTAAATTATTGGATTGAGTGTGAGTCATGTCTATGTTAGTATTTCTAACGGAAAGAAAAAGTACATTTGTGATATGTGCATATAAAAGTTAGTTGGTAAATAGATTTTACTAAATACCTTAAACTAACTTTTGTAGGCCTATATTTAGTAGAAAAAAATCTGCATTCTCTTAACAGCATTTTACACAACAACCTGATTAATAATAATAATGATAAAGACTGATTGTTACTTTCTGTTGCTACAATCAGCATTTTTCTAACAGCATTTTTACCCACCAAACAGCATTACCAATCAGCATTTTTCCAGTCAGCATTTTACCCACCAATCAGCATGACCAATCAGCATTATTCCAATCAGCATTTAACCCGTCGCCAATCAGCAAATCAGCAATCAGCAAATCAGCATTTTACCCGTGCCCATATCTGACATGATCAGTTCAATAACAAGTTACAAGATATAACCGTTATCACTGCAGCCTAAAAATATATATGTGGACCTTGCTGTTTCTTACCGATAATTAGCTTCTGCTTCTGTCGATAAAATAACCTCTACAGAATAAAGCCTGTAGATTTTCCGGGTCATGTCAGATAACATAAAACTTTTACAGTAATAGTCATTAAGAAAATTACATTTAATAACTAGAAATTTCGAAATCATAAGATTTTCACTTACTTCTGAGTTTGATCTTGCAACGTCAAACAGCGCAGAAATATCTGATAAGATTTCGACGTTTAATCAGATTCGTCCATACGGAAGTTCCGATGCAAAACTTCACACTTCGCTGACTTGGTCGGCGGCCTGGCCATTCAGCGTGCCCTGCGAAGCTCAGTGAACTGTAACAACCTTTCCTTTCAGGAGCGGAATCGGTACCTGTTCACTTATTCTTTCTCGTTATTGTTGACAAAAGTTTGCGCATGGTGGAGTGTCCCAAGCCAACCACCAAACACGCAGGACTGGTCTTTCTTATTTACTTCCTCTTTTATCGCTAATTAGTCTGGTCCAACGTGCGTTAAATTGCTCCAGGATCTAACATCACCTTATGATTTAGGCCTATAGGTATTCAGTCTATATTTTCTTGTTACGTCCATGTTGCTGGTGTGCATATCCAAAGTATCACTGGTGGTATACAGATTTTAAAAGTAGTACTTCGACTGTATTACTGGTAAGAAACAAATGTTGATTCGAATACCAGTTCATGTGTAATCTTTTACCGGGTTCCTCAGAATGCCCAATTGCCGCTGTACAGCAACGGACTTAGGCATCGGCTAAAAAACCAATAGCTCAGGGCCTCACAATTCGCAGGGCCTAAAATTTTTTTGTTTAACATGATTAACAATCGCATTCCCAATATTTATTAAGCACTGTAAAGAAGCATTATCACAATTATTAGAAGTGACACGTGATTCTTAAGAAATTATATAATTTGATTAGATTAATACAATTCGTGTTACATACGCTTAGTTCATCAGTTATTATTATAAAGCACGACATGGAGGATTTTATTAAATATAAGTAATACGGTGATCATTTGCCTATATTAATTTTTTCTAACGTTCTATATATTACTGTGCTATAAAAGTAATACTGTGCTATAAGTTGTTTTTCGTGAGTGGCGCATCCCTCTCCCTTAGCGACTTTCGGTAATCGGCAGAATGTAAACATCGACTGAATGTAAACATACCCAATGTAAACATACGAGTGACAGACAGGTTTTCCAATGCGTGAGGTCACCGCCTCTTTTACTATTGAAAACAATGCAAAAAATCAAAGTCTATATCAACTGAATTTTATCAATGCTGTTTTTGCCATTTTTTAATGCTTTCATTAGATAGTTCAGTGGCCAATATGTCACGTGATCATCGTATTGCATTCGTGGTTAAAGCTCAAACGCGATCCCTCAAATTTTCCGGAGAAACCGTATGAACGCCTTCAAGGGGCTATGCTTGAAGTCTGCTTGACAGGTATAGCAGTTGATATAGATAACAGTTGTAGTGCAGACCTGCTGAACATGGCTTATGAACATCGACGTATATTGGGCTAATATACGTCGATGCTTATGAAGAACTGTGAAGCGGCCGAGTCAAAAGAACAGGTCCTAATTAAAGAGAACATCTTAACTAAAGAACATATCTTAACTAAAAACCTATCTTATATAAAGAATACACCTTAACTAAAGAACATACCTTAACTAAAAACGCATCTTAACTAAAGAACCATCCTCACTAAAGAACACATCTAATGAACTATCTAACAAAAGAACACATGTAGGCCTAAACTAAAGTGCTGTCTTAACTAAAGAACGCATCTTAACTAAAGAACTATCTTAATTAAAGAACACATCTAAACCAAAGAACTATCTTCAGTAAACAACATCAAAAACTGCACAACCATTTTAACTAAAGAACACACCTAAGCAAAGAACACATCTTAACTAAAGAACACAACTAAAGAATTATCTCAACTAAAGAACTATCTTAACTAAAGAACACATCTAAACTAAAGAACTATTTAACACAAGAACACATCGTAACTAAAGAATTATATTATTATTAGCCAAAGAACACATCTAACCTAAGAAATGTCTTAAGTATAGAACACATCTTAACTAAAGAACCACCTTTACTAACAAACACGTCTAAACTAAAGAACTATCTAACAAAAGAATACATCTAAACTAAAGAACTTTCTTAACTAAACAACATGTCTTAACTAAAGAACTACCTTAACTAAGCAACACAGCTTAACTAAAGAATGCATATAAACTAAAGGACACATTTAAACTAAAGAACACATCTTAACTAAAGAATTCCTTAACTAAAAAACATATAAACTAAAGAACTATCTTAACTAAAGAACACATCTAAACCAAAGAACTATCAACTAAAGAACTATCTTAACTTAAGAACAAATCTAAACTAAACAACTGTCTTAACTATGGAACACATCTTGGAATACATCTTAAGTATAAAAAACTATCTTAACTAAAGAACACGTAACGTATAAACTAAAGAACACATCTAAACTAAAGAACACATGTTAAACAAAGAACCATCTTCAATAGAGAATTCATCTAAACTAAAGAATTATCTAAAGAAAAAACACATCTAAACTAGAGGAACTATCTTAACTAAAGAACACATCATAACTAAAGAACACATCTTAACTAAAGAACACATCTTAACTAAAGAACACATCTTAACTAAAGAACTATTTTAACCAAAGAACACATGTACACTAAAGAACATATCTTAAATAACGAACACATCTTAAAAACAACTATCTTAACTAAAGTACACATATATAAACTAAAGAACCATCTTAACTAAAGAACACATCTTAACTAAACAACATATCTTGACCAAAGAACATACCTTTATTAAAAATATCTTAACTAAAGAACTATCTTAAGTAAAGAATGCATCTTAACTAAAGAACTATCTTAACTGAGGAACACATCTAAGCTGAAGAACTATTTTAACTAAAGAACACATCTTAACTAAAGAACTATATTAACCAAAGAACACACAGTAGACTAAAGGGCATATCTTAAATAAAGAACACATCTTAAAAACAACTATATTACCTAAAGGGCACATATAAACTAAAGAACCATCATAACTAAAGAACACATCTTAACTAAAGAACTATCTTAAGTAAAGAACGCATCTTAACTAAAGAACTATCTTAAATGAGGAACACATCTAAGCTGAAGAACTATTTTAACTAAAGAACACATCTTAACTAAAGAACACATCTTAACTAAAGAACTATATTAACCAAAGAACACATGTAGACTAAAGAACATATCTTGACTAAAGAACACATCTTAGAAAATAAATATCTCAACTAAAGAACACATATAAACTAAAGAACATATCTTAACTAAAGAACAAATCTTAACTAAAGAACATATCTTAATTTAAAACATCTTAACTAAAGAACTATCTTAAGTAAAGAATGCATCTTAACCAAATAACTATCTTCACTGAGGAACACATCTAAGCTGAAGAACTATCTTAACTAAAAGATACACCCTAACTAAAGAAAACATCTTAACCAAAGAACTATGTTAACTAAGGAACACATCTGAACTAAAGAACATACATTAACTAAAGAACACTTCTAAAGTAAAGAACTATGTAAAGAAAGAGCACATCTAAACTAAAGAACTACCTTTACTAAAGAACACATCTTAACTAAAGAACACATCTTAACTAAAGAACCCATCTTAACTAAAGATCTATCTTAACTAAGAAACACATCTAAGCTAGAGAACTATCTTGACTAAAGAACACATCTTAACTAAGAACACATCTTAACTAAATAACTATCTTAGCTAAAGAACACATCTTAACTAAAGAACTCTCTAAACTAAAAAAATCTAAACTATCGAACATATATATTAACTAAAGAACACATCTTAGCCAAAGGACACATCTTAACTGAAGGCTATCTTAACTAATGAACACATCTTAACTAAAGAACTATCTTAAGTAAGAACCACATCTAAGCTAGAGAACTATCTTGACTAAAGAACACATCTTAACTAAGAACACATCTTAACTAAAGAACACATCTTAACTAAAGAACTATCTTAACTAAAGAACATATCTAAACTAAAAACATATCTTAGCTAAAGAACACATCTTTACTAAAGGGCACATCTTGACTAAAGAACAATCTTAACTAAAGAACACATCTAAACTATCTTGACTAATGAACACATCTTAACTAAACAATTTTCTTAACTATGTAACACATCTAAGCTAGAGAATTATCTTGACTAAAGAACACATCTTAACTAAGAACACATCTTAACTAAAGAACTATCTTGACTAAGGAACATATCTAAACTAAAGAACATATCTTAACTAAAGGACACATCTTAACTAAAGGACACATCTTAACTGGGTGAATATTTGAGAATTGGTAATTTTCAGTTACCGCATTATAAGTAAAAATCTGGTATTCACATTTTAAAAAACAAATCATTTTTAAATAAATATTAACTGGTAGATTTATTTCTTAAAAAACCAATTTTCAATATTGATGTTTTATATTAAATTATTGAAAGAAATCATTAAAATGTCAGGACCGCAACCGGTATCCAATGTAGGTTAATTATTTTTAATTGCAAGTAGCTGATGCATTGCAATAATTATATAAAATTTTAAAAAATTTTATAGAAACTATAATTTTTCATTAACGTGTGTACAAAAATCTGCATCAAGGATTGGTTTTCAGTTTAAAATATTTTTTAAAGGTGTGTTACTTATTTACAATGTTAGTGTAACTAGTGCTCAAAATCTTTTTATTTTGCTTTGCGTCTTCTGCCCTCTGCCGGCGTTAAAATATTTAACATATAAAATTCTTTGGAAAAACGTCCATGTAGTGCTTTTTTCTTTCTCTTGAACTTACTATCGTCGAACGGTTACAATTTATGAAATACACGTTCAAATCAGTTGCAGATATCGCATCTGGTGTGCTACAGGATTATGGAATTGTAACACCTAATAAATGCAGTGACGTCATTGAAAGGAAGAAAATCAGGAGTGAACAAAAGAAGTACCGAAGCTCTGTTCAAGCAGGATGCGCCTGTATAAGACTGAGTGTTGAGGGGGTTTTCCACAGAGTAACTCTGGAAGACTATTTCGCATTTCGCGCGGTTAAGTTGAAGCCCAATTTTACCTGACTCTTAGGCAATCAACTGAATGTCGTGGGCCACCTCGTCCATCTTGCCTCCAAGTGTCAGATCATCTAAGAATGCTACTCTTAAATCCGATTTCAGCTTTAATAGGATCGGCTAAAATGTGATGTAGATTCCAACGGATCCCCTGCTGGGTTCCTTCTTCTGGTCGAAGAATTATGATCATTGCGCATATTTCTGCAAACCGTTGGGTTTGCAGAAATATGCGCAATGTGCGAAATGGTATAGCTCCGGTATATCTCTTGCGACCGCTTCCAGGAGAGAGTCCCTGCGAAGAGTATTAAAGGCATTGACAAAATCTAGTTTTACCGGAACTATCTGTCGGCATCGAGGTGACCCAGCGGCGGGTTGCGTGTACTGCTGCTTCGGCGCCTTCTGGTATGCCAACCCCCCAGTTGGATTGGGCTGAGCAGAGGAGACAATCTGGCAACAGCGTGGGTGTTCACGCATTTAGCTGCTTGGCGTCGCAACGTGTATCCGACCGCGATTCGTCTGATGCCTCCATCTCTCTTCTTCAAAGCAATCAGATTGGCCCCGTATATGATTTCGTTAACTTCGACCGGTAGGCTGCCTTCCAACATCAGATTGACCAATTTCGCTCAGGTGGTGCATGAGGTTACAATCGACTCCAACCTAAGCTGTCTTCGAGTTGTGGAGTGATACAGTATGGATCAGCTTCCGAGCCTGCCGGAAGCGAGGAAAATGGCATCGACATTCGATCGCTCTCAATCCTCAACGGAGCAAACCGATCTGATCTCCTGTCCGACGGAGCTGGTTGGTGCTTTGTCTTTGGTCCAGCCAACGTCTCAGAAGTGTCGGGAGCTGGTTCGTCATCGCTGCAGATAAGGCCGATGGCAAGCTTTGTGATTCGTAATCGTAATCGTAATCGTAATCTCCAAACTTCTAAAGGCCAAGCGCAGGACACCAGCCTATTCACGAGCGCTACGTCAGATCAGAGGGGGTTTCCAGAGAGTAGTCCAAAAGAGGTCCAAGTCCGATTTCCAGGGTACCAGATCAGGAGAGGCAGATCAGCTGTCAAGGCGGGTGTCATTGACGGCGAGAATAATTGGAAGGCGGAGGATCAGATGAGTCAGGGTAGGAGTATTTGAAATGGTGAGACTTCAGTTTTGAGTGGAAAGCCCGGGGGGGTGATAGATAAAGGAACAAGAGGAGGAGGATGAAGGATGGGTTGCAATGATGATGGAGGCACTGAAAAACTGCGGCATTCAGGGGGAGATCATTCCAGAGGCGTGGTGCTGTGATGGATATGGCTCGGTTGGAGAACTTGAGGTGAGTAGTGACTGGGGGTCGAGAAAGACTGAGATCGGACGATGATCGGGTGGAGAGGGTTGTCTGAATGGTGAAGAGATCACGAAGGTACATGTACTTGGGCTCGGAATATTGTAGGGAGTTGTAGGTTAGTTATAGAACTTTGTAGTGGATTCGCTCTGTGATTTTTAACCAAGGGAGTGATTTGAGGATGGGAGTGATATGATGATGTTTGGGCGTTCTAGTGACAGCTCTTGCTAGTGAGTTTTTGGATAAGCTGTAGACGCTTGATTTGAGTGGATTCAAGCATGGTTGATGAAAAGAGAATTGCAGTAATCGAGCTTTGAATGAACAATGGAGGTAGCAATGGTGGAGGCAGTTTTAAGGTCGAGCATGGGTCGTATGCGTCGGAGGTCACGAATGTGCATGAAGCAGGAGCGCGAGAGGTTGGAGATGTGGTTAGAGAAGGAGAGGTGTGGATAAAAAAATAACACCAAGATTGCGAACAGGGAGTCAGAGGTGAAGGTGAGAGACGATGAGTTAGTCGAAAGGTTTATGGAAGGGTCAGGGACAAAATCGCGCTGGGGGCTAGTATTTCTGCAGGTGGTTGGCCAGATCCGGGGCAAGGATAAGGCCTAGGCCCACGACGATGAATGGTGCCATCCGATGACTGTGTTTTGAAATTTGCCCAGCATATACGGGAAGTCCCGTTTCCCTTAGTAGGCTTCCTATTCCTGTTATATTTCAAGCAATAAAAATTTTATTCAAACGGAACTAAGGTAAACAGTTACGCTCGGACTGCACGAGACAATGCGTTGTCATGGCAATGATGACGTCATAGACGTCATTTAACACGATTTGGCGAAATTATGAAGGACGCGATGATCGCTGATGATTATAACAAATATTTCAAACCAAACTGTCCTGAATCCTGGGCGATTCGTCTTCGACGGACAAAGTCTTCGAAATCACGAGATGTTGACTTATTAATAAATCTATAGAAATCCAACTCTAACGCCTACATAAGCTGGAGAATTTATATAGTTTACGCCAAGTATGAAAATTTCGACTTACACCGCCAACTGAACTGATGACGTCACGATAATGATTATTGTCTATTATTTAAGGACGTCACCATGAGGCTGATAAGGCGACACTACAGAAAATCAAAAACGTAAGAACTGGATCTCCAATGATACCTTCGAGCTAATAATAGAAAGAAGCGAGAGGTCAAGACGAAATCACCTTCAGAATACAAGAAGCTATACGAACCGAGGTACAAAACGGTTGCGAAAGGACAAACAGGAGGAGTTGGACACATTATAGACAAGGCTTGGAATCTCAAAATGACCTTGTTAGAAGCAAATCATGTAATTGCTAATAGGTGTTTCTAGACTAATTTGACCCTGCTGAAAACGAAAATCGCGGTTAGCAAGCTCGATTTTTAGCGGTTGCATAGGAAAACAAGACGATGGCCAAAATGGCGGCCCGTATATTCATATGGCTATAAGTAAAGTTATGTAGGCTTATGTTATTGAAACATGATTTTAGAGTCTAAATTAACATTTTCGGGGTCAAGGAATGCGATGGAACTAAAGTAGGGTGACCATTTATTGGCCTTCAAAAACCGGGACACTTTTTGTAACGCTCTTTTTGGCACCTCTTATCGGCTGAGTAAAAGAAAAGTAGATCAGTACAAATGAGAACCTGCATACTAGCTAGTTGCCATGCCATATACGGTATCCTAATATTATCTATACATATAATATCCATATAGTGTCCGTCCGACGATAAACGCTACGTCACAAACGGTTTCTGTTCTATTGTGAAACAGATACCGTTTGTGACGTCAGTCTTGACGACGGCGATCAGAGCATTTTAACCAACGATATACACTGCCGTCATAATTATGACGGGCAAATACACTAGTATAATAAAAGTAATATAGATAGACTAGTGTATTTGCCCGTCATAATTATGACGGCAGTGTATATCGTTGGTTAAAATGCTCTGATCGCCGTCGTCAAGACTGACGTCACAAACGGTATTTCGTTTTGGATTACAAACTATTTACTATGAACTATTAGTTCTGTCATTTACAAAGAACTGAGTTTCCAAGAAAGTTGACAATTTCTTTTACTTCTCAGAAACCGGGACAATTTTACTCTTTCACACAAGTCGTCGGGACACCGGGACACACCACATAAAACCGGGACATGTCCCGGGAAACCGGGACGTATGGTCACCCTAAACTAAAGACACACATGTAGCACTGCCAGGAAACAAAATGGCGGCCAAAGTGGCGGCCAAATATCTTCAAATGGCTATAAGTAAAGTCATGTATGTGATGGAAACATGATTTTAGAGTCTAAATTAACTAATTGTAAGTCTTCATCTAATCCAGCTCTCTATTTACTTGCTTCTGTCTTCGATGATGTTCAGTAACAAGCTTCTGCTTTATCCTTCTAAGACTGAATGCCTCCTCTCAGGCACAAGTCAACAATTACAAAAATTCGACTGGCCAATGTCTGTTTAGTTTGGTCAATGCTCTCCAAAGTTTTTGACACCGTGGGCCACCGAAAAATTATTCTTGAAGCCGAGGGCCGCACCAGTAAACTCGAGAGCAACAGCAAAAATTTATTGAAAATTATTAACTGCATTAAAATTTATTATGGCAATAATTATGCAATAGCCAGTGAATAATAGCATGTGTGTATGTATGGCATCCATTATAAATAAAAATATAGTTCTGCGTCAAAAATATCAATAAACGTTCAATCACGTTTTAGTGAGGTATTTGGCTTTGAATTGTGCTTGCAATATTTTTGTTTGCAGTTTTTTTTTAGCTCGGGCGGGCCATTTAAAATCATCCCGCGGGCCGCTTGTGGCCCGCGGGCAGCATGTTGGACAGCACGGAGTTAGATGGATTGAGTGCCGATCGTTCCGAATGTGTAATTATGCAATTTGATCATATCTTTGACTCCACCATGTCTTCTCCTGACCATGTTAAAACTTAAAAACATATGCAAATCACCCCACTTTCACTTTCAGGATATTTGTAGAATCATATCTTCCGTGGCTCAAAGTATCTATAGTCTCTATCTATAGTCTCACTTACAACTGACCTGTTTTCTTGCCAACTCAACTACTGCAACTCATATCTCACTGGGATTACTAAGAGATTTGCATAAACTGCAAATGGTTCAAAATTCTCTGGCACATGCCATTGTAAAGACCCTAATATGAACATATAAATCACTAGATTATTGCCCGTCCTAAGACGGTTTAAAAACAATTTGAAAATTTATTTTCCAATGTGGGTGAAATTTATTATGATCGTCATAGTTTAAAAATTTGTGAAAATCTCATTGTAAACAATGTTTTGCGTAAAACTTTTCGTTGTTTTGAAGTTTTCCTTGAAGATTCGCCTCTTTGATGAAACTGTCGACTTATGTGGATTATTAGGTCTTGATGGAGCAAAGTCTTCCTGATACGAAAAATTTTGCTTGGCTGTTGCTAGTGAGATGTATGCAACTGTGAACACGCATTAACAAGTTTACCATGATCCGGAGTGATAGCGCTGGTTGCAATTTGCAGTATTAAGTTCAAGTTCACATCTTGAGATTTGTAGGCCTACTTGGACTTGTTTATCTTCATAGCTGAAAATGTTTGTTCACAGATGTAGCATGAGTGGATGCGAATAGCACAATCATTTTTTAAGCAAAAGTTGTAGTATTGAGAACTTTTCCTTTCTGAGTAAAGAAAAGAATGTTATCAGGTCTGATCCTTTGAACTGGTTTCTGAGAACAATGTTATTTTGTAGGTTGATTAACTCCAGTTGTTTTATTATTGAAGAAAATGAACTTTTAAAATTCGCTAATCGTTTAAACGTCAAATGGTAAATTTAGGGGCGACTATGTGGAGCAGATCGACAGAGTTAATAAATAGAGGTAGCCTATTATGAAAGACGCGACCGGAATAGTAAGTAAGAAAGCAATGCCATATGAGTAAAATATTGAAAACTTCTCGTGGTCTCAATTTTGTGATTTTATTTTGAATTTTCTGAAGAATTGTGTGGGCCGGATAAAAAGTGTTTGGGGGCCGGATCTGGCCCGCGGACCGTAGTTTGTCCACCTCTGATATAGGGCCTACTGAAATTTCTCTCAAATACAAAGTGTGCAAATGACTCCTTTCGATAACGAATGGCAGTAGGCCTATATGATCCCATCATCACTCAGACGATTCTACCAGAACAACAATTTTCTCTTCCAAATGCCCCTTACTCGTCCCACTTAAAGTCTTCTGAAACAATCGACAGTTTTGCTCAGTGGAACGAAAATGATTGGCGTCTTCGGGTGTTTGGCGCGCAAGAACTGAACAAGCCAATAAGTTTATCAGTAATTAAAATAAGAACATTCGCAACTACGACTGTTTTAAATGAATATAATAACTTATACCAAAATGCTTTGCATAAATCCCATCATTTTGGTTACATTGTACAAAATAATCAACGTTCCAAAACATAGACTATTTGGCCACATGTTCCACGATTCTAATGTAGGCCCTATCATACATGTAAACAGTGAACATGAAGAGCGATGCCATCGTGCGAGTATCGTGTGAGAATACTTTGTGAGCTTAGCGTGACCCTTTTGATGAGTCTCGTCATGTTCGTAATCATCTCTTCATTTCGTATTTCCGTCATTTTGCTAAACTAATTAAGACCACGAAGAGCATGACAACTTACTTTCCGTCGCAAGAGTCATCGTCCAGTGGAACATGTCCTGACTTCGCGATCTCCTATCGCCGTTATTTCAAGCGGCCAACAGTACACTCAGACTCCGCACGAGCCTACTTCGACACCTTTTGTCTCCTGGCAATACGGCGTTCTCTCTACTAAATGCAACCAGACAGGTTAATTAACCTTTTAGCCTACCTATGCAGCTGTCATTAACAAACCGCATGGTATAGACAAACAGGAATTAGTTCACTGGTCATTAGTTCACTTTTAAATAGTTCATTTGAATAAAGTTGGCTTTATCAAGTTTCGAATGGAACGTTGACTTACACGGCGATGTTCGTTATTTGCAAAGGAAGAACGATGGACGTTGGTTAATTCGACATAAAAAAACTGTAGATTACAGCTCACCCGACTATTCTGAGCACGGCGAGGGTCCGGCTGCGAACGTGTCCATAAACAGGAGTGAACAGATAGAAACATTTCGACAATAATTTATGGGAAATAATATTATACAAATCGCACATTTTTCAAATATGTCTAACCAAAGAGCAGACCACAGTACAAATGAGGAAAAGACAATCTACCGGCGATTATTTGATGACGTCTACAATAGTTAAACGTCATCACGAATTAAGATTGCGCTCAAATTTGCGCTTAGCGCTTATTACATGTAGGGCCTAGACGAAATATTATTATATTTTATGAACATAATATATATGCAGGGCCGGGTTTAGTTGTCTTCCGCCTATACACCCACACCGAATGCCTTCCCTTGCCCAAACTCAACTACAAATGAAATGACAATTATAATTATCAATATGCTACCGTTATAATGCCTAAAAAATTGCTTATTTAACAAATGTCGGCATATTATTACTTATTTAAAAAATTGAAGGGCAGCTTATATGCCGCCCCCAATATAAGTGACGTAAACTTGTCGAAAATATTGGGGAGACATTTATAGTTATTCATTGTGCACTTGTTGCATTGGGTGCACAGAAGGCTCAGATAGCCTACCATTAGATTGATGCGAACTTCTTTGCCAATTAGCCTACATTGAAGAAAAAGCCAATTCGATCACTGGAGTTCTGGAACAAAATATGTAGCCCTACATCGGAAAATTGACTGGGCACAATGCTCAGCTTCTATTTTCATTATGAATTTATGATAGGACCTAGTTTTCAGTTCTTTGTCTGTGTTTTTCTGTTTTCAAGGAAGCTTATCTACACTGAAACATAATCTGGGTGAGAATTGTCGAGGGTGTTGGGGTTCAACCCCCTAGTCTTTCTTAGGACCCCACAGTTAAGTCTTCATTGCATATCCCAGGGGTCGTTTCCAACCCCCTCCGTTGTGCTAGTGTGATTTAGCATTATTTGACTCTAAGACTCTGACAAAGAGAAGAAATTTCCATTGTGTTCCATGTGTGGTGATGGTTTATTGTGAGATTTGTGACCACGTGAATTGTATACTAATAAATTTGGTGATGTCATCGCTTTAAGGAATTTAAGCTTTCCGTGGCATTTTTGAATTTTGTCAGTTTGCAAAATACGGATAAAATATTCAACTCCATATGGATCAAACTCATCAAAGTCTACTCCCAGTCTTTTCCCACCAATCTCGCACTTAACATATATTTGAATATTTTAAGAAATTCTCCTCTCGATTTTTGGGGGCAATGCTCCTCTTCAATTATTGGGGGCTCGTGCCCCGGTTGTAGAGAGTCCTCTTCTGAAGCCAGATTGGTTCTTAGGCATCAGACCATTTGCTTCCAAGTAGGTTAACAGTTGGACAGCCACCACTCTCTCAATCAGCTTGGACAGGTACGTCAGATTGGAAATAGGACGATAGCTGGACAGCAAATCCGGATCGAGGCCCGACTTCTTCAGGGATGGTCTGACAATAGTCCTCTTCTCAGTCTTCTGGCTGTCTGGTAGAACAGTCTCATTCAGAGTAGCATTACAGATGAAAGTGATGTATGGTAATAAGTCCTCCAGCAGCTCACGAAGCAGGAACGCAGGGATCGGATCGAGTGACCAGCTCTTTAACGGCGAGGAAAGAATAATTTTCCGAATTTGCGGCTCCGTCACTTTCTGAAAGGTATGAAATTGAGTCGTCCCATGAGTGTAGATAGGAGGCACCGACCCCTCAGTGCTCCGACGCACTTCATCGACTTTATCTTTAAGGTGACGCAGATAGGACTCCGCTGAGAAGAGTGGGGTCGCTTGTGGCACAGCACTTCGTCCCAACTGTGCTGACATGTCCTTCCAAAGCCGCCTGGTGGTAACCCGGCATTCACGATTCTGTCGTTCTTTGTCTCGGAAGAGGTCATGCTTGTCTCTCAGCGCCTGAATCCAGATCAGTCGATCTCCATCCAAGAGAATCCTTCGATATCTCCGCTCAGCTCTTCTTACTTATCAACAGACAGTCAAAGCAAGCCGACGCTCAGCTCGACAAACCCCGTCGAACCATTGGGTCAGTGGACTAAGCCGGATGCTGACGTTCCTTGAAGGAAGAAAGTCATCGATAATAGCGGGAAGGGTGGCCTCATAAGTCTCAACCAACTCATGGACCGACGCTTCTCGACAGTCAGCAGCAGCATCACAAAGACAGGTGTTATGCAGGCGATGACGAAATTCTTCTCTATCAAGTTTTGACCAGCTTCTCACCGTCTTCCAGGTGACGATGGAAGACTGTTATTCATTCGCTGGTAGAATCATTAACTTATACTGCGCCAGATCTGCCGAGGTCGCGGCCGGGTGTTACTTCCGAGATATCAGCTCATAGAAAAACATCAAAGTACACTGTCACTTTGTCCTCGACCTGCTTTATGCCTTTGAAACCATGAACCCCATGTTTTTCCCTGACGCAGGTTTGTCTGACTCTGAGACATTCCGGTCAGTGGGAGTGACATGCATATATGCATTTTCAAATTTAATTAAGGTTTCTTAGGAAAGCATCTGTAAGTTTTCACAAGAAATTATCTTATTTATTTTTAAACTCTTGTGTTTTATCGTAATCGTAATCTCCAGTTTTCCTCACCGCACAAGAAAGTTAAATCTCGGAAATGCAATTTATTCACAGTGCGGGCGTTAGCCTAAGTCAAAGCAAAGCCGGTGAATGATCAATCTCTGAGGTTAGGTTCGGTTTCAAGTAGAGATCCAAATGTCGCGCCACTCACCCACCTTCATCTGCCTCAGGCTCCTCTACTTATCATTGCTGGCTTTTCATTCCATATTGAAGCCTCACGCCCTCACCTCTTCAAGAATTCCTACTATATCCTTATCCATTCGATCCCTGCCATCCAAGCTTTCTTGTCGTCAACGAAATCCGCCTTTGTATAGCCTCTATGCCTCCTCTCTCTGGTCGGTCTCTCTGACAACCGGACTCGGACCTCCACTGGACATCGATCTCTGGACAACACCTCTGATATGACGCAGCGCTTATGAATAAGCTGGTCACTGAGCTTAGAGTTAGAATTTTAGAGTTTACGATTACACGGACAGAGAAACGGCTAATTAATCAAGTTTGTATGCAAGACTTAAAACTTCAAGACCAAGACGAGACCAGGACAGCTGAGTTCCAAGACCGAGACCAAGACAGTGAGGTACCAAGACAGAGAGCTAGACCAAAGCACGAGGTCCAAGACAGTACAAGACATTTAATTTTCGGCATTTATTCCAGTGTATCACAGAAGAAACGATAAAAAAAACTCATGTAGAGGCCTATCAGTTTCCCAGCTAATCTTTAATACCATTATTTTTATGAATACAAGATCTTCAAGCACAGTCTCACCTATATATAGACGTGCACGATGAGGACGCATAAAAGTCCACTATGGGTGAAAACTTTTTCCACACCAGCTGAAGTTGCAGATTCGAGATATTACCGCGAGATCAAGGCGGAGACCAAGACAATATAGGTTTCCAAGACCGAGAACGAGACTGAGACATTAAAAACGTATCTCGAGACGTCTCGAGACCATACAACTCTGAATTTGGCGATGAGGAACAGTGTCGGCGATCTTGTTTGACAGGTGGGGGGGGACATTTTTGAACTGATCTGGTCAAAAAAGAGTTTTGAACTGATCTGGTCAAAAAAGAGGTCAAACAAATTTTTCGCGCTCACGCGTGGAAAAATTTCATGACCTTTTTGGTGTTTCTTCAAAATTAGGGAGGTCCATTGTATGGCGTGTCCCCCCGACTGTGAAAGGTGGGGTCTTGTCCCCCTCGACCCCCCCCCCCCAGGATCGCCGCTCATGATGAGGAACATACATAATAGCAATCTGTAGGTTGTCTGAGCTTGCGTCATCCATAGGCCTATTGCTAGGCCTACTAGCTGTTTCGATAATGCTGTCTTCGTTGTATCAAATTAGGCCTACGTACTGGACCTTTCTCCGAATCATAAGAAGTCATGGCATTGCGAAAAAACGTCTTTGAATGTTGAGTGTAACAACAAAAATCAACTCAGTAATGTTTGCTCCAGGCAAGTTTAGGCATAATGCATGTATACAGCCAATAATAGCTTTCGATGCATGATGACTGAAGAGTCATATTTAAAACTTCATTGCCTGTGTCTCATGGTCTGCCTGGGTCAGGCTTAGCCATACAAACACCGTGTAGCGTCATGACCTGTGAAGCGTGGCCAGGTGGGCGCTCGAAGGCTCGTTGAGTAACGCACCTACGTGTCTTCCTACTTCAGTGTATAGGCCTACACGACGACTGCTGGATTACTACCGTATCAGTACAAGTTCTGGTGGACTGCCTAATCTATCGCCTAACTACGGACTTTTGTAAACCTACCGATCGACGAGAGTTGCCGATCCGCCAGTTCATTAGTAAGCAAATTTTCAATTAATTGCTGAAAGCTAATCTACTTTTTGCCGAACTGTTCAAAGTTCAGCACCATGTATACGGAAATTATGTCGTAGCCTAGTCATGACCAGTGTACGCATGGACGGTCGCGACCCCGTGCATGCGGAGGGCTTTTATGGAGTTAACTCTTCCCCACCCAACTCGATGGTAGACCGAGTACAGGCCTACACTCGAATCCTGAACTGAAACTGACAATTCGTTGTATCCTGTGAGTCCAGTTAACGACAGGACATCCGATTGCTTTCGTTGTTGTCCTGTTTCCGCTATCGACTGAAAAGTCTAAGACCCCCCGGCCCCCCATACGAAGATATGCGGGCATGCTATAGGACTAACTAAGCAACAACTTCTGACAAACCTTAAATGTAATTGTACTCGTTTATACTTATATAGCGACCGTGTGACCTCGACCCTGTGCATTTTCCACTGAATAGATCGGGTGAGATCAGAGCGGCGATCCTGTTTGACAGGTGGGGGGAACACTTTTGAACTGATCTGGTCAAAACAGAGGCAAAAAAACAATTTTCACCTTTTTTGGTGCACAAAAAATGCGTTAAAAAGCAAGTGGCAGACACTTTTTAGCGGCATGTTAATATATACATTTTCACCAAATTGTACAAGCACATGCAAACTAATTCAAATCTAGAGTTAATTCATTGCCGCAAAGTCCCGTATTATTATTTACAATAATTATTACATAGGCTTTGCTAAAATTATCTGAAGTTACTATATGTGTGTATTGTGTTTCATCTTGTCAATCTTGAGACTTGAGTGGATGTGAGATTAAAGTTTCGTTGCATTATAATATAATAATATTTATTTTCCAGAGAAAGGCTTAACACGAATTTTTAACAGATTGCAAACACTTTACATAAACTGTTTAGGCCTATGTAAAGTGTTTGCAATCTGTTAAAAATTCGTGTTAAGCCCTTCCACTTATGAAACCGGGAAAAGAAACTAACCAAGAGAGTGTGGGTGAAAATTTTTTGAGAAAATAATTTGCTATAGGTCTAGTGCGAGACAATACAAACAGAATAATAATTAACATAATTCATTAAGTTTTGTTAGTTGTTGGTGACAACGTGTTAAAGAAAATAGCATTCAGAAAGTTTCTTCAAAATTCGGAGGGGGGAAACAACTGTGTCCCCCTCTGTTAAAGGTGGGTGTCTTGTCTCCGTCGATCCCCCGAGATTGCCGCCCCTGGGTGAGATCCTTCGCCACCGCTGCCCGTTAGAATGGGTGCTACACCATTTAATGACTAAGTCACAGTGTAGTGATATGTATGTAATGCTACGTTCTTCTATGCTATATATGATATGTTGTGCTATGTTGCTGGAAGACTGTTACTCCAGATCGTTCTAACACAGAATGCATGTCTTCTGAACCACTTAAACTCCAGTTATGCAGTCTTGTTATCAAGACCTTAAACCTCAAGACCAAGACCAAGACCAAGACCTTGAACCTCAAGACCAAGACCAAGACCAAGACCTTGAACCTCAAGACCAAGACCAAGACCAAGACCTTGAACCTCAAGACCAAGACCAAGACCAAGACCTTGAACCTCAAGACCAAGACCAAGACCAAGACCCAAAAATCACAATCATATCCACACTATTCCTTACTAAAAATTGTCCAGTCGGACTCCTCGTTATTTTAATGAAAACATGTTTTTTTCTTTTATTCAAGCAAAACAACTCTAAATGGAGACTGCAGAGAATTTCTGAATTCGAATTTATAAATTAAGTCCTTCATGCAAAATGTTATTTCAAATGCCGGTTGCATTTTATAAAAACCAATTCGCTCAGAATTTTCTGACCAAGACGTGCCTTATGGGGCCTCATAAAAATTTCGCCATGTAAAAAGAGATCATTTAGGCTACATGTCTAAATCGTGTGTGGTGGTCATGTTTCTTTCCATGATGAGCCGGAGATAGATAGATTTGAACCAATTTCGATGTATGGAAATATATCTTCCTACCGATTTTGGCTTGACCTACTTTTCATTGGTGCTGAAGTCGCTGGCACACACAGTAGCTTTTCACGCACTGGATTTAAATGTATAAATCGTGAGCCTTTTTGAAACCGTTATTGACCGCAATGGCTGCGGAAAAATTTAAAATTCAGTCGGTCTTGGTCTTGGTCTTGAAAAACCAAGACCAAGACTTTGAACCTCAAGACCAAGACCAAGACCTTGAACCTCAAGACCAAGACCAAGACCAAGACCTTGAACCTCAAGACCAAGACCAAGACCAAGACTTTTTAAAACGAACTCGAGCGCACTCGAGACCAAGACCTTGGTCTCGAGGACAACAAGACTGCAGTTATGTTATGTTAAGTTATGCCAAAATAAATTTTATGTTTTTTTATTTTGCGCTATTTTGTTTTGTGAGAATGCTTCATTCCACAAATGAAAAAAACGTTGTCGTGTAATGTTATGTTGCATTATATTGTGTTATGTTATTGTAAGCATCTATGTACGTGTGTGCATCAAAACGATATGGTACGCCTTCATAGGCGTAATTTGTGGGGTACGAAGGGTACCCGTACCCCAACTTTTTGGGCTGGGGTACCGTACCCCCACTTTTTGAACAATGCCAATCAATATTTAGTCTCAACCTTGCTTCGTGTATCTAAGAAATTGGTACCCCCACTTTTTAGACCAAGGTTACGCCCATGTACACCTTGCAAGTTCCTCTCAAACGCGCAAATATGTGCCTACTATAGACATGCATATATGCACACGAATGTATGTGGTACCTGAATAAAATGCCCTTTGATTCAGCATACTAATTAGCTACCGTACGACAGCATAGGCGATCGAACCTTCTAATAGTTTTATTGGTTCATGACCAGTGGCCTTATCTCTTAACTGACTCGTTGCATAGGCTCTCCTCATAAGAGACATTGGCCATGAATTTTGGTACGCGTATAATCATCATCATATTCGTTTTTATTATTGATCATGTACTGGTTGACAAACCGCAACCGTGGACAAGTTACACTGATTAAAGTTAGCATAAAGGAAAGAATAATAACAGATTCGAGAAATAACCTATAAATATTGCTGCTAAATTTTGAATCGTTCAGTAGATGTCATTATATAGACTAAATTCTACAATGGCAGAATAAAAAAAATAAATGCACAGGTTATAACCGGCCAGTCACAACCACCGGACGAGTCCGACTGGTCGATAGATTCTTCCTACTAACAAACTCTGTTATCATATATATATATATATATATACATATATATATATACATATATATATATACATGCTAGTCATGTATTGCGCAAACAAGATATATCGTATAGTCTATATGGCTTTTCAAGTGTCTCGTTTCGAGTAGTATCATCTCTTCGCATAATTATTGCAACACTCAACCTACAAACACGCAAATGATTTTTGGAGGTCTATAGGAGTCGGTGGGTATGAAGCCAACGCGTTAGACGATTGGTCAGAAACCTTACAGAGCTTTGAAGGTTATTTGCTGTGCTATGTGAAGCCAATACAATGATTCCTCTGTCCTTCTCTTCCACCCTTACATCTTTCCTTCTATCCACCTATATCCGATCTGCTTTTCCATTCCAAATCTCTCCGTACACTGACCGTACACTGTCGGTGGGAAGGAGACTGGCCACCCGCCTATGATATGCCGAGGCTAAGAAAATTAAGTCGCTGAAACCCACGGTTGCCTCTCAGGCTAGCTAAAGGGACTGCTGCTCCTATAGCACTTCCAAATCTCCAGCTAGCCTAATTAAGGCTATCAAAGCGTCCGTCCACCCTTCCGTATACGTCCGTCACTCATATATAGTTTGTGCTATAACTTATATCCTCCCATATCCCCTCCACCCTTCCTCATTCTCTGGCATGTCCAAAACGCTGACTTTTTTATTCCCTTTTGTGTTGACCAAGTCCAGGCAAACACTGAGAAACATGAGTCTGTTTATATGCACGGGAAGTTGTTCTTTGACTATGCAAACGGACGAGAATAGGACCATGCATGTATGAGAACACTTAATATAGCGTGTTGAAGCGCAACAGCATGGCACCTGCATATCTTCATAGGTGGGGGTACTGTTAACAATCTAGAAAATATGAATCTAATGAATGCATAAACATGAGTCCCACATTTACGCGTTCAACCTTCCAACACAACGAAGCGTTCGTCATGGTTGGGTGGTCGTGCACAAGTTAATAAAAGACATTCGTGTACGTGAAATCTTGTCTTTCACGCGTAAAACCCTAGGCATACTTTAGTCAACAAATAGCCGAACAGTCGGCCTATTTTGAGTCATGTTGCATTCCTTCATACAGACCACGAGCTCTAAACCAGGAAGAAGCATCTAAATTATATGCAACATGTAGATCGATAGAGTTTAACGTTAGGCCTGTTGTTTATATGTAGATATAATGTCCCTGAATGGCTCTTAATGGTTGCTGGCTTCAAAGTGCACTTCTGAACTTTGTAAGGAGGGCATTATCAAATTACAGTTGTATTGTATTTACTTAGAATGCACTATATTAACTGCCTAATTACGTTACATTACACAGAATTACATATCAACAATCCTCTCTAGAATTCTTTATGCTTTTCGTGCCTGATGGGGTTTTACTACTCACAGTGACCGGGATAAACTATCTTCCATCATAAAACGACTAATGAGAGGACATTACTTACCTGAAGACAACCCTTTTCCTATGCTCAACTCTGTCATCTAGATGATACCCGTCTCTTCTTAGCCATTAGAAGATATAATGGTCTAAGAAGCTATAATGGTCATGGTTTTTGCCTCAAATTAAATTAACAGGATATCTGTTGCGCCCCAGAGGCCATAATCTTACTTTACCCCATTCTAATAATAAATCTGGTTAGAAAAAGCTTTATTGGATGCTTTTTGATATTGCTTATCTAGTAAAACTGCTAGCCATTTTAGATAAAAGTTATTGTTTTCAATTTCTCTCTTATTATGATGCTTTTGATTAGTGTTATTAGTAATATTTTGATTTTTTTAGTAATTAATACTCCTTTTTTCAAATATTATTATCTTCTTAATTATTACTTCTATTTTCTCTATTTTTCTATACTTGTTCACCAATGTGCGATTCGCTTTTGGTTTTTCAATAAAGCATATTAATAATAATAATAATAATATCTGTAGACATGACTAGGGGCGTAAATATGGCCCCTAAAGGTCCCGAACCTAAATCACTGTGGGGTGACGCCCGTTGCTTGGGGGTCCACATGAGTAATTCGCTCACTGGACAGGAAATATAAAGTTACGCGATCTTAAAGACTCGTGTCTTTTAGATCCGGGTTTCTCCTCGTTACATCTTCACGGCTGACTGCGTAGGCCTATAATATAGGTCATGTGTAGTTGGGGCTTTCTCGTAGACACATCAACGTGCAGAGGTAGTCAACCAAGGGTGTGTTTGTTTGCTCTAGATTTATGGTCACTTGGGTATTGAGGTCACAGTTTGTGAATATAAGATATATATATATATATATATATATATATATATATATAGTTATAGTTATATCGCTATAGCAACCCAGCAACGGGCATTCACCCAGTGTTGTCTACACATATTTCTGTACATTCTTCAAAGTCTAAACTGCATAGGACTAGAAGGCCTACCCCAGCTGGAAATCCGTTCGTCTGTTCCGTGCAAAGTAATTGATAACACAGATGCTGTTCGTTTTGTATTGCTTTTATGAAGAGCATCGGCAAAACCTCCAGTGGTTACATAAATAAATAGGCCTACATTCAGGGGTCATCCATAAAGGACGTCCGCAATGAGGGGGGAGGGAGGGGTCACCGAAATGCGGACAAATGCGGACAAGGGGGAGGGAGGGTTATGACCAGTGCGGACGTCCGCATCTAAACTTTTAAATTTGATAGTTTTTTAAACACCACCCTGTTTCAACCTTCCCCAAATGATGAAAATGTCAGTGAAGTGATTTCCTAAAACTTCATGCATGGTATAACCTTTACTGCGACTTGAAAGAGGCTTTTATTACTGCACATCCTGCGATATGAAACTTGAACTGTCACTTAAACATGCACAGGAACTGTGGAATATAATTATAAAAATAATGACGACGACATTAAAAATTGGCTTCGGCGTGCGGACGTCCGCAAAGGGGGAGGGAGGGAGGGTAAGGTCAAATGCGGACAAATGCGGACAAGGGGAGTGATGGGTCCAAAGTGGGTCAAATTTTGCGGACGTCCTTTATGGACGACCCCTCAGAGCGCATGTGAGGAGTTCTTCTGAAGAGGCGCCGTAAAGATTTGCCAATGATTGTCCATTACAATTTTAGAAATACATGTAAGTTAAGACCTCAGTTTATGAATAGATCTACTGATTAGCCTAGGAAAATGGGTTGTAGATCGGTTGAGCAGCAAAGATCGAAGGAAGATCGACTGAAGACTGTGACCTGTGATAGGCCTTCATAAGGGGCGTTGCAGAGAGAAGATGTCTGCGGGACAAGTGGACGACTTGGCTGGACTGGCAGAACTCGACGAGAAGACTCTTCTCGCAGAAATCGAGGCCAGATACAAGCTCCAACGGATCTACGTAAGTTCTGGCATATGATGATGATGATGATGATGATGATGATGATGATGATCATGATGATGATGATGATGATCATGATGATGATGATGATGATGATCATGATCATGATCATGATCATGATCATGATCATGATGACAACGACTGTGACGACGATGATGGCGATTAAAATAATAATAAAAATAAGAAGACGAAGTGGAAGAGGAATAATAATAATCATTATAATCATTATAATTGCTTAAAAATCCACAAAATAAGTTGTAAGAGTTTTATGATCCATACGAATTGCTTGTCTACTATTTGACGAATCAAGACTTACATAGGACTGGTGTTTTCCAGACGTACATCGGGGATATTCTTATTGCCGTCAATCCTTACAAAGCCGTTCCGATTTATGGACCTGAGGTAAGAACTGTCTAATCCTAATTGCTGTGTAATGTAATTTAAAGTAACTGATCATTTTATAGCGCCATCTATAAGTAGTTCCGAAAGCCTATTGTAATGTTGGAACTCGCTCAGAATCTAACGAGTTCATCTGCTAGCAATTAGGATTAACAATACTTGAAAAGTTTGAAATATGCTACCACTGGTCGGCTCCCGTAAACGGGTGAAGTCCAACTAATTCTATTTAGGCCCTAAGGTTACTATATCAGCGCATACAGGCTAATTGCAATTAAAATGATGAATAGTAATATAGCAATAGGTTTTGATAGATATTCTGATACTGTACATTAAGAGCTGGATAATGATGATGATGACAACAATGATGACGACGAACCCTTTAAGTCCCTTAAGCCAATGCATGCGTCTGTGTAAGTATTCACCTAACTATATCTATGATGATGATGATGATGATGATGATGATGATGATGATGATGATGATGATGATGATGATGATGATGATGATGATGATGATGATGATGGTGATGGTGATGGTGATGGTGATGGTGATGGTGATGGTGATGGTGATTGGTGATGATGATGATGATGATGATGATGATGATGATGATGATGATGATGATGATGATGATGATGATGATCCCTGTTTCTAGAGTTGGAAGCAGTATTCTGATGTGAAGCTTCGCAAGGACCTTCCTCCTCATCTCTACGTCATTTCCGACTCAGCCTATCAGAATCTGATGCGCAATGGACAGAACCAATGCTGTGTTGTCAGCGGAGAGTCTGGAGCAGGTAGACCACGTGGTCTTCGTCCTTCTAAAAACTAACTGAATACGTTTCTCAGTAGTTTGTTCTTTCAGAAGTGCTAAGTATATTGACAAATACAATGCAATACAATACAATGCAGTGCAGAAGCTAAGTTTTTCTGTTGTGACCGCGTCGCGTGAACCCAAAGAGCTGGATTTTCCAACAGGCAAAGTAGGCAACTGCCTATATACGGCTCACAGGACTAATTTAGAGGAGACCCATGTGGAAGACCAAGTACTTTTGGACACTGTTAAAAGCTTACTTTCTGAATAAACTTATTATGCATTAGTGGCTTTGAATCATAAAGGCAGGCAGTTTATTAAACTGTAGGCTTAATTCATCTTGTTGCCGCACAACAGTTTGGCCTCCACATAAACAGAGACTGATCGACCCCTTAATCAAAACCTGACGATCCTGCATTCGTTCATTCGTTCGTCCATTTGTTCAATTGTTTCTTCGTCCATTGGTTCGTGTGTTCATTCATTTATTTATTCATTCATTCATAAGTTCGATCGTTCTTTCATTCGTTCATGTACGGTATTCATTGATTGATTCGTTGATTGATTCACACTGATTGACTCACTGATTGATGCATTGATTCGGTCATTCATTGAATCATTGATTCATTCATTCGCTCGTTCGTTCGTGCGTTCACTCACTCACTCATTCAGTCATGACTTAACTCCTGATTTTTTTCATGAATTCATTCATGATTTCATGAATTCGTGACGTTGTGACTTCATGACTTTCATAATTTTTTAAGTGACTTCTTCTGTTGAGGCCCTTCGTCATCGCTTCCTCTGTTTAATTAGCTTCACATGAGTTCAGTACAATCAAAGAATCACGTCTCTGTTGAATGCATGTGATCCATTTGAATGTCGATATCGCAGTATATTCTGTTTTATTAAAGGAAAAACGGAAAGCACGAAACTGATGATAGAGCACGTCGTTCAATTGTGTCGTCATTCATCGAGTGATCTCGACCGACGCATTGTACAGGTTGTCCGCCAGAAATCAATTTTTTACCTTCTAGTTATTTATTTACATTAATAACTAAACGTCATCTGGTAATCTGTTTACCTTAATAAGTAAACATCATCTTGTTAACAGGCTAGGCCTACATAATTAACTTCATAATAGACATACGTACGACATCATAAAATCATATTCATATTGCCTACGATGAATAGGGGGCCAACTGAATGCAGACTATTGCAAAATCCATGCACGAATTGAAAACGCTTCGGGGTCTGAACCCTTTCTGTCTGTATTGATCAGTAAGCCATACGTGATAGGATCTCATAAAAATACAAATTACACCGGACTATGAACTTCGTCATGATACAGAAATTGCCGTCGAGATATGGATCCAACATTTAATTCAGCTGCAGAAAATAGCTAATTATAACGCGGTCTCGTTATAAAAGTGGTTCGTGATACGGCTCCCAAAGACTGCGTTGTATAGAGTTTCTGGTGCAATTGTCAACTTTAACTGCTTTCCAGGTGAATCCTCTGTTGGAGGCGTTTGGCAATGCACAGACTGTCATCAACGACAACAGCAGCAGATTCGGAAAATTCATCGAACTGAATTTTGACAATGAAGGTCGAATCCTCGGAGGTTAGTTGGCTAGTTATACAGATACTTCATATAGCGCAGGTTTAAACTGCCTTACAAAAGCGCACCTTATTCCGTAGCCTGAATGATGGTGTTAAAGATCCTTTAGAGCAGAGTTAACCAATAATCAAACAGTGCTAAGATTACTAGAAGCGTCTCCACTGGTGGGCTTTCGCAAGCACTTAAGAGACAACTTACGGATCCCATCCAGAGACAAGACCCCCACCTTCAACAGTGGGGACACGGTATACAGCTGCCCCCCACATTTTGAAGAAACACCTAAAAGGTTAACGCGCGAAAAAAGTTAACCTCTTTTTTGACCAGATCAGTTCGAAACTCTTTTGTAACCAGATCAGTTCATAATTGTCCCTCACCCGTCAAACAAGATCGTCGCCTCCGATTACTTCTGAAGCCAGTTCTGTTACGGTCGACGTCTTCAATATTTCTGTTTTCAGCCAGCATATCTGAGTATCTGTTGGAGAAGTCACGAGTGGTGACCCATGGTGAGGGTGAAAGGAGTTTCCACATCTTCTACTACTTGTTCGCCGGTCTCAACGAGGAAAGCAAAGAAGCCAATATGCTAGACAACCCCGAAGATCACAGGTCTGTGAACAATGTTTGTATGTATGTGTGTACGTATAATAATAATAATAATCTTTTCTTTATTTAAGCGCCTGCTAACCGCAATGCGCTGTACAGTGAACATACATATAGTAGAAACGGCAGCCACGCAGGGCGCCTTACATACATGTATTCAGTAGAAGCACATGATAACAGTTTTACAGGAGTCGAATACAACTGTTTATACGGCAGCCAACAGGGCGCAATTCACGGCCTACTATTCATTTAACCACCGCCGCCACCTAGTGAGTGGAAGGCTGAATAAACCTTAAATAAAGGGTATCTACGGGGTTCGATCTTGGTACCTTCAGGCTACTGCTCTTCACGCCAGTGTGTTATCCATTACTCTACGACAAGCACTCTCGCGCTGATGGTAAAAGATGGCGTAAATTATTGTAAATGCGTTGTGCTAACTTTGTGGATAACTAACTGGATAACTGGAGGATCATATGTAACGGAAACTAGAAGATGAAAAAGGTTTCTGTCATTGGAATGCTTTTGTCGCACTTGAGCCACAGACGAATGATCATTCGATCCGAATGATCCGACGATCAATCGACGATCATAAGATCTGATGATCCTTCTTTGCCTCAGGAGAAACTTCTTCATTCGCTGAAATAAAGCATAGGCAATCTGTGGCGTATTTTAGATACTCTATTGGTACTGTTATTCTAATTAATTAGAATTCTGAAGCAATATCCGGAGGAAAAAGTTTTCGAAGACAAATCGACCGCAGATTTATGTAGAAACAAATGGAACGAATTACTGAATATCATGAAAACCGTCGGATTCCTGGAGTTGGTATGGAAAGCTTTCAACTGCATATCTTCTTCATTTAAAACTCACGCTCAATGCACCAATAGGGGTGCGGAATTACGCTACTAGTGGTAACTGGAGTGGTTAGCTATGGGCACAATTTGGGCCCAAGAAACACGGTTGTCAAGATAATCATATTGTTCTAATAAATTCCAAGTTTATATATACAATTAACGAAATATATAATTATGTGTCTCAGAGTATGCAGACCTGCTCATCGGCATTGGATCCGGACCTTTATTAGCTATGGCAATTCACAGGTTTTACCAATTAAGCCTTCTGATTCTAAGGTTAATTTTTTCATAATTTTGGTCAATTACTATATGTTCTTAAATGTATTCAGCCACTTTTAAATATTTCAATGTGAAAATTAGTCTATTTTCTGTTCGTTAATATAAATAATTTATATTTTGCCAGGAAATCGATGGAATACTTGCTGTGTTGGCGGCCATTCTGCACATTGCAGACATAAAGTTCGTTCCTGATCCGGACTCCGATGGGGTTCTAATACAAAATGAAACCATTCTAAGTCTAAGTAGGTTCATAAATAATAATTATTTCTCAAGACTTCTTCTACTTCAAGATCACGATCATCATCACCCTCATCGTCACCATCAATTACAAAAATAAATATGAGTACGTTGACGGTGTGAAGATCAGCTAGCCCGCCAGCATGCATGTATACATGGAGCCCATGTAGGACCCATGTATCCATATTGGAACAGTATCGAGCCCATATGGGTACCATCTAATGCCCATGGATATGATGACATGGAAGTGGCCATGGAAGAGGGAAGGTCACACGCTCTCATATGCTAAGAAAACTAAGAAAAGGAATTCGCAGAAAATGTATAATCTTTTGGGATTAGCTTCAGCGACTGATCTATAGCTTAAGCGACTGGTCTATAGCTTAAGCGACTGGTCTATAGCTTAAGCGACTGGTCTATAGCTTAAGCGACTGGTCTATAGCTTAAGCGACTGGTCTATAGCTTCAGCGACTGATCTAAAGCTCAACGATTGGCTTTAAGTGGTTAAGAAGACCTTTCGACTGCACGAGAATCAAACCATCGCAATTTCTAATCCAATATGCAACGCAAATTTCTTCTAAATTCCGCTTTGACTGTGTACACTCATTGTACAAGTCACTTCACAAGTCTACATATCGACACTGAGCTATGAGATGCATTGATTAACTTTTTAATTTAAATTTAATATTAACTAATGTTTTGTTGTGATTTCAGTTAGTCAACTGCTGGCGGTTAATACAGAAGAACTAGTCAAAGCCTTCATCTCAAACACGACCTGCATCGGAAGTGAGTCCTCCAAACATCCACATACTTTTATTTCGCCATTATATTAATGCAGAAGAAATCAATCAATCATTGGTTGACTAGGCCTATATATTATTTAGCGTTAAGTGTCTTTAATCGTGACAGTCGTACTTGCATCCAAGGTTCACAGGAAATCGGATGAGCAAACAGAAAAACTCTAAATGGCGTTGAATGAGCTTGCAAAATGTATGCAAGTTCATACAAAGAGAATATTATGTGAAGGAAAACATATATAACAGTACTGACTTCCAGTTATTGTTGTTTGTGCGACACGACAGTCTATCGGTAGCACACTGGGCTTTAAATCTAACGGCTGCGAATTCGAGTCTACTGCGCAAACTACGTATGACCACCCTGGACAGGTTGTTCCCAAATTGCCTTTATCACCAAGGCTAGGTTTGTATGACATATTATTTAGCTGGAAAGTAAACAGGAAGTCCTGCGATAAACTGTCCCCTTGTTATTATCTTGTGACTCGTTTATTACCGGCTCAAGGGCCGAAGGACAGGAAGTAAGTGCCTCCCATAATGCTCCACGATAGCACTTGAAAGCTCTAAGTTACTTTATCGTTTTTAACGCCAAATGATACGACTCGAGTTTCTTCAGTCAGTTAGCGATTGATTAGACACGGCTGATATCTAAGTATGTCATGTTTGACCCGCATTGGTTCTTCAACGCAATCAGGAACGGTTCTTCAGCCTGCTATAATTATGCTTGAACGAGATTGGTAAGGATTGGCTGATTGATTGATTGATTGATTGATTGATTGGTTGGCTGACTGATTGATTGATTGATTAATTGATTGATTGATTGATTGATTGATTGATTGATTGATTGATTGATTGATTGATTGATTGATTGATTGATTGATTGATTGATTGATTGATTGATTGATTGATTGATTGATTGATTGATTGATTGATTGATTGATTGATTGATTGACTCTATCATTATCTTCTGAAGCCGAGAAGGTGACGAGCCTGAAGAATGAATCTCAGGCGAACGATGGACGAGATGCTCTGGCAAAGGCTCTCTACGGAAGGCTCTTCAGTTGGATCGTTTCCAAGGTCAACGTTCTCCTGCAGCCCAGGATCCAGGCGTACGTATAATTAATTCCATTAATTAAAGTAAACCATCTATACTTAGACAATAAATATGATTTGCTAATCCGTTCACTTAGAAACACATATCGGTTAATGACGGTCATGACACCAAAGGTGAACGAAATAATGACTGAAGAAAAAAGGAAGGAAGGAATGAAGGAAGGAAGAAATCAGATTCATAGTCCGACAACTAGCCTAACCTCACCTCATACGTATACGCAGGGGCGTCTACACCATAGAAACCGTGGAGCAAATGCTCCATCCAAGAAATAAGGGGGGAGATCTGTCAATGTGTGTGCCACCATTTTAGCGGGGAGGAAGGGGAGGGGGAAAAAGAGGGGGAAGGGGAGTTGCTCCAATGACTTAGGGGGATAGGCGCCCCTGCTTTTACGTTAATGTTTTTGAGACAAAGTCACTATCAGATTATGTTAAACAAAGAATAACTAAATAAACTCTTGTCAAAAATAAAGACATGTGTCATGTGTCATAAAAAATCCAGCGATGTGTCTCGGTCTACGATTGGCATCCTAGACATTTACGGCTTCGAGAACTTCAAGAACAACAGCTTCGAACAGCTGTGCATCAACGTTGCAAATGAACAGCTGCAGTCCTTCTTCAACCTCCACATCTTTCAACTGGAGCTCGAAGAATACAAGCGAGAAGGAGTGTCAGGCACAAGCATAACTTTCGTCGACAATCGTCCGCTTCTTGATATGTTCATGGATGTAAGTGACGTCTTATGAGAACAGTCCAGTATTTATCTAGCGCTTGTTGTATACGGACTTCTAAATCAGCGCTCTATAAATTGCATTGCATTGTAATGCAATCTGAACGTATTGATGGTGCCTTGTGAAGCTCAAGATGATAAGTTTATAATGTTAAGTTTATAATGCGATATCTTATTCCTTTGGCGCAAGTATAGTAGTAGACTGCCTATACCGAACAAAGATTAAGAAATACTTTAACAATAAAACGACGAGAGTGTACTAAAAGCGACTGGGAAACCAAAGTGTTAAGTTTAAGGTATAGGTCAAAATCTGTTAAAGAAAATTGTGTGTTTGCATAAAAAAAACTATCTTTTAAATTTATACAGTTAATAGTTACCCGTCTATGACTTTTGTTTGAAAATATCAAATAATATCCCCTTTCATGTAATATTTTAATAACTGTTTAAGCATTACAAATAGCTCTAGGCCTACTGCTTGGCGGTTGAGTATATCTTAGGGCAGTTCTACAGAATTCTAATTTCGTTTCCCATGCAATTAGCGCCTCTGAATGTTGCAAGAGGTTATGCAATTTTGTATTGTGCTACTTTGTGTTGTAGGCCCTATCGCATTGCATCCTTATTGTTGCATCACATTTCATTCAAATGACCAATGAATTGCATTGTATTGCATGTTACATTGCGTTACATTTCAGTGTATTGTATTGCATTTTCTTTTAAACAGAAACTCGGATTGTTTGCTCTTCTGGACGAGCAGAGTAGATTTCCTCAGGCCACCGACCAGAGTCTGATCGAGAAACTGATGCAGAACCTGAAAAAGTATCCAGACTTTCAACCAGCAAAACGACAGGGACTCGAATTCATGATACAACACTTCGCCGGACCTGTAATTCCAGCCTTCCTCTATCTTTACCAAATAAGATTCTTTTTTCACAGCAAAATACGCAGTAAAACCTCTTGAAAGAATATTTTTTCGCCATGTGCTGCGGTAGTTATATATCCCTATGGCTCTCAAGTCAAGTACATTACAAGTACATTATCTGAGTACACCTAACACTTGATACCCACGGCTGCCTCTCAGGCTAGATTTATTATTATTTTTATGTCCCGAAGTACATAGGATCCCTCAGGGACTTAAACAGTAATTAACAAGAGTGATATAACGTCTGAAACGACACCTATTCGTCGATTATTATTATTATTGTTTTTGTTTGTTGTTGTTGTCATCATCATCATCATCATCATCATCATCATCATCATCATCATCATCATCATCATCATCATCATCATCATCATCATCATCATCATCATCATCATCATCATCATCATCATCATCATCATCATCATCATCATTGGATAGTTTCTGCTTTTTGGCGGACTACTTTTGAGAGCTTGCCTAACTGAACCAAACAGGTGACGTACAACGTTACTGGTTTCCTGGAGAAGAATCGCGATACGCTGAGTGATAGCATGATGAGAAGTCTGAAGACTTCGACAAGTCTTCTCGTTACTGAAATCTTCAATCTTCTTCAGGAATTAAAGTAAGTTCACCTGTTACGTAGCCGACGATTTTAGTTTCGATTCAACGAGTTCTCTGCAACAAAATATGATACGAAACGAAACAATACACTATAGGTAGGCTATCAGTAGATACCGGTGTTATAGAAGTCAAAGGTTAGATTAAATAGGTTATTTCCAGTGCTTGCTAGCGGTGCGTGACGACTCCAGTCACGCGCGAGTGGCAATTGAATTCAAATCGCGATGACAGCGGAATGACATTGAAAAGAGATTGAATATTGACCCAGAGTGTCATTGGTCGAAATTATCTAACCTAACCTAATGTGATAAAACTAAACGCCATTGTAATGATACTCATTACTCAAAGCATCAACTGATATTCCAGTGTAGGATTGGTCAGAAGCAGCGCATGATAGAGTCTTGGCACTCTTGGTCCCGACGCATATTCACTTGCACCAGATATACTGATTCACTGACTGAGAACGCATAGTAGGTCCCTGAGTGTCTGCAATAATATATAAATAAAATAACTGCGTTTTTTCCTAATATTCCCTGCAGATCTCACCCCTCCCCCGTTGACTCTGCTAGATCCATGAACTGAATCTTCCTACTTCTGTTGGTGTGCCTGTAGTAAAAACGGAACTATTGCTCGGAATCAGTTGCGGATATCGGTCCTGATGACGGGACCTGTCAGGCTCAGTCGGGTCAACACAGCGCAGCTGAAGAAGACGCTCAAACCGAGTAACTTAATCAAAGGATCCTCAGCCGGGTAAAAAGCCATTCATCCATTCACTCGTTTTGAACATTTTTATAGCGCCATTTTGAGACAACTAATCAAGTCCAAACTAATACATGTATCTTCTGTATCATCAGCTGAACTCGTAATCAGACACTTAAAATGCAAAATCCTTTAGAGAATCTCGGTCGAAGTCCAACAGGTTAATTAGGAGTTAGGCTACGACAGGTAAGCAATTTAAACAGGTAAGTCTTAAGTTTAGACCTAGTTGATATCGAGGAAGTGACAGGAGTGTCAGATGTGAGCAATGAGCTCAAGACCTGTGGACTGGGCACCTAGAATGCCCGAGAACCCAACACAATAGCCATCTATTGGTGTTCTCAGTAGCGCATATCAGGATACCTACAACAAATGATTGCCATACAAAACTCATAAATTATATCCACGTTTCGTCTTTTTTACAATGATTAGCTTAATAGCAATATCTGATAGTAATTTATATATAATTTTCAAAGTGGTTTTAATGCACATTTGGTACAATAGTGTCAATACATACATTTTATTAAAAGCAGGCCACTCCTGTTTAATAAAATTTGAGAATATAGTGTTATATTTTAGAGCTGAGACTTTGCCACACATTACCAGGACACTTGCCAGCCATTTCAAGGTAAAGTTTTGCTCATTTCATTTTACATATATTTGGCATAAGCGACAATCATAGAAATCTAGTCTGAATCTAATGCGGATTGTAAGCAAGACTTTGATGTCTATACATGGACTGATCCGTTTATTTTGACCGTCTACGCAAGACGGTCAGAATAAACGCCTTTTGAGAGGTTCCAACTTAAGTTATGAACGGCGCTAGGTAAATGATTTGATACACATAAAAGTAAGTAAAGGTCTCGTGTCTCAAAATCGAACTTAGAGAAGGCGCTAATTTCCTTTCCTTCAGCAGACAGTAGAGGAATTTATAGGGTCCACAACATGGGACTAATAACATCGCAGGGATTTTCCTTTACTTTCCAACTTACGTAGGTACCAAATTATACTGGTTGGTGACAGAGGCAAACGTGTGCAAACAACTTGCCAAGGGTTGTTACATGGAGACCCTTCAGCAGGATGGAACCCATTCTATCTGATAACTTAGGCGCCGCTGTGATAAATTGATGATGCTCCATGTACAACGCTTGGTTACAACTACCCCAACAGCAACGTTATATGTTGAACATATGGAAAACATACATCTATTTTGCCCAAATGGGCTGTATATGTTATGCATATGGGATAGCCATATTGTTTATGTCACTTCAATACCACATAAAACCTATGTTGTACATAAATCAAACAATTGCACGAAATAATTCTGAATTTCAGGTCTATTGGGCCTATGCGCTATTGCTGCTGACAAAAGAACACAAATCAAACTAATTGCTCTAGGCAGCCCTGTTTTACAGCAGAATTATACAGGCGCACATGTAGACTGCGTGAACATTTTCGACAAAGGAGACTTCATTCACGATAGATTAATTGATCGCTCTTTAATTACTGTGGCAGATATAGATAGTATAAAGGCCAATTGCTCTCGCCCCAAACATACTCACTTGCAGACATACATACACACATACATATTGCCTACGTGCGTACCTACATACAAACATACTTATATATATATATATATATATATTCGTTCATTCATTCATATGGAGAATTTATATAGCGCCTCTTCAAGGTTATCTACTCAGAAGCGCTCCCGACCCAACCCCGGCTGAAGAGTACAGTCTTGAGATATTTTGTGTAAAATGTGGCGGAATGGATGCTTGGGACCAAACGAAGCGCTACAGAGAGCCCATTCCAGAATACAGGGCCAGCGATGGAAAAATCGCGGCGCTGCCTGAAGGCGGCCCGTGAGCGGGGAACCAGAAGCTCAGCCTGCGTAGAAGAGCGCAGGGAACCACGGCGCTGGATGTTCATGGTGGAGCGGAAATGCTCTCGCATATACATAGGGGCCTCTCCCACAATGCAGCGCCACACTAGGGCAGAGACCCGATAGGCAATACGCTGCGGGATAGGAAGCCAATGTAAAACATGCCGCATGTACTCAGTGACATGGCCAACTCTCGAGATGCAACCAATAAAGCGTGCCACTGCGCGCTGGACCCGGTCCAAGCACCAATCCGAGCCGCTGGGAGACCAAGGTAGAGAGTACTGCAATTGTCAAGGCGAGATACGACAAATCAGTGGGAAAGCATGTACAGACAGACAGACAGACAGACAGACAGACAGACAGACAGACAGACAGACAGACAGACAGACAGACAGACAGACAGACAGACAGACAGACAGACAGACAGACAGACAGACAGACAGACAGACAGACAGACAGACAGACAGACACTGGTCAAGACGTCTTTATAAAATATTACTTCCATGTGGGTACCATATCGAGCAGAGATCATTAACCAATCTGTATAGCATATGTATCTATAAGGCAAAAATATGGTCTTGATTGGGCCAGCATGCATGTTATCCATATGTCTGCCATGCCTGGCAGATACATGGATAATATGAACCCAGGACTTTCAGTGATCTGTACCGAAGCTAAAGGAAGGTGCTACGTTGAAGCTATGATGATATTATGATGAAAACTTCCGTACTAGTTTAATATAGCGTGTGTGTGGGTGTGTGTGTGTGTGTGTGTGTGTGTGTGTGTGTGTGTGTGTGTGTGTGTGTGTGTGTGTGTGTGTGTGTGTGTGTGTGTGTGTGTGTGTGTGTGTGTGTGTGTGTGTGTGTGTGTGTAGGTGTGTAGGTGTGTAGGTGTGTGTGACTAGCCTATCTACACTATACGTGTGACATATGGATTTCATGTAGAAGACAGATGGTTTGCATATCATGCATTGCATGAGGTATGCAGATTGGTAAACCACCTGGGCTATGTGTGGTATACCTAAAGTGTAAATCAGGTGATTACATAAAGAAGACACATGGATCCCATATGTCATCTAGATGATTCACATATATGCATTCTATATGAAATGCATATCGGTAAAGAATCTGGTTTCTATGTTTCATAGGTATGGCGTAAATCAGGTGATTACATAAAGAAGACACATGGATCCCATATGTCATCTAGATGATTCACATATATGCATTCTATATGAAATGC